>WBMY01002964.1:186712-299860 GCA_013397315.1 Donacobius atricapilla
TTGTTTGAAGCTGAGAAGCTGATAAAAAAATCCCTTGGCATCTATCCTTAGGATATCTTTGGATGCAAATTCCCAAAGAAGTGGAACAAATTCACACATTTTAGTGTTTGCCATGATTAGAGAGGGAAGTAGCAGGTTCAGAATGATTAGCATTTGGGGAGACAGTGGTTTCTTATAATGCAGCATCCCAGGCAGGGGAGGAACAATGCTCCAGCTGAACAGAGATCATGTTTTATCATGGCATCAAGGTGCCAGTGGGCTCTGGCTTTCTATAAACAGTATTAAAAGTTCAGTGGGAGGAAATGAACTAGTGGCCAAAGCATTGGACTGGAGTGGATTTGCACACCTCTCTTTATCCCCTGCTACCTAAGCTATGTGCTATCCTGTTTGCTAGTTCCTTTTTATGTCCATTCTGCCAAATTCTCCTACCATGGTTACACACACCCGAGAACATTTAGTGCCGTCAATGCAGTTTCTCAGGCTTGACAGCAGGGTAACTGAGTCAGTCTGAATTATCTCAAAAATAACATGACAGAATAAAGAAAAAGCAAAAGCTCAGAAACGCTGCTGCTGTTTTCCAGGAGAAGCTGATGGAAAAATAGAGGAGAGGTAGAAAGAATTTGTTGTTCTTCTGATAACACAGGATCACTTTCTCCACAAGTCCTCTGCTGTCTTTACTTCTGCACTTTCAAAGACCCAAGAATTGGGATAGAAACAAATAATGACTTTGAATACTCTCACCCAATGTGGGTTTTGTCTCATCAGTATGACTTAAAAAGCACTGAAAAGTTTTAATTTCTGTATTTTAGCAAGTGCTTTGCAGAATCTGAAGCCTCGCACACAGAGGCACCTATACATATGAAGCCCTGCTCCTGAGCTGATAGACTTTTCTCTTTTGAGTTATTGGGAAGGATTATATTGGGAAGGATTACATCTCAAGAACATGAATAGTTAGAAGCTGCAAAGTGTTTCTGAAGCATTAGAGCAATTTTGCATGGTTTCTGGTAATGGCACAACCCAATACCCACTAAAGTGGGAGAGAGAAGCAGAGATGCTCATGGTCAAGTCACAGACATGAACATATCATAGTCTGATGTATCATGTTTAGCAAAAACATTCATTTTCCACATTAGCAGCACTGACTAACCAGTAGGCAAGGCCCAGAAATCTATTTACATTGCATCAACCAGAGTTGCTAAAAACCTTTGGAAATGTACTGCAGCACTTTTCCCTAATGTCAGTAAATCCTTCAGAGTAAGTGACCCAGATATCAAATATAATTTGAATGTGTCACATGCCAGTCCACACAGGTATGCCAGAAGCCAAACACCTTCAAAGATTTTCAGTTTAGAGATACTAAATATACTCAGTGTAAACATTGCCTAAACTACTCTGAAACTGAAAAAACAACAAAAGCACCTGGGAAAAAAAATGAGCTTCCTGTGAATAAAGAATAGATTAGCTCAAGGACTTAGTTCAATCTAAATTTTAAGTTACAGTTACAATGCTGATTGCTTGCCATAATAGGGCAGCTGTGCCAAGAAACTACTGATAGAGGATCAAATCTGATATCTGCAATAGCCACTTATAACAGTGTATATGCAATATGAAGTGACAAGAATTTATGTTTAGTAACAAAATTATCCTTGTGAAATTTGCAGGCTGTCCAAGCACATTGTGCTCCATAAACATATGAACAGTGAATAATTTAAAGGACAAAAAAAAGATGATTATCCATAGTCTGAGGTGGAAAAAATATTCCTTCTTACTGCTTTTCTCATAGTCAGAGACACAACTATGTAAAAATGCCCTCTCATTAGAAAAAATCAAAAGAGAGGTAAAATAGCTCAGACATAAAAATATATCTTTTTTTTAAATCTTTGTCAAGCCTATCAACAGAACTGCTTGTAGATATCATCACTGAAGACTGAGGCAGATATCCCTACTGCAGGAAATTTCTATAAAAATGATTGAGGATATGTATAGGGTATGTATAGGTGTTCAAACATTTTAGCAGCCCACTTCACTATGAATCCAGGCACTTCCAAACTGCAAAAATATTACCATATAATATTGGAATTATAAACTGGCTTTCTTGAAATAAACCCAAATCCTTGTATGCTTATATCTCCTCTTAATATATTTATTCCCAGTTATCACTGTGATGGCTTACAGCTAAGTGGTCACATTATTACAGATGCTGAACTGAAAAAATTAACCCTGCAAAATGCAATAATTATGTCCATGAACACCAGGAGCATCACATGGAGGGTCTGGGTTTAGTGATATGAGACTAGGATGTGACCAAGCCATGAGACAGACTCTACATGCTCCCAGTTTCCAAATTCTTGCCTTCTTATAAATACTGTTACAGCTACTGAGCTTTGACACCATAATTTGAAATAGTTTATTCCCACTTCCACTGATGACCCAGTAAGAAATACTTGAAAAGATATGTAATTGGACCAAACATTTTTCTGAAGAGATGAATGCCTGTGGGAATGATTTATCTTTTAAAAAGTAACATTTTACTGGCAGCCCTAAGTAGATAAGCAATCCTTTCTGAATTCTGAGGGACTGAAATTTTATCCGGCTCTCTGAATTGGATGTCTGTTATGAAATGGTATATTTCTGCTCAAGGAAATTATTTTACATTGTTACATTCAGCAAACCCACTAATAATGGTTTCAATGGTTTGTACATTTTCAAAAATGGCCACAGATTTTTAGTGCCACATAAATACTCTTTGAAATATAAGAGAATACAGGTAACAAGAGGAGACCACAGATAAGCATTTCCTTTCAGACTGTATCTCATCTTCTCTGTAAGGGCAGAAACAGAAGAATTTCAAGTGCGCTGAAAGGATCTAGAAGCATGAGTTCCATTAATATTTTTTATTATGTTGTGGTGAAAATGTCACCCTATACTTATCGTTACTCCTTCAGCTTGAGCACTTTTACAGAGCAGGCACCATCCAGGTCTTTGGGGAGGCAAAAGTCATTGTCCAAGTACTGGTGCCCCTGTGATAGACCTTAGAAGACATTTCACAGCACACTGACACTGTGTGATAGGACAGGACCAGATTAAGTGCAGAACACTTCATGCATCACTCATCAAGTGACTGCAGTCATTGTTTAAAATGTCAACAAACCAGTGAAAGCAATATGATTTATAGATTGCACTAAAGTGACTTCAATTCTGTACGCTGTAGACAGTGTAACAGGCAGAATTCAGTGTCTGTTTCAAGAATACACTTGAATCCTAAATTAATTGTCAACATACTTCTCTTATCCATCATAAAGAAAATGGGAGGCTTCAAGGAGTATTGATAACTAAAATCATTCCTGGGAAATCAACAGAAACTAAGTGAGAGGATTTTTTTACTGATGGAGTTTAAATAATTATCAGTGGAGCTGTTCTGTGAAACACTTCATAAGGATAAACCACTGTCAAAAAATTACATGGTACTCTCCGCACTGAGAAACATAGATGGTATTTGGAAGTAGTTAGTTAATGTAGGAGACCAAATGAGCAATAAACCACAGAAGACAACCCGTTCATCTGCAAGAATACAAGAAGATAAATGGCCTTTACAGGAGGTCATTTGTGAGTCTTTATAGCCTGGCATGTTAAGCATGATTTGCCGTTATTAATAAAAAATGGCTTTCCAAAGTAGTGATAACTATTGTAAGCTGGTCTTATTTGCAGTTGAAACAAAGAAATAACAATGGCATTTCAGGCTCTTTCCCCTTCCTTTCTCATGCTACTCCTTTTAGAATCAGTTTATCTCACCATTTATTCAGGTTTTATTTTATTTTGGTTTGTTTTTTTCTTAGCTGAAAGTGGTTTTAATTTTGAAAATGCTAAGGGCCACCAGGAGAAAGTTATAAAAATAACTAGTTTTCAGGCTATTAAATACTTCAAAACCATTGGCTTTCTTACTCTGAGTTTTGAAGCATTCCTACAGTTTCCACTACAAAGAAACTGTGTGCCTGAAACCCAGCTCCTGACCCAGGGTCAGCGTTTGATAAAAAGTCTCTGTGACAGCAGTGGGTCGTCCCAGTTATCACCTGAGCACCCACACAGCTCTTTACTCACTTTCCCTACCCAGCAGGATGAAAGAGAAAGGGCAGAGAACAGGGGTGACAAAACTCAAGGGTCAGAACAAAGGCAACTCACTAACCAAGTACTGCTGTGTGAAAACCAGACTGTGAAGAACTTAATGTTTAATTATAATTTTGGTAATGGGAAACATCCTTCCTCTTTCCAGGCTCAGCTTTAGACTGCCCTCCTCACCCCTTGTCTCCACTCCAGTTATGCACAGTCCCTTCACGGGGGCAGTGAGCAGCATGGGGGAAGGTGGTCACAGATGCAGCTGTTTCTTTCTGCAGCTCCTACCTTTTTATGCTTTTCCTGTGCTCCAGAGTGGATCCTCAGCAGACTTCAGTTCCTTTGGTGATGCGCCTGCCCTTGGTGGAGCACCTCCTTCCCCTCTAACTGTGGTGTTCTCTTTATTGTTTATCATTATTTTTTGTTCATTACTCCTTTTTCTGCTTCCTCATTCCTTCCTCTGATGCCTCACCCATCAGTATTTTCTGGTCGTAAGCATGTTTTTACAGAAGTGCTGCCAGTTTGGTTGAAGGGCTCTGCTGTGTCCTATGGTGGGCCTGCTGCAGAGCCATCTGGAGCTGGCTGTGTACAACACAGGGCAGGCCCTGACCTCCTTCCACAAAAGGAAGCTCCCCTTCTAACAAAACTTGCCACCTACACCCAGTAAAGTCAGGAATTTGAATTCAATGCTGAGGTACAGGGAATAATGTAATTCTCTTCCTCTTAATGGCATATTCCCTAACCAACTGTTCTGTAGATGCCACCTGAGCTCAAAACTGTAAAACTTTTGACTGGAAATTTTGCTGGATATTCCTAGTGGGGTTACCAGGCACTTTTGGCCTCTAAACTCCAGAAGTAAAACATGGGTGGAGATAAACTCAGGTCCAGACAAGCGGCTTTCATCATAGCAAAGCTTCAGGAAGTGAAATAGTTCACAGGCAAAAAGTGCTAAATGCTGCACTCAAGAATGGGTACAATGCAATGCACCTTCCTCTTACCTAAAAGCAAACAACTTATGCAAGCTCCAACAGTGAACCTTAATTTTATACTGGCCCTGATGTGATGGGCCTGATTTGATGGGGGTGTTTCAAGCGCTCTCTTTTTGCTGTGTGGCACCAGTCGGGTCAGCTAACTTTGAACTGAAGAGTTGTAAATCTGTTTTCTGGGACAAAAATATGGCAGAAGTCCAAGAAACTTTGTCGTACACAGGGATGCCAGCCAAATTTGGAAGAAAAAAAAGAATTGGGGAAACAGGGGTATTAATCCTTACAATTCTTATCCTTCACTGATTTGAATTGGCCTCCCTTCTGATTTAGGTAAACACAAAATTAATTCAGAAGAATGGAAGAGGCTTCTACAAATATTTTTCCAATTGTCAATATTTTTGAAAAAATATGATGGGTTAAGAGGATGAAAATAGCAACAGAAATCTCAGCAGCCTTGCTATGTCCAACCACTGCTAAAAGTTACAGATCTATTGTGTTCTAAGAACCTAGGATTGCCCTTTTGCATGTAAACCATTTGCAGTGTATAACTAAAGGGATGTGACAATTTTAATAATAATTTAATTGCCCTTTGAGCAATTGTGCATATTGTATTAAATTCAAAAGCTTTGACTTTGACTTACAGGAGCATCAGAAAATGTTTTGATTCTACAAAGCACATTTGAAGACTTTCATCAGCCTACTGCCTTCAGGCACATAGGTCTCTTTCCAAAAATAGTTTAACTCCTTCTACCAAATGGAGAATACCTAAATCAAAACTCTTCAGTGTATATGTCTGCTATGTATATTGTGTAGAACAGAGAGTACTGCAATTAGTCATCCCTTCCCAGTGGTAATTATTGGAAAAAGTTTAGACTTGAGGAACAGTGTGTATCTTTTCAAAACCTGTCAATCTTTTTTTTTAAATTGCAGATTATATAAAACATTCTATGTGCTCCCAGTCTGTTAAATCTTATTGTGAACATCTAGCTTGAGGACCTCAGTTCACTGACATTTTAGCAATGCAGGGGGCTTTAAAATTTATATGTGAAGTTGCTAACTTTATTAACAGCTATACTCTTATGTTTTTCTGTTTCCTTTATTTCAGGAGCTGAACATCAGAATTACATGAGTCATTAGCATCCCTGTTAAGTAATATTTGATAAGGCAGACTTCCCTAGGCAAACATTTTGATTTTAAGCTCATTATTTCATACTGTTCTAAATCTTTAAATAAGTAACCTTTACAGAAGTTTTATTTCTGAACACAAACACTTTTACAGCTGTTCTGCAACTGTTAGCTGTTAAGGTATTCATGTTTGCTTTTGAACAGAAGAAAATACTGTTTACCCTCTCAAAACATAGAAATCATAAATTAGTGTGGGGCAGTTATAATAGTAAAGGCAGCACTAGCTTCTGGTGACTGCTGTGAATTGGAAAGCATATGGTGGCAAAAAACCCAAAGACTGTGTTAGTCTTGATGACAGAAGTGGGAAAAATTGAAGGTATAATGCCTCTTGTGAAGGTATGGTTCAAAGCAGCAGGCAAACAAGTTGTTCATATGGAAGTTTCAGCCTCTATCAATCCATTCATTTACTGTAAGAAAACGGTGCCTGGAATGAAATAGCCTGAAAACCTCTTTGTTTCTATTTATCTGGGAAGTTGAAAGGGTAGTTAATGAACAGCAAACAGACTTTTTACTTATTGATCACAATAGTAGCAACGTGCGTGCACAATGACAAATACCATATGCACCATAGAGCAAGATGCAAAAGGAAAGTTTTTTTAAAGAAAGTAATACTTAACATTATCAGAGAAGTTACTATTAACAATGTATTGGATTTGGAATAAGCACCCATGTATCACGATCGAGGATTACACATAATATAGCACAGGTAAACTAAAACTGTGTGCTACATGAATCATCTGTACAGAATGATGACTGAGATTAGTTAGCAGATGTAGCAGCATACTTTTTAATTGTTCTCAATTGAGTCATGGGATTCTCAAGTCTAGAAAGAACTAGTCTCAGGATATTCCAGTATCAGGACATCACCTCAATACCCTTAAATTTCCACAACCATGGCCAGTATTCTGCAGCTGTTGTATTAGATGCACCTTGTATGACCTTTGTGGATGTGTGTGAGGCAGGGAAGGGGAGGCCGGTGCTACACAGGACAGGAAATCCCACTGACAACATAAACTAACCATCCTGTTACTTTATGTTACCCTGCAACAGGTGTATAAAAGAAACTGCAATAAATAATGTAGTTTTTATGTGAGCTCATTGAATAAGCCATAGGAGCCATGATCACAGGTAGCAGCAGAGCAGCATATTGCACTTTCTTGGTCAGCAGAACTTGCTGCTAGGCTTTGTCCTATCCTTTACAGGCATCTTTCTGAACACTAACTTATTGTAATGAAGATTATATCACAATTATATCATAACCCTAGCAAGGAGAAATCCTCAGGAGTCATAAACCCAGGTCTTTTTGGTGAAGTCTTTCTCATTGCATTCAAAATAAAATCAGACAATATGCTTGTAGAGAGGCAGGTATGTGCACCCTTCTGTCAGGAGGCAGGTTTTAAATATGGCGATGAAATTTCCAGCATTTTGCTATAAAAAGCAATAAGCTAGAGTGCAAGGGTCTCAAATCTTGCATTCAGCAACTTGCAAAAGACTCAGAATACTGTTATTTTATATCTTTTACTAATGAATTATTTCCATTCTTACTGTAGCTATTGTTGCTATGGTTCCCTATGTTGGAGTACATGTTTATCTGCACATTCCCTTTTGCTGAGGTTATCTCATATAGCAGTGAAATGAAAGGAGATACATGCTTGAAATCTTCATCCTCTAGAATCAGAAAGTTTACCATCTGTTGATGTAAAGTACTTCAGAATAATGACCTCAAACACACTACCAGGTAGTCTGAAAGAGTGATGTAGGACGAATCTTAGTTTTGTAATGGAATGACTTGTAAGTGCATTGGCACAGCTCCTAACAAGCTCGTTCATTTTTATAGCACAGAAAGTGCATCTCTGTAATAAGATTTGGTGCTAGACAAAAGCTTTTCAGCTCGGTCCCAGCCACTTAGCACAGATTCCAGAAACAGCATTGCCTCCTGTTCAGCTTGGGCAGTCTCTTTGTCCTGACTCAAAGTAGCTTTCAGTAGTCTAGTGCATTCTGAGATACTGGCTTGCATCCTGAAACTAGCAGAGTTGTGTCAGCGTGACTCTGCCCCACACTAGTAAACTCAGCCCCATGCTGCTACTATTCCTTTACTGCTTTCAGTGGACAAACCAATTTGTATGGAGACCCGTGCATAGATTCATAACAATCCTTGGAACACTAGTGAATGTGTTCACTGACCACAAGCATGGTCACTGACAAGAGCAAAACAGAACCTGCATTAGGACAGTCCTTTAATTAAAAAGACAGCTGTAAAGAGCACAACATCAGTCAGGGTTCTGGATCCTCTCCTCAGTGAATTCTTTCCCAACAAAGTACAAAGTTGCTTCTCTTACCTGTGTTCTACATGCTGTAAGAAGAGATGTATTTGAGATACAAATGCTTGTGGGTCCCATGGATGCTATCCCTGAGACAAACAGCTCTCTTGAGAGCCTAGGATGGCCATGAATACACTTCAGCTGAGCCAGGTTCACTTGCAAATTTCAAGTAAAAACAAAACAAGACAAAATGAGGGAATGGGAAAAGTAAAAAATGTATTTGTTTAGTTCTCAGTGTTTCCCCTCCTCAGTGGTTCAGTTGTACTGCTTACTGTTGGGTGAGGCAGGAGGAAGGTCTCTCTCACAGACCTCCACAAGGACTGACCTTAAAATTTACTCTGTTATGCCCGTGGTGAATACTACATAAAGCCCCTGCATAGTACAGAAAGTGCAATTAACCCCAATGGAAGAGGTATTTCTTGGTACTCCTCCTGCCCCCTATAGTCAAGTAAAAGCTCCTCCTGGCTTTTGCAATATGGGAGAGTTTTCCATCCAGTCTCTTCCTCTTCCTTTTCCATGCAACACTGACCTAAGCATGCTCAGTGCAGCAGAGTCACACAGAGCAAACAATGTTTTCTTGGGGTAGAATTCAGCCATGTTTATTTATATAGCAAGACTAATCACTGCAACCTTCTGATGGTCACCATGTGTCTGGCAAGCTTCAGCAGCGGTGTTCTGGGAAGCTACAGCCTTGCTTTCTCCCATGCAGCCCCGAAGGAGAGAGGGAGCACTGGGAGACAATGAAAACCCAGCTTCTATATCTACATATTAGAACAGCTGAACTTTTGCTCCCTCCTTATTCTTCCTGTCCACATCCTGCAAATCCAGCAACTGCTTGAGACTGTTCTTTATACAGAATACATTCTGAGGTGAAACATTCGTAAGAGCTAGTGCTGCATGCATTTTCACATGAACTATCGCACTTAGAAACAAATGCTATTTAAAGTGGCTTGTCCCAGGAGTCTCTCAGTTAGCACAATGCCCTTTCCCAGAAGGGGTTCAATTCCAGGTCTTGAACTTGTCCCACGCTCCCAGACCTCATGGGCCAAAGAGAGTGGCAGAGTCATTAAACCCAAACCCTAGCTGAGACCTGGTACTCTGATAGCTCTCTTCTGAGCCATTCAAAAATGATGTTTGGATATTCAAAGGGGGACTAAAACTTGGCTTTTGTCAATCAGAAGCCCTACTATCTCAAGAAAAGGAAGTGGTGCTCCAACCACTCCTGGGAAATAAACCAACTGTCCATTGCACTTTTTCCCTTCCCAAAGAAGACCTCCAAGGAGATCTGTAATTATGTGCAGGGGGAAATTTGAAAGAGCAAACTGAAAACTACAACATTTTTTTGCTATTCTTACTAATTTTTACTGTAAAGCTATCTAGAAATCTGAAGGACTTCAACAGGGACCTGATTTATTTTTTTGTAGTGCTAAAGATCTGCCTTTTGTGAAGAGTGTCTAATTTGGAATGATATAGGCATTGAAGTTGATGGGGAGTATAAAGTATGTATAGGGAAGGATGTCTTGGAATAGAAAACCCTTTGTTTTTAATATTTTTCTTTCTCCTCCTGTATTCTAAAATTATCTGGCAAACAATGCAGATGATTTACAGCTGTCTGTTTCCTTTCAAATCAGTGATGCTGCGCTGGTTGGCACCTCTGGGGAAGACCATGAAGGTAGTGACAATCTAATAACTGCAATCATTTGCTTCAGGCTCAAGGAAATTTCTTATCAAAGGTTTGCAGTCTGGCATTAGAAAATATTGTTATGATTTTCCTTTGTTCAGGAATGAGGGTTGAGAAACAAGAGCTCAATTTTGGTATTGTTATTTGTATTTATCATGCAAGAAAGAAGTCATGGGTTCTCAAGAAACACTTCTGTTAATGTTCTGAGGAAAGAGGACAGAATCACCCTCATTGCCCTTTCTGTGTTTATGTGCTACTGAGTTTCCCAAACATCCATTAAAAAGAACAGAAGCTGGAGTTTTGCCTGCTGCAGGGAATTTCAGAACATGGACCAGAATAAAACTTGCTATCATGTGGCTTCCATGCATTCAAAGATAATTGATAGAGAAAAAGACTATTGCCATGCATGCCCAGCAAGCAGAATTTCCATTTCATCTGTTCCATTGTTCATGTATGCACAAGTACCTGTCTGCAGAAATAAAAGACTTAATTTTAAGATCAGACACAGACAACTTGTTGTAAAATCAATTTTAAGACTAGAAGGAACCTTTATAATCTCAGACTTATTCTTCTGCATATAAGTGACAGGGTTGGTAGACAGCAGATCTGTGTATTTTCTGCTTCTAACAGATATTCAAGGTTGATACCAGAAGTATTTCAAGAAAATGAGAATCATTAAGAGACAGCTTTTGACAGATAAATGGAATGGCCATGTTGCCATCTCTTTAACAATGGCTGATGGTTTTGGCTCTGTGTTGCAGCAGACCATGATTAACTGCAAGTTCATGTAGTGGTACTTATAGATTGGCAATTATTTGGGGCAAAGCAGTGATCCTTATCCCAGTGTTTCAGTAGCCAGTCATCTACTTTTGATAAACTGTGGAGGATTTTGTGACTAAATGCATGGTTTTGTTTTTTTTAAGTTTCAGAGCAATGCTCCCTAATTATATACTCATCCATTAATGGCAAGATTTTTATACAGTACAAGAGTTTGCAATGTCTTCTTAACAATTTTGGAGCTGAAGTCCAGGATCTGTTGTCAGATGTAAGGCCTTGTATATCTCCTCTGATAATGGAGAATGGCCAAGAGATCCTGCATACCAGCCCTCATACTGAGGGCAGTAGAATTGCCCCAGTGTGATGTCCCAGCTGAGCTGTTTAGCTATACTAATACAGAGGGTAAAAGTGATGTGCTTCAAGCTCAAACATTATATTGCCTCAGGGCACTTGTTTTAGGAGAACCGTCATGAACAAACACATTTGATACTTAATCAATGATCTTTTCATTTTGACACCTCCCCACCTCCTAAAGGAGGTAGCCCTCAGGGCATAGGGAATGAAATGGAATCACTGAACTATGTTTTAAAACCTTTCAGCAGATGGAAAATAGTTTTCCAATATTAACAATTAATTTAATCTCTGCCTACAGAGGTTTTCTGGGTTAGTATTCAGACTAAACCTCTATTGGTATGAGAAGATAAGAGAACATATGAGAAAGATTGTTCCTGTTAAGCCTTTTGAAAGATTAGCAGTAGCTACAGTGATGTATGCTCTTGCAATTTCCATTTGCAGCCTTTAGTTTAACCTCTTCAAATCTTTGCTATAACATTAGAGGTGCTTATAAACCTGGTAGAGTGGTTTTTTAGAATGTGGAGCTAGATTGGACTTAAACTGGGCTCTAGGTGCAAAGAATCTGTTCTTTATTATTTTTATTTCAGCAAGACATAAATTTCAGGGTATACATTTCAGAGTATATATTCCAGGATTGAGTTCATCCCCTGGGTCTCAATTATGCTCTGATTTACATTCCACATAATCCTCCTAAATCAGTGTTCCTACTCCACTCCCTATTTCTGGCTACCAGTTAATGCTGTGCTTATTCTTATATGATAACTCTCCATCAAGGCTGTGTAAACCCCGTTGTTAGTCAGAATAGACATGGTATATGTTCCTGATGGGCAGAAAAATGGAAGAAATGGATACCAATCCTGACACCAAGACCTTACTTAGGACATGTGGCCCCATTGTTACACACAGCTGCCAATGGCGTGTGTTATGTGCTGAAGGGCATGGCACAGCTCTCACTGCACAAAAGTGAGCAGGAGAGTTTGTGTGCAGTAATTTTGCTTTCCATTGTTATCTCCCTTGTGATCTCTCTCTTTCTAAAATAGCCACGTAAGACATTCTGTGAAAGTTTGTTCACCTTCCCTCCAAGAAGTAACACCATACCTGCACTTTGATGTCTGAAAGGAGCCTCCTGCCCTTTTAGCAAAGCAGAGATTGGAATTGCAAGCAAACCCCTTCTGCTGAAGTAATTTTACTTTTCCTGTGTCTCTAACAGACACAGAAGAGAGTGAATGGTGTTTCTTCTGTTTCAGAAAAACCTTGATTTGTATCCATGTATTTAAACAAAAAACAAAACTACTTGGTATATGTGCCAGCATGTGACAGTATTACTTATTATAGGGTCATGAAAAATTTGCACAGTATGTATCAGTTCAGAATGTCTTTCTTTCCTAAGACCCAAAAGGCCAGAATCACTGAAACACTGATTCAAAATAAAAATATCTCAGAGAACTTGTCCCCAGCATGGTACATTGCACAGCCATTTAAAATGAAGAAAGGAAGAAAGGTCACATTAAAAGGAATGCAAGTTGTATTTAATTTCGTTAAATAGGCAAGCCCTCCAGGGCAGGAACTGTCTCCTTATATGTCGATGTAGTGCCTTACACAGCAAAGCTATTACCCAGTGGAGCCTTCAGACCCTTGAACAACACCACCACTCAGGATTTGGGGAGTTAAGGGAAAGGCTGAGGCCCTTAATTGCTTTTCATTGGCATATCTTTTTTCCTCTGACTTTTATTTATATCCTTTGCATCTCACTGTACTTAAAATACAAGCAAACCCTACTGCAAGTTACATTAGCGAGACTAAGCTATTAAGGAATATCATTTTCCAATACTCATTAGGAGGATTGTTGTGGCACACAAGCCTTTCAGTTGTGTCCATGGCGAAGTGTAAGAGAGGACCAGGAAAACGGCAAAATTATTGCATGTGGTATTTTAATAAAAAATCTCCAAAGAGGCCCAGTTTGCAATATAATTTGAACTACTGGATTTCAAACTAGAAAATTACCTGCCCAATCAAAATACCACTGGTTTCAGTTCTTATATGAGTAGCCACTCACTGCCTTTTATTTTATTAACAATATCTACATCAAAAGGTGTGTATCTCTGTAGGTACAGATGAAATACTAATTTCACAATTATAACATTTATGGTCTTTAACCAGTGGCTTCGTGCAAAACAAAATAAGACTACATAGGATTTGTGCAGTTGTCTGTACTGCCCAGCAAAGTGGAAGTCTTGCTGCACACAGTGCTTGCCCTGATACAGTGTGGGAGTGGAGTGGCTTTGATATATAGAAGCAGTAAAGGGGGAGGAATTGACAAGAGTTAGGGATAGAACTAAAATCTTTAGACCAGCTAACAGAGGTAAAAAGGAGCAAAAATTCTTTCTGGAAGAAAATCACTTCTACAGGTTTTACAGCTCTTCACACTAAGAGTCCATCTATTTTTTTTCCAGTGCCTTTCCTGAATTTGCTGAGTGACCCATTTGTGAGCTTACCATCTAAATCTTGCCCTCTTTCATATTCCATTTTTTTCTTATACCCTTCTCTAACCAGTCAGTCAAAACCATGCAGTAGTAATCCTCCTTCCCCATTTCAACTATTGCTTCCCTGCTGTGGGTATTTAGACTTAACAGGCGAATGTTAAATTTACTGTATGTCCAAGCAAATTTTCTACAATTGCTTACTTTTCCCTCTTCCACAAACTGAATGTATGCTTAAAGACATCCTGACTACCATCTTCTGACTATTTTACTCTATTTTAATGAGGTACAAGCAGTGCACTAAGTAGCAGAGGGTTAGTCTCAGGACCTTTTTATGGCTCAAGTGATTTCATATTTCAATTACATGAGTTATAAGAGACAATAATTTGACATTAAACAGTTACAAATGTACAGGATGGTGCTCTTGTATAAAAAGAGTACAGAATTAATTTGATAGCTCATATATTGTGTATTTGCAGTATTTTATGAGATAATAAGATTCCCCGTCCAATGAGAAAGTTTATCCATATTCTAGTAATTTGTTTCTCATTACCTTGAAATTTGAAGAGTCCTTTGATAAATCCTAAATTGTGCACTTATATGGCAATGTTCTCTTTTTGTTGTTCTACTAAATTTGCATTCCAAACAATAAGTATCTTTTAGTGCTGCCTAAGTTACCCTCAGACAAGAGATTTTTTTCTACCAGGAATGGCACCTTTGCATTTGACAGTTGGCACTGTCATTTTTTTCATTATTGGATCAAACCTAATTTAAATCACATAGGTTCCATCTGTCAGGGGTTTTTTGGGGGGTTTTTTGGTTTTTTTGGGGTTTTTTTTGGTGGGTTTTTTGTTTGTTTGTTTGTTTGTTTTTTCAGAACTGAACAGTTTACTATTTGTCACCTATTATTGGCATGTTAGTGAGACCCTGGAACTCTTCAATTTAAAGAAGTAGTTTTACTATGCACAGCTCCCACAAATGCAGTGCCCTTCTTGTCCTTTTCTGAACAAAAGTTACCTCAATCATTTGGGAATACTACATTTTTTTTGCATTTGATGTATAAACACTTGCCTGAATACTGAATTTAGTTAATCATCAGTAAAGAAAATAGACAGGAAATACTTCAATCAGGAAGTTTTCTAGGAGCTACAAAGAAGCTTTTCTTACTGACTGTGATGTCCTGTGTGGTCAGGTTGGTAATAGGTCTAAATGGGTATTCCACAGTAAATCCTTTTGAACTGCTCTTCACAGGGAGAAATCCTTTGACTGGGAGTGATTATTAAATCCATCCTACAACATGCTTGTTCTGAAGTTCCTCAACTGAAGTTTGAAGGATGAAGTATTAAATCAGGTACAGATTTACACTTGCTATAACTTAATCTTGGTGATGCTTATAGCAGCCTTTCCTTCCAATTAAAACTTCTGTCCTGTGCTACCCATAAATGCAGCCCCTTTCCCTTTCTCACTCTAAAATCTCAGTACTGAGACTTTGTGATATGAGGGCTTTTCACTAAATAAGATCAGAGCTTTCCAAGCTTTAGAGTCAAGTCTGCCCTCCTTTCAGAGTATATGGAGGAGTTTGTCTTACATGGATGTGCATGATCTAACATGATGTGAACATCAGGTTCCTGTTGGATTCACTGTTATTTTGGGCAAGTAATTTATTATGACCAAATACAGCTTTTTCTAATTTCAGAGTTCATATCCATTAGCCCCCTTCCTTAAGCTGTGGGAAGTTCACTGCAAGCTGAAGACCTGTAGGAACCCACTTATATAGGGCAATAGACAAGACTCAGGGACTAAAATGACGGTGCAAAGCCAGTGACCTGGCAAGAGTTATATTGAGTGGTGTTGCCAGTATCCATCAGACTAGCTGAACTCTTCAGCTCATAACTGTTGGCAATTCCAGCAATTGGTGGTGGGATATTTTTTGCTAAACAGAGAAAGAAAAAAACCAAACCTATAGGAAATACCTTACTGAAGAAACTCAGGTTTCTTCACCTGTTCTTCACACCTCACTATTAAGTTTGGACACAAAGAAAACCTCAGAAAATACTGTATATTTCCTTGTCCAAATTTCACATGCCACAGTGGACTAATATTTGATCCTTAACAACAGTTTCCCTACTTTTTTGTTATTCAGAATGCATGTGAAAAGAACAAAAAACACAGATAGCTGTTTTATATTAACTTCTTTTACAGAGCAGTAATTCAGGAATTACTTGGTTGATATGGGTATCACCAATAACAGCTTTGTGTTAGTGAGATAAGAAAATGACTGATCTATCCAAATTGTCCTCCTTGCCTTTAATAGGCTGTATAAGATATGCAATACAAAATTCCCTGCAGAATCCTTTTTGGATAATGTGTACAGAACCGGTGATGTATTAGAGGTTTTATCCTAATATAAGCATGATTTCAGATGCCTTTATTTCTGAAAAACTTTAAATAGATTTGCCCATAACAGTGAGAAATGTGAAAGACCTATAAGACCTGTGTCAATAAAGGGTTTGGTTACCAGATATGCTAGATATTTTCTGTGCTTTCTGCCAGAATAGTTCAATGCTTTGCAGTGTAATTCAGCTTTCCCTTTAAAACCAAACACAAAGGTTGCTTGCAATTCTTGTCAAACCCCATATAAATAAATACTGCTTTGCCCTTCTGCTGTGCCTCCCAGATCAAAAGCATCTGCAAGTATTTCATAAATATTTTTCCAGCCCCCTTGGCGGCTGGCTAATTAAATTGCATGACTTTGGAGATATAGGCAGAAACAGACTCTGAAATTGAATAATGTGTCAGAGAAAAGGGCAGAAATCTGCCTCTTAGTTAAGAACAGAAGCCAAACCATGCAGGTACTAGCCACCCATTTTAAGATATGTGACTGCCTCTCATCTTCTTTTGGTTAGAGCTATTTTTTTGACTGCATACACATGATAGTGTAGTGATGGTTTATCTTCCTGAATATGCACCATTTACAAATATTTCTTCCTTTATGCCTACATTAACACATTTTCCTGGTATGGTTCCTTGGTGAAATGATTTTGACACTCACTGTTCTGACTGCTCCCTGGATGCAATCCCTAATGGTGCCTTTGGAGGAAAAAGCAGCTTTGTTCTTTTAGAAAACATGATCTCCCAACTGAGCTCCTGTGACTGGATTGATTTATAATTGAGGCAAATCTGATTCTACACCAGAATTCCAGTTCTACACCAGCCTTGCAAGTTTGCTTTCTTACAGGAGAGTGCTTCACACTTAGGAAGGAATTAATTTAGTGCAGCGAAGTCCCTTCCCTGACAAGAATACAGGACTAGCAGTAGCAGTGTTGAACTGCTGGCTTTCCTGAGAGCAGACAGCAGCTCGAGCTGCCTGGGGTGGGTTCCCTAGGACCGTGCTGGGGAGTACCAGCCACAGTCCTGCACCACTGGGGACACTGAGTGGAGGAGGTCTCTCATAATTCTATTGCAGGGAAGCTTGGATTACTTTTGGCTTTTTCTAGCTCACTCACAGCTATGAGAGAGCAGCTGCCACAGCTTTCAATGCTGGATCTGGCAGGACTTGTGCTCCAGTGATGAAGCCAGGACACTGGTAACACAAAATATTCTTTGCCAGATTAGCTCCACAAGGAAGGAAGCAGATTCATCCTGCTCAGAGATCTCAGCCTGGCATTTCATGTGGCAATCAGAGGTATTCTTAGCACAAAGGCTGTCAGATTGCAAATATTTAGATGAGGCATCGCAAGAAATACTATGTGAAAGAATCCTAGTGCTTTCTTATTAACACAGTATTCATCATCATCTGAACTCTAGCATAAGCTCAGGCACCAGTTGGCCAGTGTGTTAATCATTTTCATGTCTCAGCTCCAGTTGCAGAAAAAAAGGAGTTAAATAACTTAGTTTACAGCTACTAAAAATAAACTTGCAGACTTGCTGGATTCCTCCACATTAAAATGTAAACAACCGTCAGCTCTTCTGGAAAAGCTAGTTTTGCCCTGCTAGTAACTTCCCCAGGAGAATTTCTGTGTTTTTTAAAAGTTTTATGCTGAAGATTTGTTTCCATAATTGGGACTGACCAGAAAAATGAAAACTGAACTCCTTCCAGTTAAAACAATTGCTACTAGAACTTTGGCACACAGTCCATGTAGAGAATGGTCTGAGCTGCTTCAGTGGGGATTGCAGCCAATCATTTTCAATTTTAGGTGCCTCAAGAGAGGCAGTTTAATCCATATTTAGACACCTATATTGGAAGTGTCTGGTCTGGCTTCACTGCCAGCACCCACATATCCTATGGGTGTCTTCCACTGTCTGTCAAATCCAGGATATTGGAAAGCAAATCTATGTCTTTTAAGGGCCTAAATTAGGAAACATTTTTTGGCATTAAAAAAAATATCTCAGGCCAAAATTTTAAATGCTTTGATCAAAATGTTCTTCTTATGTTGTTAACCGCTTTTTAAAACTGGTGTATTAAGCATGTGCTCATTGCTTTAGAGCACCACATGGCCCTACCTGAGATGGACTGATGGAGAAATGGAAGTCCTGGGGTAAGAAAACAGATAGAATATAATTGATTTAGTGCAATTTGATTGATATACTGCTTTTAGTTTTGGGCTGAGGATCTTTGCATGTAAATATTTGGACTATATCATCAAAGTATGTTGAAGTCATTGTGTAAATAATACAACAGTTAGCCAGTCAAAACATTCATCTGACTACCATATACTTCCCTACTATTTAAATTGGTTTGGAGTATCCCTTTTCTGCATGGTTTAGAGATCCATCAGTCACGGACAGCTGTTATCTTACAGAATGTCCACACCTCACACATGCTTCTTCAGATCTGGGAAGTAATGGGTTACATTGATAACCATGGAAAGTTGGCAAATGGATTAACAACTTAAATAAATGTGTGAAAGAATAGTCAGAATAAGCCAAAGTAAAAGGAGAAATAATGTTTCTCCTCTTACTTTGAGGAGAGGAAAATAGCAATAGAACAAATTAAAGATTAGGATATCCCTCAATAAGCAATGCAAATCATCCTCCTATCAGAGTATAATCACCCAATACTCCTGTCAGTTCAGTGAAAGCCTTCCAAGGGTAGAGGTTCTACTGGGTCTCCAGGGAATCTCTTTTAGTGCTTCCCTACCATTAAAAATGTATTCCTGCTATTAATTAGTTTGCAGACTGAAACTTATTCCTTTTTGTCCTTGGAGGACTTGGAGAACAGTCCCTTATGCAATATGCTCTATGCAATAGCCTTTTAGGTACTTGAAAACGTACATCCTGCTTCAGTGATCTCCTCTTTATTTAAAATACATGAATTAAATCTTTCTTAGCTAATGTTTTTCTCCTAGCCTCCAGTCTTTTTCTTTGTTCTCACATGAGATTTTTCCAATTAGGGAACAAAAATTGTCCCAACCAGATAAAAGTCAAATCTGGAAGAAATAAAGAAAAAAGAAAAAAATTAAAAAAAAAAAAAAAAGAGGAAGCACCCAGCTTTATGACAAAAGGCTTCACAACTAAAGATTGTTTGAAAAATTTTTCTTTTGAATCTGGAACAAATTAGTTTAATTTGATATCTGCTCATTCAAGCATTAGAAAAAATGATGACCAACTTTCAGTACTTTCTGTAACATGCTCCTTTCTGCGCAGTGTCATAGCAGTTGCCTCTTTTCCAGGCAGACTAGTGCTGATCTACTTAATCATTAATCATGCTGAAACTGTTGTAAAACTTAGATCTTTCTCTGTACTTCTGTATTTTTCTCTGGACCTCCTTTTGGAAAGTCTTCTTGGCCTTCCCATTGCCACCTTATACCTAGGTGGCTTTAAGTGAGAATTTATGTAGTCTGGCTATGAATTTATATAGTTCAGCCATTTCACGTTTCCATTAGAACTTGGGCAGGTGCCATCCAGTTCTGGTGGTTGGAGTATTCTGTCAATTTGTTCTATAATCTGTTCCACTAACACTTCAGTTTGTGACAGATTCTCTCACACCTCCTCTAAAAAGAAGAGTTTCAGCATGGAAACTTCCCCAAGTTTGTACATGGCAAATGCCTTTATGCCTTGCTTATCTATTGGCTCTCACACTTCTCTGGCAAGCTTTCTGCTCCTGATGTGTTAGCAAAAGAATTTATTATTATTTCTTATATCTTTGCAAATTTTTTTCTCAAAGCCAAGTTTGGCATAGATTTGCATTTAACCTGCCAGTGCTTGTGGCCTTGTCTGAGACCCTCAGTGGGACAGAACCTCGGGTTTATGAAGGAAGCCTTTTTGTGCTTAACTTCCCTGTCCATTCAACTGAGGCCAGGTTGGAGGAGCCTTTGAGTCCACTGGACTCTTCCACTTGGTCTGCTGGAAGGTGTTCTTGACTACTACAGGGAGATTGGAACTAGAAGATCTTTAAGGTCGATTCCAACCTAGGCCATTTTATGATTATGACTCTATGATTCACTTTAGCTACCCTAATTTTATTCTTTTAGGGCAGGAGGCATATGTCTGATGAGGGCTTCTGATACAGTATCTTCAAATACATTCTATATCAGCTGCAAAAACGTAATACTTTGGACCGCTCCATTTACCCAAATTTAGAAGAATGGTTTTGATTTAATTCCTAGAGGGTCCATCATCTCAAGTGGTGGTTTCTTTCATGTTTGATGTTTTTCTTCCATTCCTCTTTCTTTTTTCCCCCTAAAAATGTCCCCTGTAACATTTTTGTACAAAGTTTTAGCAGCTGGTTTCCACTTTGTTTTATTATGAAGTCTTTATTCCCTTCTTGTGTTGACTCCCTTTGTTTCTAATTTATTTTGTTTTGGATTTTCTTTCTTTGTTGCTGTTGGTGGTTTTGTTTAGTGGGCTTTTTTGGTTTGGTTTTCTGCTTGATTTTTTTTTTTTTTTTGTGGTGGTGTTTTCTTTCTCCCCTTCTTCCCAGTAAATCAGACCCTATCTCATTTTCTCAACCATGCATTGCAACTTTTCTGCCTAAATTTTGTCCTCAGCATGGCAGGAAGATTTCAGAGACTCTGAATTTTGTACATCCTGGTTTGCATGATTTAACTTTTGCTTCAGAACGTGTCTTACCCCACTGCTGGTTTGAAAGTGATGAGAGGTTAAATCTTCTACTTTGCATGCAGTCTTAGTCATCTGCTTTCCATATCAGGATATATGTGGTGAGGAGATCACAGAAATATGCTTGCAGGCCCCCTCAGTTATTTGTATTTATGAACAGATTTTGATTTTAAAAAATTGCTTCTGCCCAAAACAATTAGCTAAGGAATTAATCTTTCCTTTTTAATCAGGAGATCATGTTTTATGAATTAAACTAATTCTGTATATTTGTGCTGGAATCAGATTTTAAATGTAAGATAACTAAATTAAGAGATAATAGCAGAATAAAGCTAAATAGGGAATTCATCAAGGCAAACAGTCTACTGAAGCAAGAGTTGTCCTTATACCAGGAGACTTAAATATATCTCGTATTATGTAATTTGACTGTTGACCTTCCAATGCCCTTAGCGAATATTTCCATTTAAATTATTGCATAGTGATTACATCTATTTTTATTCTTGTGTGTGTATACATGTTTGTATTCTATTTGTCAATTGTGTTTTTTATGTGAGTGTAGTTTAAATTATTTGGGTTTTTTCTTGTATTGTTTCTCTTTTCCATAAGTTTTAATTTTTCTTCCTTTGGTCTAATACTCTCTAATTTCATTTCTGAAAATCATGTCAAAGTGAAACTGCCAAAATTCAGCTTTGGAAACCAAGCTTGATGTAAAAATCCTTAAGGTTTTGTTTGTTTGTTTGTTTGTTTGTTTGTTTGTTTTTTGTTTTTTTTTTTTTTTAGAAGTGGGAAATTATGTATTCAAGTATACTTTCCATATCCACAAACAGTTCACACTGGCACACAAGCATATATTTTTAAATCTAAAATAATAGATTCATTTCAATGTATTAGGTAGGACAATGTACTGGGGATGAGTATTCCAGAAATCTCCAATGATTTTGCTTTACTATGCTATCAGTGTTTATTCCAGGCAATTTTTTTCATTCTGAGCTTCTGTTTTGTATACATTTCATGCTCTTTCAAATTTTCAGTGAGATTGTTATCTTTATGGTTCACAGGCTTTGGGAAAATAGAAATCCGATGAAAATTGTTGTGCCTTGATGAGGAGAGAAGGCATATTGAGAGTCACTGAACAATTACATATTTTCTGTCAAAATTCTCCCAGTAAACCATGGAACAAACCCTCTTAAACCCATACAAAAAGTTATAATTTTTAATATGATTTGGTTCAGCTCATCAGCAAAAAATCTATTTCCCAAAACAAAGAGCTGTTGAAATTGCAAATTTGTACTGGAAATCCCCTGTGATGGTTTTGGTAATGTGTGGCTCTTTATTTGGCTGCAAACTAAACAGCTGGATCAATGCCTTTTTTTCTAGAGAGCATGAACAGGAGCAAAGGGAGGGGAAAACCACTTTGTTGTCTTGCTTCTGAGTTCTTCAAGGAGTGGGAGAAAGCTTTGATCTAGTGAAACTAAGCATTGATCAAATGAAATTGGATACTAACAGCAACCACAACCAGTGTATGGTTCCTCAAAATCTCAGATCCTGGTAAACTTAAATAGCATCATATTCACACAGGTCTTGGAGCATCCCACCACCTAAGTGCTCTCTCCCCACAGCTGGGACTGAATCTTATACCAGAGACAACTCCCAGTTCCTCTTTTTCACAGGAATTCATTAAAACGAGGGAACAATGGGAGAGAAAACACAGTAATTCTTCCTTCTCTAGAAGATAGTTCCTATTGTCCTACTTTGTTCATTACCCATATTAAATTACATATATAGATGTGCTGTAGTTTTTAAAAGAAGTATCTCCCATGTAAACAAGGTGATGCTATGATCATAAATCACCGTGTCAACTCTGATGAAAATCATCAGGTTATCATAAGCAGCAGTTTCACATAAACATAATTTTATCAAGAGTTGGAAGACTTTTTCTGGCAACAGCAAACAGTCTTTCAGGTGCATCTTGTCAATGAGAATTGGTTCAGGGTAGCACACTGGATACAAGCAGCAACCACAACCAGCCATCTGTGCTTTTCAATGAGGTTTTCCAGGTTCAAATCCTCATCAACACAAACAGTTGTACTTACTGCAGAAATCAGCTTGAAAGTCAGCTGAATACACCTGAGAGAGTGTGTTTGTGCAATAAATTCCAGGAATGAATCTTCACCTGCTCGTACTTTTTGTCAGTTTGTGTTCAGTATCTTAGCAAAAGAAGTTGACCTCAATATTTTGAAAGCATTTCTATGGGCATTATTTCCCTTTAAATGTTAAAGAAAAAAATATTTTCAGATGCTCCACTGCCTTGATATGCTGCATACACTTACTCCCCTATGTCCTGCCAAATTTGATTGTTCAATGGAGAATAATCATGAAAGGTTTTTCTTGAAGAAAAATTATTTGTGAACTAGTCTTTAGATCTGTTGTTTCTTTCATGCAACTACCACAGATTATCTTTATTTATGTAATTTTTTAAAGAAAATTCAAGATGAGATTAAAAACTCCAACATGTGAAGCTTTGAAAGCTCATTAAAAACAAAATAATCTTAACAGAAACCATTAAGACAAATAGAGAGCAGCCCAGAGGGCACAAAAAAATAAGTCTCCAGCTGGCTGGACATCTCTGCAAAGAGAAAAAGGAACCTCCTAGACATAAGAATAAGAGTTACAGATTTTGGCAGGTTGCTCTGAGCCTGCTCTTTTTTATGCTAGTATAGTTGAGTACAGTGCTGTAATTTCTGCAGAGCAGGCTGCTTCGGCCACTCTACTTGAGAGTTTCCACCCAAATATGACAAAGATAATAGGAGTAAAATAGGGTAATTATTCATGTAGGTAACTTAGTAATACAGTAATATAGGCCGAAAAAAACCACAAAAAGAATATGTAACACTGGAACTAATCAGGTCAGAAGTTCATAATGAAAAGCCATTGCTGGACAATAAAGTAGCATCAACAAGGAACACACTGACCAGGCTTGAGTGAAAATTAAATCCAAAGAAGAATCAAATAATCTCAAACCCTCAGTATACTCAAATTTTCAGTGATACTAGAGTTTTTCTCTCAGTGCTTGGAATGTACCTGTTTTTAGCATTACAAACAAGAATAAGCTCAAATAGCTTCCTTCTGATTACTCTGTCTGAAGGCAGTCCAGCCAATGATGCAGACTCTGATGCGTTTGTTTTGTGTCCTTTCAAACACTACCAGTTTGATATAATGTGGCTACTGTTCTTCTTAGGGCTTGCTTAAGTTTCACACCATAGTTTCAAACACGTGCTTAATCTTAGTAAGAACAGAACCAAGGGTATTTAGTCCAAAGGGCTGAGGCATGCATTTGGTGCAGAAAGCTTTTCTTGGTTGTGAAACGACGTTGTAGAACAGTGGACTACTGAAAGTGGCCTGGCCTCACTCATGCTCTCTCCCTGGGAAGGTTCTAAACATGTGAACTTACAATGAAATTTAATTGTAATGAGATAGAAAAGAGTTTTATTCTACTACAAAATGCCCTTTAAACCATCTATTCATTTGTGCCTTCATGTCTTCTATTTATTCCCAAATGTGGAGATTAGGTAACAGATTGCATTGCCATGTGAAACTGAAAATGCAAATAATCTGCATTTTTTAACACTTTTGTATGAAAGTTCCACAAAATGAGAGTGTGAATTGTGATTTATGTTTGTATTGAAACTAAGTGGGATCCAGCTTTGGGAAAAGCAAAAAATAATTCCTCTAAAATTCCTCCTGCAAATTGTACGTGAATGTTAAACTAATGTGAAAATATTTTAAACTATTCTGCACAAAGACTCTCACTTTGTGTTTGCATCTAGATATAAGGTATGTCTATTTTGGCTCATAAAGTTGCAGCTGAAATATAAAAGAATTTCAGGTACTTAGTTTGAGCAAGACAGTGACTGCAGTTAGTGAATGTCTACTAAATAATCACAGAAAAGCCTCTATATGCAAGCCAAATACCATAAAATTTCACAATTATCTTATGAGATAAATGAGACACATTTATCTCATAACATAACTTTCCTGTCATCTTCAATTCCAGTAGAAGTTTTGGGAATATATTTTTTAAATACTGTAGCATAACATCTACTTAATGGTCTTTGTGATGTGTTCAGAAAATGTGCAAATATAGGTTATCATTAAGTTTTTATCTATTTGAAATTAATTCTATTAGGGACGATGAGAAATGGAAAAAGAATCAAAAAACTTATTTTTATCTTAACCATCAATTAGTTTGCATCACTGTGGCCATCTGTATGTGTTCAAAATTTTGACACATATGATGGTAATATTTTTGCTGAATGCATAATGAAAACATGTATCCTCTGCAAGCAACAGTCATTTCTGAACACATGCCAAGAAAATGCTGCCCATGGAAAAGAGCAAGAAAGACCTTGCTGCTTTTTTCTTCAAGGATAATTTTTTTTTTTCATAAATAGACAGTTGATTGGGATGACTGTCCCACAAGGAGACCAAACAGTGGCAGAGGAGAACTGGAGTGTAATTGGAGTGTTATGGCAATTCAGCATACACAGTGGTATCAGCCACCACTGTTAGGAAATGAACAGTAGCCCTCATTGTAATTTTGACTTCTTGCACAGCTCCTAGCGCCCTCAAGACAAACTAATGAGCAAGGCAAGTGTGAGGCAATTTTCTGCCCTTAATACAGCAAATGTAAAAGCCTTATACACAGTTAAAAGATGGGCTTGTTTTGAAAGCAAACAATCTTTTCTGAGAAGCTGAAAAGCAAGTGACTTCTTGGTTTGTGACTTTGAATAACTTCTTTCCTTTAAATTAAACTTGTACCTAGAAAGTCACTACATATTTAACCTTCCTAATAAAATCATATGTAGGAGTGTATACTTACTTGACATAAAAAATTCTCCTCCTCTGCTACCCACACAAAAAAGAGTTACTGATGATAATTTCAATCTTTAGATGCTGTTCAGAAAAGTAAAGAGGAAAAAAGTTTCATAATAGATTAACCTTCACATCTTGTCTGAAGTAGGAGTCCTGTAGAAATTAATAATTGGCAGCTTCTGGCTCTTTCAAATTCATGAAAACTCCTCACATTTTATTGTTTCAAAAATTCTGCTTATTTGATGTAAACTAATACTCACATTTCTTCCAACAAAGTCCATTTGCCACTAAGGTAGGAAAGTAAATTTAAAGTCTAGCTATGTTTTCCTGAATGTGTATACAAGGAAGACTAATGTGGCTAAAATACTCTGAAAACCATACAAAGCCCATTAACTAAAATGTCAAGGGGACAGACATCAGAGAACACAAGCAATATGGAGAACATTTTTACATTCCACTCGATGCTAACCCTCTAAAGCAGAATGCACTCACTTACATTTTACATTAGACACTCTTTCCAGTGGGCAGCGTTGGTTTTAAACCAAAATGATAAATGCTCAAATGCAGGAAGTGAATTTTCAGGAAGTTCCTTCAGGACACAGTTAACCCATGTGCTGGTATTAGCCAGTATGTGCAAGCAGAAGTTCTTTGCTCTTACCAGAGGCGAGAATTTGGCTCCTAGTTTTCATTGAGTTTGACAACACTGAGAATTTTCTGGGTTTCAGACTAAGCAAAAGTTGATTTCTCTTTCCAGGCATATCAGAAAGGAGATAAACCAGCTTCATCTTGTGGCTCTAAAAGCACCAAGGAGATATATCTGTATTTTAAAGCATTTTAAAAGGAGGGCGCAGAATTTGAAGTGGCCCTTTGACATGTCAATAAACCTCATCTAATCAAAGTAGTTCATTTTCCTTTTACTCCAATTCAGTGAAAAAAGCCAGAGTGATCTTTGCAGCTGCTACTTTTCAATACAGCTACTCAGAGACACATCCAACAATATGTCCTGGAAACTTTTAAATGTTCTGAAGTGTTGTAAAGGAATAAATCCCACAGCAATAAATCCATGGTACCATATGTGGAGACAAGATCTGTTATTTAGAGGAATTGAAGAATCCTGGAAACACTTTCTATTACCTCTTTTCTTTCCTACATTTTTAAAATTAGTACACAGTCTGCAAGTAGAGTATGCTTTTTTATCTTTTTGGGGCTTTGCATCTATCTTGGGTTTCCTTAAGGTAATAAAACAAACAAACAAACAAACAAGAACAACAACAACAACAATCAAACACCCCCCCCAAAAAAACAAAAAACAAAAAAACAAAAAAAAAACAAAAACAACAAAAAAACAAACAAAAAAAACAAAAACAAAACAAACAAACAAACAAAAAAAAACACCTCTCCTTTGCCATCAACTGCATAGGAGTATAAATATAAATAGGATATAAATAGGCTTACAGCAATAATTTTGATTAAAATATTCATATATCTTATTGCTAATTATAACAAATGAATAGTTATCCAGTTCTATACTTTCAACCAGAAAATGCAAGACTTTGAAGTTTCTTACTGCATGAGGTCTCACATAAGTAAATGCAAAATATAAAAACAAAACCACCACTGAGGCAGTTCGTCACTCACACACAAACACACACTCACACTTGGATCAGAAGGCATGAACTAAAAACTCTACTTTATTTGAAAGTCTGACTCCATATATAGTATATCTACAAAGGCCAGGGATTGGGGGAGAAGGTTGACACCTCTCCCCATCCCGTTGGTCAAGGCGACTCTCCATCAGCTGTCCATATCTCTAAGACAAAGAATGTAAACTACTTTGAAACTATACAATAACATTGGCTGTGTTTATAGACCAGATCAGGAGAAAGAACCTAAAACATGAAACTGTGAAACAGAAGAGAAGGCTGAAAAAATCAGGGCGGCACCACCACCATAACATCAAAACCAAAAAAAACCCCCACACCCCAAAACAAAACAACCCAAGAAATTTAATTTTAAAGCAACAGAATTTTTTACATAATAATGCTACTACCATTTCCTCCTTGCCTCAGGAAGGAATTGTATCACAGGCAATGTCTTCAAGTGCCATGAATAACAAACATCTTGATCTTGAACAAGTCATATTTTCTTTATGCCCTGCTTCTTTCTGTGCAATACTGGAATAGTAACACTTTATTCTTCTCTCATAGAGGGGATATTAAGACAAGCATATTAAGAGCTGTGAATGATTTCCAGATAGATCATTGTAATTAGCTGACTAAATATGAAATTTAGCAAGATATATGCCTCTGTGGTAGGGAAATTTATTTATTCATATGAAGGGAAACCAAGTGTGGGTTTTCTCTTTAACATGTTTCTTATTCTCCTATCCTTTCCATTGAATATTTTACTTAAGTTCTTCTATAACTGTAACAGTTATTGATAATAATGTGATAATGATGGTGATAAATTAGCACCTCCCAAGGGTAGTCTGACCTACATCCTTCACCTCCAGCCAGAGGTGTAGTCTTCCCTGATTTGGTAGTTTGGGAGGGAAGGTTAATATAACCTCATGAGCCTCCCATTTAGTGTGCTCATGTAGGGAACAGTTCCAGGCTGAAATCCCATTTCTGAACATTCCAGTTCTACACTTGACATCAATGGATCCTGTGACAAGCCACTGCTGTGGCTGACCCCAAGGTGAACTTTGTCACATCAATTTGAGAAGCATTTTGAGGGCAATTACTTATAGCAGAGCTGCCCAACTATCACACAGGGACAGGGAAAGGAGAAAGCACTGGCAAGGTCTGCTTGTGTAATGACACGTACATCACATTGTCACTGGCTTAACTGATTGTATGAATGGCTAAACCATAATGTCCCTCAAATTTTTTTTTTTTTAAGGAGACAAATGAGAAAAGTATCACCACAGAATCACATTTAAAATCTGCAAGTTGCTTTAGCTAAGTGCTATATATAGACAGCATTTCCTTCAGGAATGAGTGAAGAAATGTCATTATTTCAGCTGTAGCTGTGTGAGCAGGCAGAAACAATTGAAAAGTGCTGGAGCAGAGATCCTTAAATGGTCTAGAAAGAAATGCTGGGTAGGCTGTTATTTTTATGTCCAATTCCCTACTCCATTGATGCTCCGGTAGTCGTATTTTTTTTTTTTTTTACAGTTCTGCTTTAGTCTTTGTTCAGTTTCTGAAATCAGAATAATATCAGCACAGCAAGGAGATATTACTATTTATGCACGATCCAACAGTGAAAGATTTCCTCTAAGTATCATGAGAATTTTGTGCTATGCTGCTCAGTCTCTCTCATGGCCTCATCACAGAAATACCAAGTAGCTTGTTGGAAGGGATCCTTCTGCTGTGGATGAGAGTTTGTAAACCCTAAGTTTTTTTACTATATTGGATGCAGAAGGACTAAAATACCAAAGGAGCTGGTCAAGCTTTATCTCATTCCAGCTTCTCTTCCCTTACAGGCCCTGATGCTTGTGTTAGTTCTACTTCCAAGCTACATGCTGCCAAGTGACAAGAAAGAAATCAGGTCATCTATGAGTCAGTCTGTCTACTCTTTTCAGCTTGCCAACTGGGGCAACAAAGGTGTAGTACTTTGATATTTAGCTGGGTTTTAACCTACTCTTAAACAGCCAAAACAGGAGGGAGAGAAGTATGTGACATTGCTCATCATTCTCTTTATGTAGGACAGATCAAAGTCCCCCATCTGTAAAACCATGTACAAATACACAGCTCAATAGCATCTATACTTGGGATAGGCATATTGATAGTATTTCCCTGTCAGACACACTATGTGATTACTAGTTTGCCCAGTTCAAACTGGGTTAGAGGTATGCTGAAAATAGAATAAGAATTAATGTTAAGACAGAGTTTGATGAGAAAATTACTTTCTGACCATAAACTTACTAGTTACTATTGCCCTGACTCAGCGAGTAAAGGTGCACAGTTGGTTGCTCTGCTGGCATCTGTCAGGATAAATACTAAAGAGGAATAATAGTTGTTCTCAAAGCTAGAAAATGGGAAAGAAGTAAGAGGAATTATTTGCTTACAAATGAAATTGAAACCTAAGAGCTAAATTCTGGCCCTACTCCAGTTAGTAGAAGTGGGAAATGAGTGGCAAAGATCATGGGACTTAGGTAATATTTATTTGAAAACACTGAGCCTCTTTTCTTTAACACATTTACCAGCAAAACAGAAGGGACTATATTTCATGTAAAGAAACAGGATAAGTCCATCACTTTTTAGAAACCAGATTTTAAAATTATTAGAAGGATGGAAAAAATGCATCTTTTTCATTTCTCAGCCCTTTTCATATCAATTCATACTAGACTAACATTGTTTCTATAGATTTAATGTGAAACTTCTGCCAGAAAAAGCATACTCTTTGTTGACATTGCAACAGGCAGTTTAGAAACAACACAAACCAGAGGGGAGAGCTGTTTGGCACAGCCAGTGATTTAAGTGTGTAAGAGTTTTGACTAAAGCAAACATTTTAAGGTTAGGCAACAGATAAATGATCAAATATCACAGAAAAGAGCAAATGTTTACACTACTTGAATGTCTGATGAGTCAGTTAGAAATTGAACTTAGAATGGGTTGCTTAAAAACCCACCCTGAAATAAGACTGGAAGCAATTTTCTATTTGGATAGTGAATAAGGAATAAACCCTCACACTACAGTTATAATTGTGGCTTCTATCATATGTGCTGAAGTGACATTAGAAGAAGTGACAGAAAATTCTCTACTCAGTTCCACTGGTATAAAACAGACTAGAGTAGAAGCGGAGCTTCCACACAATATTCTGAAGCAGTTTATCTTTCCTGGAGGTGTGCAGTGTCAGGATGACCTGTTGATTGTTTGGTAGACATTGTCAAGGATAAGAAGTGGTTCCACTTTTTTGATTAATTATTAGCTAGTGGGAGGTCTAGAAATTCCTATCAAACAATGCAACTGGTTTAATAAATGCTATGGATAGTGAAGGGCTTAACCAGCAGTCTTGTGTTGCAATCAGAGAAAAGAGGCTCAAAAATATACAAGTGTAAATAGGAGAGAAAATCTGATTTGACTGATTTTTAGTAGTTGTTAACAAGCTGCAAAGTCGTACCATAAAAGACACAGTCTAATAACACTGCAATGACAACTATATCCATTAAAAATTAGTATGTCTGGGGAATTTCTGCCAGTGGAGTTGAACTGGTGAAAATGCCACTTCTGATCAGATACATAGCAATAGACCACTCCACTCAGAAGCTGAGATTCTAAAGCTTTAATTTTCAAGCACAGCCCTGTCTTCAGCATCTTTTTGTTACCTAGCTATTGAACATTTTATAATAAACTTCATTGACAAAGAAAATGATCATAAATTGCAGTAAGCAGAATGCCAATTAGTAATAAGAAAAAAAAAAAACTCACAGTGAGAGTGGGTACACTCTGAAACTGGTTGCCCATCCCTAGAGGTGTTATAACTAATTGGAATTTTGCCCACTGGTATGGCAAAGTTGTCTCAGATGGTATATAATGGATCTGAGTTCCAAAAACACAGCAAGATCTTTGCTTATCTGGATGGTCAGGAGCAAAGAATTCAGCTTCTCAGCAGGTGGCTATAAGTAGTTAATAGAGGTTTACCAGCAGTAAATTATGCTTTACAGACCTTTTTGCCTTCTACAGTAAAATGGCTAGATGTGTGGGCGATCAAACAGTTATCTATGATGCCTATCTTGGCTTCAGCAAGGCCATTTTTACACCATCTTCCATGATATCAAAGATGGAAAACTCATTTTCTGGGCCAATGCCTGATTAGATATATAGAAAACTGCCAGGGTCATGAGGGCAGTGGATAATGGCCTCTACTGGAAATTCAGCTTAAAATGGATTTCCTCAAGGGTCTATCTGTGAACTCTTTTGCTTTTTAGTGTCACCAAAACCATGGATGAAACAAGACCGATGAAGCCAATGATATACTAAAGAACAAAACAGCCATTCAGAGGGACCTAGACTGACTGCAAAACTGGGCAGACACAGAACTCACAGAATGCAAAAAGATCAAAGGCAGAGTCCCTATACCTGGCATGAACCAACTCTGCATTGATAAAGGCTGGACACTGACCATCTGATTAGCAATTTTTCAGAAAAGGAACTGGAAATCCTGGTAGACAGCAACGTAAACACACATCAGCTGTGCTCCCTGACAGCAGCAAAAGCTAATAGCCAGTTGAACTTACTAAGCAGAACATAGACAGATGATCAAGGAAGGTGATTGTTCCCCCTTTCTCAGTATTTTTTAGATCACACCTGAAATATTCCATTGAGTTTGGAACTCTTGCTGTACAAAAAAAGGTGGTGATAAACTGCAACAAGCTAAGTGTCACCAAGATCATTGGGCTGGAACACAAGGGAAGGCTGAAAGAACTGCGTGTGTTCATCTTGGAAAAGTTGTTTTGCTACTAACAACTTTCCAGAACCCATGAAAAACTACAGAAAAAGGTGGAACCAAGCTCTTTACAATAATGCATAATGGGAGGACAAGAAAAAATGGTCAGAAATTAGGCGAGACAGTTCTGACCAAACACTGGGAGAACTTTTTTTATCAAAAGGATGCTCAAGGACTGGAGCAGGTTTCCTGCTCAATAAGGCTGTGGCAGTTCTGTCCTCAGAGACCTTGAAACCAAACTGGACCAAGCCCTGAGCAGCTGGGGCTGAATTCAGAGTTCATCTGGTTTTGAGCAAGTGAGTGAAAACTTCAGCAAGAGGCCCATTGGTTCTATGGCCTAAAGATTACTGTGCTATGTCTTCGTGATTGTACAAAAGACTCCAGTATAGAAACACCCAATGTAAATAGATGAGAACTTGAAATCTGCTTTTCTAGCAAGCTGATAGTTTATTCTTTTATTGCTCTCGAATATTACTTGCTCAACAGAGTCCTCTCAATTCCACTGTATCAAAGTTTGTATCAGTCTTCTCAATGCCACTCACCCACCATACCTTCTCCAGCTTCTCTGATTGTGAACACAGAGTCCAGCATGATGTTCCCACCGCTGCACAGTATCCAGAAATCTGGCTAGGTTTTTTGTCTTACTCTCCCGTAAAAGCCTGGCTTTGAAGATAAAGTTATCAGCAATGTTACCCTATCTCTCACTGTATCAGGATGCACATTAAAGGCACGTGCAGGGGAGAAAGATGCATTATAAGTATGCGTATGGGTTTTTATTGTTCACTGCTCTTTGTCTCCTCAAAAAATCTGCTCCCTGTCCTAAATGTTCATTGTAATAGCTAAGAAATGGAGATTGAATTGCTTTACCGCTTTAATAATGAATCCACAAGTAAAGGAAAAAGGTTTTGTCTGCAGTTTCTGGATTTTTTTAAGAGCAAAAATTGCTTCACATAATTCATTTATGTAAATATTCTCATGGAGTAACTGCGTCAAACTCCTTGACAACTTAGAACTGCTATGCTTGTGTTATTGCAAAGCCTCCTGATGCCTGATGGCTCTGGCAGAAATATAGTAAACAGACATAACTCAATTACAGGAGTTTTAATACAAAATTGAATTATTTTTTTCATAACATTGCTGTTCTGAATGTCTATTAAACTGTCCTGCTTTCCTTATGTGTTGATTAAATGGAAGTCAAACTGTTAAAAAAATAATTTAATGATATTATGCTGAGTTTTCTGCTGATTTAAATTGGCATAGTGCCAGGTTTTTCTAGGAGTTTGAGTAGAACAGCAGAAATTTAACAATCATGCTTTATAGCCCAGGCAATTTAAAGCAGTTAAGCATAAACTTGAGCAACTAATCAGCAGGCTGAAGAACCCAAGTGTCTCTGGTCTCTTTCCTTTGTTTTGTTGCCTTTTTTTTTTTTTTTAATACTGTTTACTTTATTTCTAAAAATAAATGTTGCTGTAGAAGCACCTCTAAAAAGCAAATGAGTGGAAACATTCTGTAGTGCTGCTGTGCTTCTGTGCTTTGGGAATCTCTGATATGAACAAGATAGTAATTAAGGTAGTCTCAGACAATAGAGGCATTTTCAACAAGAGTAGGCAATAATATCTAGGTTAGAGTCAAATGTAGTTTTTGCAAGAAACTTGTGAAACTTCTTAAGTTTTGTTGCTTGGTAAGTTTGAGATCTGATAAGACTTTTTTTGAAAGCAATCTGGTTTCAGCATTTTTCAAAACTATATCTAACACAACTTTTGATATTTTTTGTTATTTGATTGTACTATTGCATATGATGAAACTTTAAAACAAGAAACCAAGCAAGATATTTCATAGTTCACGCACAGTCATCTGACACAGAGCAAAATAAATTGACTTCCTAGCACAAGGCACCTACTTGCTAGTTGGAGGCAAATTCTTAAGTCCTTCTGAAGTACAGGAAGAAAAAGGCAACAGGAGAGAAGAAATTGAGAATTAAAATGAAAGATAGTTTTTATAATACAGAAATTGCCAAACAGAAAGCTAGAGGATCAAGTGATTTGCAGATGAGCATAGAACACATAAAACATACATAAACACATAAAACATTGCATATCTGTAGCAGAGAAATAAGAAAGAAAAGAAGGCAAACTAAAGTGGGAAGGAAAGTCACATACTGTTACACCAGCTGTCTTGTGATGAATCCTAAAAAAACCCATTCAATGAGAAGGTCAAACTCTGTGTGAGCAGTAGTGACAGGGAAAGCAATGAGTCTGTCACAGGTACCTATTAACATTGAGACCTAATACTGCTTTGCACAAATAACGGACATAAAAACGAGTATAAAGAAAGTCTAACTGTTTATGGATTTCAAAATGCTCTGAATTATGAAAGCATAGTAGATCTGAATATAAGCATTAAGGCATCTGTTAATATGTTTATGTTTCATTCAGTTGATATATATTTAGGTGAATTTGATTCTATTTTGATCCACTTTGAATGTCAGCATTATTCTAAGGTTGTTCCAAAGATAGATTTACTGATGATCTAAAATGAAATTGTCTTGCAGTAGTAAAAGAGGAAGAACTGTCTTTGAACCATATTTGTAAGGTCAGCCTTCAATGCAATTTCCAGCATTGACTCCCAAGTCTTCTCTTCACGTTACTGTAAAAGTTCAGGCTGATGGACATGATGGCTCTAAGAAACTTCGGTTTTCTGTTTGTTCATAATTTTGTTGAACGCACTGTTGTATACAGTAGATTGTACCCTGAATTTTTTCAAGTTTTTCTTATTCATAGCTAAGGCTGATATACTTAAGGAACTTAGACAGAAAAATGACATATCATAATAATGAATAAAGCTCTATTGGTAATCTATTTTCTGTTACTACTAATAGAAATGTGAAAGCACTTGCACAGAATATGAGCAATTCCAAGAATTAGAATATGAATAGCCTAGACATCACTGGAAATGGGATTTGGAACTATGGCAAAGCAGCATCACATCCCAAATGGAAACATAATTATTTTGTTGCTGAATGTTTGAAACACATTGACTCTATAATTTGCTTGGAACAAACATCATTGGCTTAGATGACATAATTCTCTTCATCTCAGTCTTCACACAAATCAGATCTACCCTGCCCTCAGGGATTTTTAGAGGCTTTGAACAATGAGTGATATTGACATATTCCTAAATATTCCTCTCAGATACTTGCTAAATTATTGATGTCTGTCAACTCAGTGATTATTTGAAAGAGGGATATTGACATAATGGAATTAAACTCTAAAGCAGATTTTTTGACATCTGTGTCAACAAAATACAAAAAAAAAAAAAAAATCAAGCGAAACATAATGGATTTTTAAAGGTGGTCTAGACTATAGCCTGAGCAATGAGACAGATCAATTTAGGATTTAAAAGGAAATTAATATTTTCTGAATAGCTCACATTGCTCTGAAGGCAGATGATTGTCATCAACTTCTCTAACAATTAGGTTATTTTGAGATAATTTCAGAATATATTTACAGGGATAATAACAGAATACTCAGTTTTTCCATTGGTAAAATAATACTTGTCTCACAGGACATTCTGACCATGATAATACTTTTATTTCTCAATTGCATGTTAATATAGAACAGTGAAGAGAATTACTTTTACAATGAATCTTTATTTTCCTAAAAATATCTGTCTGGGAACTTGTATACAGAGGAGCTGCAGTGATCTAATGAAAGATGTAACACTAAGGCCGTTTATTTTAACTGATGCAAGTTTATCTGGAAACATTTAATAGTTTTGTTACAAAAAAGATAACAAACTTCTCTTGCATCCTAGAGAGAAACGACATCACACCAAGTACCTGCTGATTGTGTACAAACACAAAAGATGCAGCTCCAAACAGACTGACTTCTGCCAGCTCACAAAACACAGAACATACTGGGATCTTCCACCAGCCTCACAAACGATTTAAAAATTGAACATTTAACCTTAATGTTTAAATACAGTAGTTTATTTTAGTGTTGGCTTGCAGCTTTCTTAGGGACAGTGTCCCTTGGAACCTGGAGCTAAATGAAAGCCCAAGGTTCTGTACAGCGCATGTGGCATTAGGTAGCCTAGAAAGATGCTTTGTTCAACAGTTGCATTCAGCACTTCCTGCTGGCTGGAAGGAGAGTCTGAGGCTTCTCCCCATCCCAAGGACTATGGGGACATTGCTCAGTTCACTTGGAGAGGGTACTGCAGAGCTCTCCTCTAGGGGTTCTTGCCTTTTGTAGGGCAACATTAGAGCCTCAGCAGAGTCTCATACCACAGAAGGAAGAGGATCTTCCTGTAATGTGCCAGAAGAACTCTTCAGACTATGATGTAGATTCTTCAAAGATTAAAGCATGCTTTCCTTTCTAAAGATTAACCTGTTGTCTTTATATATGTTATTTATAAGTTTACAAGTTTTAGGAAGAGATTACTGAAAAGATAACAGCCTTTTCCAGCTTCAGGCATTTAGTGGGCAGGAAGTGCCAAAAATACTGTGTAGCAGAATGGAGACATGGTCAGCCCCCTCTTTTTCACAGCCCTTCAAAACTCGTTTGAAAAAATCAAGATCTACAGGTCATCCAAGCATTCTTTGTAAACAAGTACTCTGTGGCAGTTTTGAAATATGTTTGTGTCCTGCATGTGTCAAGAGATGCTTTGCTCTTTTGTAGTGCCACAGGAGTTAAGAGTAAACCCAGGCGCTCCACCAAACACCAAATGCAGAGCTCACATGCATAGCCTATGGTGCACAGGGTGAAGTGAGACTGGGTTTATGCTGGGTTTCCTTTACTTCACCCATCTTCATGTCTGTGTTTCCACACAAGAAAGACAGCAAGTCTTGACAGGTGCACAAGGCCCAGTCTACAAGTGAAGTCACCACATTCCGATAAAGTCTGGTATTACAATATTTTTTGGACATCTCTGCTTGTCTGCTTCTGAAAGATGTAAAATATCTGGCAGCAGGATTTTTCAGTCCTGGCCATATAACATTACATAGAAAACGAGGTTAATGTTGCTTAGAAAATGAAAAAAAAGTCCTGCTTCTCCAGTGATTTATAAACATCTGCTCCCTGTATTTACTATCTTGTTGCTTACTGCTTAAGTAGGTAACTATTCAATTAATGCGCCATGCGTGAAGTTTTAGATACATTAATGTATGTTAATATTATATTGGACTAGCGTACCTAAAATCTCTATTCCTCTTTTCTCCCTGAATGTTTGACTTTGTTCTTTATTTATGTGGAAAGCTTGGAGGCCAGAATATATATGTTCTGGCAACTATGATGTCCATACATACTGTTTGGTGTATAATTCAAACAAGGAATTGCCCCACTTCCTATTCTTTTGTTGCAATATACAATGCTCAAATTTACTGCATTTGTGTATAGATACTCTCTTACATAGGGTATCAGTCCATTTACACACGAAAGATATAACTTTCCAGAATACTAAAGTATTCCCTCAGGAACAAATCTGAATTGAATTATAAACAACTCACAATGAATTTACTATCACTCAAGCTATCTGTATCATGTTATATGAGTCCTATATATGTTATATGAGCAATGCTACTTTTTCCACTTTTACCCAGGTCCATGATCAACGTTCCTGCCCAAGTGAGAACCACTCAATAGTGATTAATAGTAACTATTGTAAGGACTGTCGCATGCTGGAGCAGTTGATGGAAAGCTGGTTTCTGTGGGAGGGACCCCATGCTGGAGCAGGGGAAAGACTCCTCTCGAACAGTTGCAGAAACAGCATGTGATGACCTGACCATAACCCCCATTCCCTGCCTCCCTGAGGCCACTGCAGGAGGAGGAGGTAGAACTGGGCAGGAGGATGAAGAGAGGGGTTTTAAGGTTTGCTCTGCTTCTCATTATGGTGCTCTGATTTTGATTGGTAATAAGATCAATTAATTTCTCCGAATCAAACCTGCTTTGCCCATTATGATAATCAATGAGTGATCTCTGGCTGTCCTCATCTCAGCTCATGAGCCTTTTGTTTTATTGTCTCTCCCCTGTCCAGGTGTAGAGGGGAGTGATAGAGTTGATTTACTGGGTAGATGACATCCAGCCAGGGTCAACTCAACACACACCCTCTGCCTTATGCTTTCTTCCTGAATATTAGTTTGTTGCTAGTATTGATGAACAGGCACTAGTATTTTCTACAACTTTCATCTTCGCATTTGGAGTCAGAACTTTGCAATTCACCTATAAGATAGCAGAAACAGAAACTGAGAAGTTGGTGCTTTAGCCAGATTATATTCAGCCTTTTCACCAGTTACTCCAGCAAGTATTTCCTCCACCAGCTTGTACTTCACAGCTTCCCTTTGGATTTCTGCATTTATCCTGAGCTGTAGCAAAATTATGTGTGAAATATGGGAACACAGTCCATGGGCATTTATGTAGTTAACTGACAAAAGAAAAGAGCCAAGCCATAGCTGCTTTTCACAGTGCTCTGTCCAAATATCCAAGCTAGCTGCAGTATCAAGAATCAAGGCTTTCATATTTAACTCTCTTTTTCATAGACTTTGAATATCATCCATCCTGTCAAATACAGCAACTTGTATTTTTTCACTGAATTTCATTATTCTGAATATATAACTTGATAAAATGCCAGTCTTCTGCTCAAGTTTGGCTGTGGTACAGTGCATTTACTTTTGTAAAGGAATCACTGAACTCCCTTCAATTTAGTATAAAGATGTGCGCATGCTGTGCTACACACGAGGTGACAGTCTAACGTGTTGGAGAAAATCTGAAAGGACTTACTCAATATGAAGATGAGTATTAACTTTCCTATCCCAGGCCCTTTAAGATTTTTCCATGAAACAGAAAAACACTTTTCAAAGACAGAATCTTCTAAGAACCAAGTTCTCTCATGCTGGTCATGAACATACTTTTTTCTATCAACTGATACAACAGAGCTCTATTTTTACTTGGTGGAAGGATAAAAAAGACAATTTCTTGCCTTCTTTTAGCTTTAAAACTCTCACACACAATTCAACTGTAAAGTTTGCTGATGATGATCATTTTAGAACATATATCCCCCAAGGATGGTAAAAAAAATGTCATTTTTTGAAACCTATTTCCAGAGACATTCTCCAATATTGATACTTCCTTTGCTTCTTTTTATTTCTTTTTTTAAAGTGAAGCTAATAACTGAATCTGAATGGCAAGATGTTAACCAATGATAGAAATACATGGAAAGAGACAAAATCTGAATATTTTTTAAAGTGGCAGGACTACCTGACTGTCGTGCAGGCAGCCTGAGGTAAATTAATAGATTCAGTGTGAAATTCAACAACATAGGTCCCAAGTGTGCTGCTTTTAATCCTAACAAACCTTTACTTCTGCAAACGTAAAATTCTGCTTGTTATGCAGAATGATAAAACCCTGGATGTTTTATTTATGCTGAAAATTAGCTGTGAATATGAAAGGCTATTATGCATATACTGGAGCTTGAGCTAATGTTCCATATGTGCCTCAGTTTCCATATGAGCCTAAGCACAACAGTTTGTGGATGGCTGCATAATCAGTGAGTTTGGCATATGATGGATGTGAGAATAAGCTTGTGAAACAGCAGAGATATGCAAGGAACCAACTTCGTAATGTACCAAGACTAAAACACATTTTTGAGACTGATGGAGTTTTAATTAAAACATATATGCAAACTTGGTGTTAGAATTAGTGATGGGGTGGTGTAGAATGTCCAGAGAGGCATATATTAGATTGGTTTACTTAACTTTGCATAACAAAAACTGAGTGCTCTTTTTAGACATACTTTCTGATGTGTCTTATGTAATACCAGGGAAGAAAAGAACTACTGAAGTTATATGAGAATTATATTAACAGCAGAGGAAAATTTAAAAAACCAAAACTTGCTCTGCATAACTTCAGGAAATCAGAAGAAAGTTTCTTACCATTTTCAGTACCAAAGGAATGGGACAGTCCTCCAATCAGAGTTCTGCTAGGAAAGAAGAACCACCTTAATTGGTTTAAAGATTCATAAACTGATCAACTTAAGATGAATCACAGAAGTGTGTATCTTGCAGTAGCCTGGTTTCAGCTTCCTTTGGGAGTGTATTAGCAAGGACCAGAAGCATTCAGAATGCCTTTGCGGCGTAAGTAGCCGAACTTTCCCCAGGAGAATCAGAGAGGGCTGGCATATATCTTCTCATATGTGATTGCCTGCCTCGGAAACCACAGAATAAAATGTGGCAGCCTTGAACCCAGTTCTGTTTGTTTTCAGAATAATTATCGCTGTTGGCAACTCTGACAGGAGAAGGAATGACTCAGAGTGAATCAATATGTCCACAAGCAAAAGCAGAATGTTCACAGCCTAAACAGGACACAACCACAGTTGCATAAGCACAGCTATACTACAGTCATAATAGAGCAGCCTATTATACATGAAACTAACCAGAGAACATATTTGCCTACCATGTCCAGTGCACACCAAACCTTAAACACTATTCTATTAAAAAGTTTAACTGATAACTACCTATTACTCTGGTCTGAGTGGATGTAGTCTGCAAGCCATGTCAGCACAGTTTTGTACTAAAACAGATCAGGACTGCAAATGCCAAAAATTGAAAAAAAACCACCCCAGGACCAGAAATAAAGTTCCAGTAACTGTGGCCATGAGTTGTCAATATAATACAGTCCAGCATAAATTATTGGCCCTTGCACTTGGAGCTGTCCACATTAATTTACTGCATAATGTAAAAACAGCTTTCATCTTGGGACTTTCTGATCCAATGGAGTTTTCTGCACTGTGGCTCAGTTAAACCAGAGGAAAAAAGCATCTGTCTCAGAATAACTGAGGATATAGCTTGTGGGAATAATATTCAAATATAAAGAGGAAAATTTGAATTGGAACTCCTCCAGATTAAGGATGATCTGACTCTAGGTCAACTTCCTGGTCTAGCCCCTTGGCTATGAAAAAAAGGGTTATCATCTGCTACAAGGCACATGCAAGAAGTGGCTGGAGACAGCTAAAAACTGAGATAACAATCTGGACTATGTGGCATGGCTGTGTCTGCAAAGACCTTAAAGTCAAAAATAATGTGCAATGGGATTGAGGGACTGAGCAAGTTGTTGGAAAATAATAAAGACTTAAATAGAATTTCCGTTTCTAGTTCTACTTCAGATCAACTTTCCTATCCTTGTATTTTATCATCTAACTCTTAGGAGCCCTCTGGCACTGATTAAAAATATAAGATGTCTGGTCTGTCCTGAATTTGCTGCAGATCTTTGTTAGCTGCTACATTCCAGAATGCTCTTTACCATCCTTGGCAAGATAAGTCTCAAGCAAGTCTGGGGTAGCAGAGCTATGTTTAAAATTACGTTTAAGGCTATTTAACCTTTTAGCCCATAGGAAGTGAAAGAAATTTATAGTGAGCTACTCCATCTAAGATGGCACACATGAAATATTTACTAAGTAAAGCACAATCTTAATGAAAGGTCATTTTCAGAGATACTGCTTAACATGCAGTGGTGGGTACGTAATTTGTCAAATTAAATATCTTCATATCTTCTAATTCATCATACCATTACTGAGAGTTGAAATAAGGGTAATGCTTCTCTTTTGGTCTTTTTTTGTTGATTAGTTTTGTCAAACAGATTTTAAGACACAAACTGCTTGCAAAAAAGAACAAAGTCACATCCAAATTAAATGTTGAATTGATGGTCACCAGGAAGGTGCCATAAAATCTCTACTGATAGGAAAGCTTGCATTGCTGCAATTTTGTTTTTTTCAAAACCCCAGACATTCAGTGCAGTGATTAAAAAATAAAAACCCCCCACTTTTATAGTGTTAATCCCTGCCTGAAACCCTGTGGTATCACTTTTCACACAGATTCCTTTTCTGAAGATGCTGTGAAAGACTGGAAAACAGTTTTGCCACAAAAACATTCCAAAGAATATATAGCAAGTTCTTAATATATGAAGAATCCTTCGTACGTTTTTTTTTCTTTGTTTGTCTAGTTGGGGTTTTTTTTGTTCTTGTTTTGGCTTGGATTTTTTTGTTTTGGTTTTGTTTTGGTTTTTTTGTTTTGCTTTGCCTTGTTTGCTTATTCATTGTGTTGGGTTTTTTGTTTGAGGAGCCCCAGCAATCTATGTGCAGCATAAAAGAAATCTCGGGACATAAGAATATTTTTCCTCCTGCAGTGGACAAGCACCAAAGTGAATTACAGAGCTACATGCTTTGACTCTAAAAATTCATCAGTGCACGCCTACATGACCCTGCATCACTGCAAGGAGCTGTTACTTGAGACACTAGAGGCATTAATTACCATGCCACTGAAGAATTGATCCTGCTTCTTAGAGACTGCCCTGCCAAAGAGGCACATCGTACTGACACCACTTTCCTCTTTCTACCAGCTCAGCATCACATTCAACAGCGCAGATGCCGATTCCATACAACAGGGCTTTGGCCTTATTTGACTCAATGTGACAAAAAAGACTCACCAAAAGAGGGAAAACCAAAGCACCTGGCCACAGTGAAGATGGTCACATCACACTGTTGAAATGCAATTGCAGACTGCTCCGCAGACATCCTCTTCCAAGTGTATTATTCATATCTGCCTTTTCAGTTCTTTGGGGTGGACCTGCATCATTGAATCACCACAACCCTGTGTTAGGAAGTCCATTTCCATGCAGCAGTAGTGACACTCTATACCTGTGCAACCACAGCTGCCAGCAAATGATTGCTAAGAAAACCTGGCCATGCCCATCCGCTCCAGAATTTCACAAAGGCACCAGCTAAGGAGAGAGTCTTCCTTCAGCCTCTGTCAGCTGAACTGACACCTATCCTCTGCAATAATTTAAAATGTAAATAGGAAAGGGTTATTTAAATCTACATCAGCCTCCTGACACTTCCTTGGCCAGTCTGGAGTCTGTATTCCTCATCAGAGAATATTTTCTATTTCAGTGTTGTGCCTTTATTACAATGCTACTGAAGTTTGCTGTATGGTGAACATTCTATTCTGTAAATACACCGTCAGCCTTTTCACCGTCTCTGAACACCACCACTGAATCAATACATAATAGTACATCACAAATGAAGGAAAATGTGTATTTTTGAATCTACTTCCTATATCAGCTGACCACTTCCCATCAAAACCAGTGAGTACTTTCTGTTGTCTGTAATGTGCTTTTACCAAGATCAGTGAACTGTCACCTTCTTGCTGAAAAGTCTGTTTCTTCCATGTAGAATATTGCAGTTTTTAAACTCTGAATGATGTCAATGACTTCAGGGGGAAAAAAAAAAAAAAAGAATCCCAGCTATTTTTTGCACCATCTTTTTGCATATAAATCTGGCAATCTGGCATCAAAGTTACAGTAGGCACACTGAAAAAAAATGCTGTGGTTTATCTTCATTTAAAAAGTACAAATATGAACCTCTTTTTCAGAAATGCAGTTTCCACAGTGACCATGCAATATCATCTGTTGTTTGTCATATGGTGGTGTAAGACACCCACTTTTGCTTGCTGATGTCAAAACAATAAATGAAAACTGAGAAATCTTGGCATGCATTGCTACATATTCTTAATATAGATGTGAAAATAGATACCACTCACAGTTTTGTATAGTATAATCATTTGATCTTCTGACAGAGAAATGTCATAAATATATATAGCCTGATCATCAAAGTTATTTTATACGCCTTCTGCTACAAGCTTCAATAAGGATGTTTGCACAGGCAGTGGAAGCAGTACTGGTTATATACCCCTTATCCCATTTCCAATGCTTATTCTCTGGAATATGATCACTGTAATGCTGGCAGTGCCCAACAACCCCAGGCAGGTTCCACCCTGTACCAAGCAGACACTGATGAGCCCCATCTTTCCAAAGCTACCTAATGCATTTCATTAGGTTCTTTTTAGATCTAACCTCCAACTCATTTCTGTAAATAACATTCCTATATCTTGTGTGGACCAAAGGAGAACAAATGGTACTATGGGATAAATCTGCCTAATTTTTTCCACACAGGTTGGTAATATTTTATGTTCTTAGTCATTCTAAATTACTATGCAGCTCTCTCTTTTCTCACAGGGAGCTTTTACTTACTCATTGCTTGTATGATGGTATGCAACCTTTGCTATCAAGTGAAGTCATCCAGGATTTTTGTTTTTGGAATGAGGCTCCAGCCAATACCATAAATTTATACATTAAAAGTGAATTTCCTGTCCCTGAACAGCAATCTTGCTAGACTGAAGATGTTACATTTTAACTTAGTGGGAAACATTAATTATTAGTAGGAAATACTGATTGGATTCAAATTTTCAGATATATTTGATCAATAACTGGAAGCAGAAAGTAAGTCTCCCATTTTTGATCCTCATTCACAGGCAGCTCATTTCCACAGGAACAGTCAATGTCATTTTTACATGAAAGACTTGCCAGCCCTTGCTGGGAGTCTGGATTCAGTCTCAACAATCTTTGACCTGGTGCCTTGCATGGTGCTTTGAACAGTGCTCCAGGAATGAAGCAGTCTCACAAACTGCAGGTATAAACCAGCCAGTTTTATATCCATGCCTTTGAGGACGCAAAGGGCTTGCTTTTGGATCTGCCCATTGTCTGTTGGGTTGGGAGGCACTTAAGTGCAAAAATAATTGTAAGGAAATTAAAATACTATGTTGCTGTGCCAGTTACTTCTATTGTTACATTTAATTACTGTGAAAACCTTTCCCCAGTTCTCACCAGTATTTTTTTCGCTGAAATAACACGTCATAATAGCTGCCACCAAAGCTCTTTGATTCAACTATCATTATTTTAAATTCCCTAAACCACACTTAGAACTTTCTTGAGACTAGTTTACAGTGACATATGCACTGCACAAGTCTGTCAGAGGCAAAGCAAAACTCGACTCCATGAGTCAGTTTCTTTTTTTTTTCCTTAAACTGTTTATATTGACATGCTTTATGCTATAGATAGGGTAGGAAATTCAAGTTTTAGTGCTAGACTTAGATGTTAAAGCAGCAGAGGACATGGGCCTGTCTGAAGGTGTAAATATATAATTTCTCTCAGGGTATTTTCTTGTGTATTCCCCTTACTTACTTCAAATACCAACAGGCATGTGGAAGTACTCAGCTGGTTACTATCCAGTTTTATTCATTTTTACTGAGACAATAGCCCTAGGAGGTAGGATCTTGGCTTGAAAAAAATCCAAGTTTCAGAAAGGATCAGCAGAAAATTTCAGAAAACTTTCTATGAGACTTTCCATAAAGACTGTAAAAAGTTATTTAAATATCTGACATCCTCCAGTATGACCACCAGACTTGAGTTTCTCCTATGATATACCTTTATTTCCCTAAATATGTCAATAAGTCAATTACATGGCTGGTACTTTGTTTTATTCTGAGCTCTTTTATGTATACTGATGATAGTCTAAAATCACAGTTTCCCAGGATTTTACTAAATAGAATCCAATCTAATTGAGTCTTAATACTTCAATTAAGAGATGAATAGTCAAAAAGCAGCAAATGAGGCAAGTTACAGATCAGTTTCAGAATACGTTTTGAGGTTTTTTTCTTTGAAAATTGCCAATTTCTATTCTGACTTATTAAAATTTAAATTATCAGATTATTTCGAATGTTTTAAAAGGATAAAACCAGGTAATAATGTATTGACTACATTGCAGTACACTGTTGCAGAAAGAGAGGGATTGTCCCAGCTTTGCTGTGCTCCCAGGAAGGCAGAACACTGTCGCACAGGTTCCTTGTCTCTGTGTATAAAATCTTGCTCTCTCAGCTAGTCCTCAAGCTTTGGAACATAATAAACAATTAGCTACAAAATATGCAGACCAATGATGACAGCTGTTCTGTAGAATTAATGAAATTTTATATTCCCATAGCTGCTTTCCTGCCACGTGTCTAGGAACTGTTTAAGCCTAACACTTCAGAAACAACCTGAAGGGCAGTTCCTCTATCCTGTTTTTATAATCAGTTGCATATTTTTATATTTTCTCATCTTATGTCACCAATAAGGCCCAATATCCCTCTCTGCCTACATATTGCTATATCAGCTTCAGTAAATTCTTTCCTTAATAGGCTCTACTACACAATATCTTAAGAAAGCTTCTGGGTGGTATCACTTCGTCTGTCAAATGGACTAATAAAATTTACGTAGCACTTTGTCAGATTATGATTACTTTTATGTGGGTTGAATGTTACTTCTGTTATATTTAATCATATCATGTCTGAAGAGCTGCAAGTGAAAAATCCAGTTGTAATCATGAAACAATGTTTGAAAATCTTGAATAAACCATTTATACAGTTTAAGCAAAAGTGGAAATCAACTCTGACATTTTAGTGCCTTGCACGGTGATTTTTCTTTTTTGAGACAAATTAAGGTTTCATAACTTCCCATAATCCAGAGTATAACAAGTATGTAAAATGAAATTTATTTTTTGTTATTATTTTCAGGTTTACTCCACTACAGGCGTGAACAAAAGACCAAAATACTGACACTGGTTTTAGAGGATGGCAGTGCAGGTAGCCACGGCAACGGAGAATGCTGTGTACTCCCTCCCAGGTATTTCCTGAGTTTGACAGGACATGATGTCAACATGCACCTGACATGATGTCAACATGCACCAAGTTACCGCTGCAACAGACACATCTTGTCAGTACCAAAGATGGTTAGATGAGTACTGACTCAGCTACAGCCCCCTGAGCAGTCCAGGTGTACCAAAATCAAAGTGTTTTCTTCTTCCAGGATTCACAGTCAGCTGTGCTGACTCTCCTGTGCACTCTGATGTTAAGGCAGAGAGTAATCTGTCCTAGCTTTCTTGAAGGCAATAGTTCAACCAGGAATGCCAGTATAGAGGAAATAAATTAGACATTTTCTTCTGGAACACAATACCTGTGGCACCATTGCAGACCTCTCCCTCACCCCTGAAAGTATTGAAGAGTCAAATGTTAAACATTTGGAGACAGTGAAATGAAATAAAGTATTCCAATTCAAGTCAAACAATATGAAAAGAAATGCAGTGTTTCGATATTCCTGATAAAAAATGAAAAAAAAAACCACAAAAAAGGTAGTTTTCCTGAGCACAATTTCAATGCTGTGTTCTCTGGGTTTCATTAAGAAGTATTATTTTGAACTGGTTAATGCTATTTTAAATTATTTTAAGTTGCATTGCTTGTGTACCTGACTGGATGGAAATTTATGTGAACCTAAATTTGTCTTTGCTTAGACAAAGCTTTTCTTGTATTTTTTCCCACATACAAAGAGTTTATTTTGCATTTGTCCCTTCTCGGTGAATCACAGAAAGAGCGAGGTTGGAAAGGACCTCTGGAGATCATCTAGTCCAACCATCCTGCTAAAGCAGGTTCGCCAGGCTGTACAAGATTGTCTCCAAGTGGTGTTTGAGTATCTCTATGGAAGAAGAATCCACAGCCTCTCTGGGCAGCCTGTTCCAGTGCTGTCACCCTTAAAGGAAAGATTGTTTTTTCTCATTTTCAGATGGAACTTCCTGTGTTTCAGTTTGTGCTCATCACCCCTTATCCTGCCACTGGACACCCCTGGAAAGAGTCTGGCCCCAGCCTCTGAACAGCTACCCTTAAAGTATTTGTATGCCTTGATAAGTATGCCTCTTCTTCAGTCATCTCTTCTCAAGGCTGAACAGGCCCAGCTCCCTCAGCTTTTCCTCCCAAGAGATGTGCTCCAGTCCCCTCATCCTCTTTGTGATATGGTTAAACTCTCATGGTAAGACTTTTTCAGTGATCAGTCTGAGGGTGGCTCCTTTCCCTTTCTGAGTTGTGTCCACCTAAAACAGCTTTGAGAAGGGGCAGGGAAGAGAAGTGCTGCAAGATTGAACTGTTATGTTAATACTTGGAATGATGCTGCATTCCTGTAAACTCCACCAAATAAATTCTAAAAATTTGACAAATAGGAATGTTGTCTACCTGATACCAGGTGGTTTCCCAGGGGCACGGTGGAGGAGTTCTTATATTTATGGTCCTTAAATATGGATTTAAGGAAGATCTTCAGATCAGTCATAACTGTCAGTGTAAACAAAGACTAATTTTTTTCTAGGCTGGGGGTATTCTGACATGATGTGATATATACTGATAGAAAATCATATGATAGAAACAGAATACCAGGTTGGAAGATATCTCATGGATCATTTGGTCCAACACTTCTTGGCAAATTAAGACTAAGACCCAAGAACTGCCCTTGAACTTGCAACCCTAAATGAACAATAGCATATTCAGAATTCCTTACCCAGCCATATTTTCTTGTTTTAAATTTAGTATATAAGCAAATCAAAATAATCATAGAAGTATTATTTCTTAATGCTTGTGCATGTCATCCATTAGCAATATTACCAGGGGATCTGCCAATATTTTTATTTTCATTTTGCTATCTCTGAGGTGTGCTGTGCAATTACTCAATGTAAATAAAAGCTACAAATCACAAGAAAAAATATTCAGAATGTACATCACTCAATATGTCTCATTGCCACAAATGTGCTATAGTATTTTCCTTGCAGATTTTTAGCAATCACCATGGAATTTTCTACAGATTTATAAGTAGCTTCTCTCAGACAACTCACTGTGTGTATTCCAGCTAATAGGGTGATGCTCTATAATTGTTTTCAAACTCTATTACCATTATCCACTACAGACTCAGCAATAGCATATAATAGATATTATATAGCTATTTAGCTATTATTAGCTAAATATTTATTATATTTATTAGCTAATATATATTATTATAGCTATTATATTATCAGCTATTTATATAGCTATAGGCACAGAAATGTACTCGGTGATATTAAAATGTTAAAAAATATGTATATTACATGGAAATAGGTAAGTACACTGTTTTCTTAACCAAGTGACTTAAGGTGGATTGTTGGAATTTTGTTTTATTTTCTTTTTAATCATATTACAGGCAAGTTATTTATTTTAAACAGTGGTAATTATCCTAAGCTGTAGCAGAACCACAAAAATTTTAAAAATTTCAAAAATATGGAAGTTTTAAGTTCATTGTTATTTTCAGTTATTTGTCAAACTGTATGAAGGATTTCAAAAGTTTGACCCTTTGAAGCCCCTTCCATCTACACAAACATCTAACCCAGTTTTTCAGTTCACAGAAAACATTTTTCTCTTATGTTTTACTTGGCTTGAATTTCAATTGGAAGTTCTCTTTCCCACAGTGTACTTTGAAATGTCAGATCAGAGAGAGAGATCAAGCATTTTCTTAATGGATGGTGGAGTCAGCAGCAAAGGTCTGTGACTTGCTAACGTAGAGTCAGCACCCTCTTCTATAGTGTACATCCTAATTCATCACCATGCTCTTCAAATTTGAAAGTACATTTATAATGTACCCTCAGGAAGCATGCCTTGGCCAATGTGCTAAAGGACTCTGCACAGCAACCCTCACCCTTACTGTAGGACATCCAGACAGCCCTTGCAGGATAGGACAGAAAGGCACCCTGTACTGCAGCAATTCACATGATCTTTTCTCATTAGCTACATGGATTTCAAAAACACCAGTAAAATATTCTAAATTGCACTGCCAGTTGGAAACACCCGACAAAAGAGCAGGCTTTGCATGGTCCTTTCAACATCATTGTATGTGAAATTGAGGTTGATTTGCTGATGAATATAAGCTGATGAAAAGTAATGATGTGGTTCACTTTTAAAACTTGTGATAAAAGCAGCAAGTGATATGACAGATATGACATTATGTTACTTTAGCCCAAGCAGTCTGTTTTGCTCTGATGCAAAGTCATGCATCTCCTAAACAAAAGACAAAACTGAGGAAAAAAGTTGTAGCTCTGTAAAAGCACCAAAATCATGGCTTGTATATATATTCCAGGAAAGAAGGATCTGACTGCATCTTCACTGAACAGTAGTCTTCACTCTTTGGCTGTGAGAGTACTCAACCACAGAGTTTCTGTTTTCAAGCATTGCTTTGGATAGCATGTATTTCTAGCACTGTTGCTGCAACACTATCAAACTTACTTTATCTTTCTCACTATAACTGTAAATGGGCTTGGACTATCAGCTAGCTGTCAACCTGCAGGAAACACCCTCTGACTTGATCAGCGCTGTGCGAATCTACAATACAGACAATTGATTATGCTTGCACATCAGTATTGACTGTGGTTATGACCTCTTTCATTTTCTTAGCAAACAATAACACAAATTCTTGACACATATTATAACTCATATTTCCCAAGCTGCTGTCAGCCATTCTGCTAAGAGTAAAACTGTGGTTTGGTAGAGTAGCTGACAAGCTGATGCTCATGCATAAGCACACAAGGATGCGGGATGATGTGTGCTGCGCCAAGAGAGACGTTTTAGTGTGTGTTTATCTTTGAATGCAAGTGCAACCTCATTATTTTTGTGACCTGACTCAGATGTTTAATATCATGCATATGTTGACCAAGTTGACAGAACTGAAGCCAGAATACTGTGCACTTTGCAAGGCTGAGCCCAAGGGGCCTTTTATCTCAAGAAACAATGGTTGCTGATCATACTGCAAAGTCAGCCATTAATTACTGTTACATGCTGTGTACCAGTCAGCTGCTGATACAAAACGCATCAAAAAGCAGTTAGAAAAAAGCTTTGCATTGAGATTGTTTAATTTATTGAAAAATTCTAGACAGAAGTGCTAAAAAGTTTGAAACAAATTGTAACATTATAAGTTTAGAAACTTCCAATGACTTCATATATGCTGACTACAGTGTAGCCTCATGCTTCACTCTGAAAACATAATTTGGCTCTACGACAACTTTAAAAAAGGGGCTTTCAAACCAGCTTGTAGATAAATACTTTGTACCAAAGATAAAAGAATGTATTTATGTATTTCAAAAGAAATTAATTGCCACACTTTCTGTTTAGAAAACACTTTTTCAAATCAAGTCATCCTTAGGAAAACCAAAACACCACATATCAGTATTAAAACATGGGTGGTTTTTTTAGGATAAGAATTCTAAATATTCATGACATACATTGCTATTTTCAGCTATTTGTGATGCTTATGGGGCACTTGACTAATTCATCTTTATATTCTGATAGGAGAAAGTTTGTTAATGGAATTGAGACACTATAGCAACTGTTCAAATGGTTTACACATAAAACATGCAGATGGGATGAAGTCACCTAGATGGTCACATCTGATTTTAAACTATATTATTTACTCTCATTAGCATGATTATGCACAAGGTAACAGCTAAAGAGGGAAATCAGACCACAGGGTTGACCAAAGGCTGATCAACTTTCATAGTTTTAAATGTTACTAACATCCCTGGTGTACTTTGGACCTGCTCCACCTACCCTTTTCCCAAATGGTTCATGACAGCATGAGCCAGGAACTGTCTCAGTGTTTAGTGTGCCTATGATCACTTTCTGAGGGTAAAAGAGTTTAAGTGCATGGATATGAGTATGCATGTCTCAAGGCCAGGTAAAATTCCATAGTCCAATAAAAATCATAGACATACAGAATAATTTCAGTGTGAATGGGCTGGTGGTGGTTACCCGGTCCAGACCCTTGCTCATGATAGGATTAATTTCAGTTAGATCATTGCTGAAGTCCCCTCTCATTGGAGTTTTTAATATCTCCAAAGACGCACACCCTGCTGCATCTCCCGACTGCCTGCTGCAGTGTTTGACCACACTGACTGTGAAGAGTTTTTTCTTTTCACTGTCCTGTGTTTGATGACCCTGTTGACATTTGTATCTGTTATCTTGACACTTTTTGCAGTCTGCATTGTGAAGATTCTGGCTCCATCTCCTGTACAGACTTCCATGAAATAATAAAGAAACCAGTGAGACCCTCATCAGCCTCCTCTGCTCCAGACTGAACAAATTTATGTCTAAAGGCTTTTCACATTATGTGCTTAAGCCTGCCAAATGTTCTGGTGATTTTACACTCCAGTTTTTCAAAATCTATGGAAGCACAAAAGTTTGCTTTTCACACTTTTTTTTTCTTGCAAGCAGGAAAGGCTAATAGTTCCCATGAGATGCTGCCTGGGCAATTCCTCTGCAACATCCTCAGTCTGGGTTTGTGACAAGCAACAGACTTCTTCAGATTGCTAGTGTGTAGGTAAATTGGCTCTAACGTAACTGCAGTAGCACATACTCAAGATGATGATCTGTATTAATTTTGCCTACAAAATCATGTTCAGGATATCTCAGCACAGAGTCCTGCTGGCACTAGACTGGAAACTAGAAACATTATAGCAACATTTGCATTGAAGATAATCCAATTGGAATTTTAATACACAAACCCTATGATGAAAAGCAGTATGTATTAATCCAAGCAGAAATTTAACTAATGTGGCTTTATTCCCCCTAGTATTCAGCATCCTCTTATACATAACACTGGCAATTCTACATTGTACTGCAGTGTGCAGTGTAGACAGTCTTCAGCAGAGCCAGCTGCATTCACTGTGACTAGAGCCTGAAAATCTTCCTTGTCCTACCAGATGGCATAGTTTTTACTCCTGACACAGAAATGAACTTATAGCCGGTCTTTAATATTTTAAACGAAAAAGCATTTAACTCCTATTTTGAAATCTGTTTATCTGCTTTTTCAGTGCAGATAGTACTTCTGACAGCCTACTTCATATTAATTCTGACATCTTTGATGGTCTGATGGTCTGTTTCTACACGAAGAAATGATATTTTTCTGCTATGCTGGCATTTCACATCCCACTGAGTTCAGAACAAAGGTGGTTTTGCTGTGTTGCTTGAATGTTAAGTTTAGAATAAGAGCTGACAATTTATGACATGATTGATATACAGAATCTGCATCAGATTCTTAAAAAAAAAAGTTCTGTCCTGTTCAAATCCACAGTGTTTCCTAGACTCATGCATTACAAGATAAATGTACTATCAATAAATTAAGATTGTGTGCTAGATAACACCAGTGTTAACTCTCTTATAACATTTACAAGAATGGTTATTAGGGTTTTTCCTACTTCATCCACATTTGAAGCATGTAATTTTGCTTCAAACAGACAAAAATCAGTCTCAGGAGGCAGTAAATACAGGAAATTTGGAAGCTTTCTTTGTGCCCTCTTCTAACTCTGCATGGTGTCTACATGATGGCATCAGAAGGTTATAGGATATGTCTACCTGTACTTATTTGGGGTAGAGAACCAGGAGGGATGCCAAACCTGTTTTCTTGTTTTCTCCAGCCCAGGACAATTCGACACCAACTGAATTGCCAGTTTAAAGCTCATGCTTTAAAGCTTCTCTGCTCTACCATGAAATACAAAAGGAATATTATGTTGTCTGCCTCACAACATATCTCACTGTGCTATTTTCTAATCCGTTTCCCACAGCTTTGCTGGAGTAGTCATGGGGATTTGGTAGGTTTAATTTTTATTCCTTTGAAGCTATGCTTATTTGTTGATTTTTTTTTTTTTTTACTGTAATCAGCTAAGGCAGGTGTTGGATTCAACTGTAACTATAATTAGGGTTCATTTAAATGATACTGAAGCATGGTTTAGCATCATGCATCTAGTAGGATCAGCTTTATTCCAGAAACTTAGTGCCTTTACTAAAGACAGGAAGTCTAATAGTTTACGTGAAATGTATAATATTCCTAAATGTTCCTAAATAGTATTAAAGATCATACTCAATCAATTTTATGATATTAGTGCAAAATTTACACATAAAAAATCTGTGTCTCAACAATAACAAACACTGGTGCATCAGCCTTGAAACTACAACTTTTTTTTTTTATCTCTTTACTTAGTATTGTGTCACAGCATAAAAACCTAGTTCATCTTTAAGCTGTAAGTGCAAATGGGACAATGCTAAGTTCAAACCTCTTATGAAAATCCTGCATGTTCTGTTTCTTACTATGCTGTCTCTTATCAATGAGACATATCAGCATACAGCACTTGTAAGCAGATCTGCTGAAAGTAACTATAAACAAACCAGATTGGGCATGCTCACCCTCACTGTGTTGTGTAAATTCAATTTTGGTAGTGTTTCTTTTCTTTTTTTTTGGCTTTTTCAAGATATTTTCTCGTATTGCAGGTTTACACCAAGCAGCAGATTGCAAGAGCTATATAAAGATAAAAACTCCATAAAAATACATCAATGCAAATATTTTTATAATCTTCTGAGTGATATGTCTCATACTGGTGGCCCAAAAATACATGGCAAGAGTACACCACCCACTCTGCAGCACTTCTCATGCACCAGGGTGGGGAGCAGAGAATTATCCTTTAGTCATTCTGCCCATTTTGAGCAACTGACATTTGTGCAGTTGTAGAGAGAGCTTTCCTCTACTATGGGATATTGGATCCTTGAATTTGTTGAAAACAGAGTTCATTTATAACCTGGCCTAAATGGATTAGATAATGTTCTATTCATAAACACATATACACTTATTTATAAACTCTATACATAAATACAAAAATATATTAATCTTTGGTGTGTCTTGCCTGGTTTACAAGACCAAAAATTCATGAAGCAACTAAGACAACACTAGCCCTGCAGCACTGCAAAAAGCAAGATAAACAGCTCCTAAACCTGTATGTTTATTTTGATTTACTGCTGAGAAATACAGATGAGAAGAATGTTGCTTGCCTCCTGTTCTCTCATAAATTACTAGGCTAATTTCCATAGAAAAGTTAAGTCTGATTTTGGGAGTAAATACTTTGGCAAAATACATGCCCAATGGATTTGTATACATAGATTGTCACACTATGGATGAACAATAGGAAAACTGAATGCTATCACTGCAACAGATCCTTCCAGCAATATCTACTGAATAATGTTTTGAATGCACTGCAGCATAAAAAGGAATGCTGTATATGTTCTCACACTGCACCCAAAAAGGGATATCAAGGCCCAGCTTTAATATGGTAAAGACAGGAGGCTGTGATGGAGCAGTTTTCCATTCTGATTACAAAAATCATCATTCATAACCTGCCATTTTCCATACCACAAACTTGGTGGAAAGAAGAGATTTTCTGCTTAAAATCAAGATGTCTAGAATGCTCCACTCTCTTGTTTGTGTGAGAGATACTCAGTATTTCAGAGAGCCTAGCCCAATGCTTCCCATATTCTGTGAAAGACTACAGAAGGGTGATGTTCTTTCTATTCTTCTATTTTGCTCAGTTGGCTTATCCTGCTTTTTGTTATGGGCTGAAAAAGCTTTCAGACAGACACATGAAATTCTAGCCATTCAAAATTAGGTCCTTAAAAATGTATGTATAAACCCTATTTATAGATATATGCATCGACTCTAATGACAAACTATTTCTAAACACTTGGAAAAAATGGAAACAGACCTCTATATGTATTTATGGAGTGTGAAAGTCTAAAAAATTAAATTTTATGTAGCACACATGATGAAAAAAATTAAAAGTATCATATTCACAAAGCCTTTGATCATCATGTGCATTGATAGTTACCAAGACTTATCTTCCAGGTGGTTTCTGAAATGAACAAATTAAAAGATTTCCAAGAGCTGCAAAGCACTAAAGGAAGGGAAGGAAAGAAAACTTTGAAAAGCTAGCAAGAGAAACAAAGGGAACATAAAGAAAGACAGAATGGGCTCATATTCAGACAGAAATTCATTAATCCCATATCTCAGCGGTGGGAAATATTCAGAAATATGAAATTCAGGCTAATAATAAAGGATAACAGCAGCTAAAAGGCTTAGTCCAATGAAACACAACACAGAAATTTAGCCTAATCTCTCTCTTATTATTATTTTCTAAAGCACACACTTCTTGAGTGGAGATTTTGTGGTATTTGCTGAAACTTCATATACTTTATTTCCCAGCTTTCTGACCCTTGATGAAAGTCAGAAGGCAAAAAATAGGAATTTTTCATAAATTCTTCTATTTCAGTTTTTATTATAAATTTACTGTTCTGCAGTTTCTACCTTCCTTCCTCTCTTTTATGCAGCTTTATTCAACAAGACTCGACTTGTACATATATTATACTTAGTTACAACAATTGCTTCCTATAATCAGAGCAAATTACTTTTGCTGTAATTTGTCTTTTGAATCCGTACTAAGCGGCTGAACTTTTGTGTGTTATTCCATAGCAGGAAAGCATGAACATTTCTGACAGATTTTCAGACTGAAGCAAACATTACCAAAATAAACACAACACAATGTGTTCACAATTAATTAGTTTAACCAGGGCACTTTAATTTCCCATAGACATAAATTTGAATGAATACAAAGAAAAATAATTTAATTATAAATACACTTGCAGTTGAGCATAATGGTGCCATCAATTTTTTAGTGGACTCCACATTACAGTCCGTGGGGGATCTGTTAAAATATTGATAGCAGGATATGGCCCATTATGAGGACACACATTGTCTTCTATTTCAAACAGAGAATTAATAAAGATCTGTTTTAGGAGGATGCAAGAAGGATAAACAGTAGGGTTTATTTCAGTATGTCACTGGACCACAGAAGGAAATCTGACCGATAGCCTTATACTTTTTTACTTTGCCTTGTAGCATTAAGTTTATGCATAGGAAAAAAAAAAAAGAAAAAAAAGAACGGTGTGAACTATAATATTTATATTACAATACATATATATTTTCCCTCCTCTATTATATAAAAAAAGTAGAGTCACCAGATGGACCCAAGTAGTCAAGGAAGTGAAATTCTTTTATTTCTTTGTTGCTTTTTTCTCATACAGGTTTACCAGAATGGCAAAAGATTTTTCCATTGTTCTGAGGGAAGAAAATAAAAGGCTCCATTTTTAACTCAACCTCCTTGAAGCCTTACAGAATGTATAACAGATGCAGACACTAACACAGTATTTTTTATCTTTTGTCCTTTTCTTTCTTCCTTAGAAATAAATAACTTTTATAAATGTTCTCTAGTTAATACCTTGCAATGCTCAAAAGAGGAGGAGAATACAACACTGGTGGCAACTTACTCTTTCAAATTTTTATGTGATACTCCGTTCTTATTTTTCACTGTGTTCCCACATAAACATTCACTTCTCCCCCTAATTCATTTCCTCTACCTGGGAAAGGGAGAAAAACACAAGTGTAATGAGGAAGCAGAAAATAATACAGACTGTCAAGCTGCCATAGTTCTTAGGACCCAACAATTCAGACTGACTGTCTCCTTCTGTTTGTTGTACTCTTGGTTCATGTCCCATTTTGAGGCAGCCAAAACAACCTTCTTGGGAGAAAAAGGAAATTTATCACCTTCTAGACAGGGATCTTAAAAACTTATGAAAAAATCCTTTATCTTCAGGTTTCATAGTTTCAGTAAAGTGGGAGCTTACATAACTTACTGTTACTTATTTTAGCTAGCACAGCAATATAGGAAGATACAGAGCCAGCCAGCTGACAATGACGACATTTTGGCTGAAGGAAGTTTTTTGCTTTCCCCATTGGCAGGGCAGGAATATCTCTCAGAGCACTGATTAGGGGGTTTATAGCTCCCCTTACCCCCTAGAAGGGATAGAAATTTGGAATGCATGTCCCAGCTGCCAAGCCTGATTTGAAACTGGAAACAGTTTATGTCAGATCCCCTATGCAAGGGCAATTAGAATTGATAGGTCTTGGAAACACATGTGGGACCTGTACAAATGCCAAAACAGCTCAAAATTAGGCAAATTATGCTAAATAATGAGTAAAATAATCATATTTAACTGAGCTATCAAAATAAAGGGGAAATAAGTTTCTTTTTTTCTTTTTCTCCATTTTTCACCTGTGTTGTCAAAGTCTATACTAATACAGAGGTCTGATCCTGGTCTCACTGACCTCTGTTTTGGCAGGACAGGAGTTACAACCTTGAACCTGTTCAAGCATGGCAAATGAAGAAGCTCCAGCTGACTGCAGCTTTGTACAGAACTGAAGCCAGCAGTCTCAGGGTCATCGAGTGCATGATAGAGCTGCATTAACACTTGGTGCAAGCAGGATGTCCCCTCCTGTTACTAAACAGGTCAAGAAATCAATTGTTTTTTTTGGTTTTTTTCCAATACAAGTCTTGACATAGTACTTAATCTTTTTTTACATAGAAAGATGTTTATATGGGAAAGTCTTTATATGAAGCTCTAGAGCTCTGCATCAGGCAATATGATGGGGACAGCCCTTCAATGTCAGGTCATGTTTTGTGGACATATGGACAGCCTGAAGAAGGGATTTTATGAGTTCCAGCAGTGAGATAGGGAACAAGAGATATGACTACTTGAAGGAGAAAGGGTTAATCTCAGAAATCCCGAACTTCAACTCCTAATAAGACCTATGGAAATTGGAGACTAATATTTCTTTCTATACTCATCAATATTTTTATAGGCATAAAAATGCATGTTAACTAACATAACAATAAATCAGTAAACAAGAACAAACAAACAAACAAAAAAGTGGATGGCACAAATTTGTTTTCACAAGTTTGCATAGAGAGAATATATCAAATAGCCAAAATAATTAATTTTAAATTTTTCTTTGTAACAAAGCTAATTTTTCTAGCATTCGTAAACTTTTTTTTCATTGATATTTAAGGTAAAAAAGCTAAAAAGAGCTATTGAGTTTATTATCTAAGAGACAATCTTTCTTGCGTACCGTTCATCTATTCCAGGAGTAGCACTACTGAAGTGAATGAAGTACAACTCAAATAGTGAGAGTAGGTATTGAATTTACATGTTGCCTTACATCTGCCTTATCTGTATATGTCATGAATGCCCTTGAAGCCAGCGTGTCAGTATTGTGAAGATTGTTTTGCACCTCAGCTTTCCACATTTCTTGCTTTTGGATATAGTGATAATGGTAGCTGAGTGTGAAGCTACGCTACTAACATGAGCTTAGTCCATAAGCACCAGCCTTTTTCATGTACCAGAAATTTCTTTTTTTCCACAAAAAGCCAGATGGAAGTAACAAGTGATAGATGTTATATACATTGCATTTCATGTGCTGCCTGAGAGAGATCAACACAAATGAATGGTCAGTCTTTATTGCTTTCAGTATGTGGTGTCATTATCTGAGCTGAGGCCAGAAGAATGGATGTAAAGTTTCTAAGGACCTAAAGCTGCAGAAATGGAACAACAACCAAGGTGAGTTTTTAGTTGTGATACAGCTCATCCTGTGCTGTAGCTCTCAATACTCACTCCTACACATCACATCAGGAATATTAAAACACTTTGTGTGTACTTAAATACATTTCAAGTCATTCCACTTCATATCATAAATGCAAGTGTTTATCTACATTAGGGCCTGCAGATGTAAAAATATTTCCTTTGAAGTAGCAAATAAATTAATTGTTCTGATGTCATCTAGGGACATGGAAGTTAAATTGCTTTAGACAATACCTGTCAACCCATTGCATAAAATAAGCTACATTCAATCCTGTGAAATATTCCTTTGGATAGAAAAAAGTGCATTAAAATGTGCATATTTATTCTCATGCATAAAAGAAATGTAAACATTGCTCTGAGTCTGTGCATATGGAAAAATGGTTTTACTTGGAACCTGAGACACAATGTCCTGCATGATATTGCAATACATGATACTGTTGTCATGCTGTATCCTACTTCTTTAGAGGAAGCAAAGGAGAAGACAAGAGCCTTTCACCCAGATAAGATGAGAAGAGAGATGTCTGTGAAGATGTGGATTGGAGGAGGAGAACATTCCTCTGGTGGGGAGAAGGCCATGAGAGGTCCGAGGCAAGGGAGGGTAGGAGGGAAACAGAGCAGCCAGGGATGAGGCAGTCACAATCAGATGATCAATCCGCTGCATTGTAAAAATCCAGGGTTTCTCCCAAATACACAACTGCATTTCCTAAACTTCCATGACACAATTGAGTGTATTTCCCTAATCATGTTTAAAAAGTAGTTTCCTGCCATTCCCTCAGGAGGTTAGAGATGGAGCTTTTTTAATATGTAAGAAGTTCAGCGACCATAAAATGGTATTAAGCAGCCATTTCTTAAAAACACTTCAAAATATGTCTATCTATGTGTCAAACTACAGCAGGAAGCAAAAATCACAATAAATCCCCTGTATACATTGTATCTATATTTAACCTATGCTTTCTCTCTTCTTTCTGTGAAATTTTATACATAATTTTTCTGCTGGTGATATTTGACACAGTCAATAGAGGACATCAAAGAATAGAACTAAAAATAATCAGAATTATTTCTTCTCCTCCCTCCTTTTCACACTTCCCATTTTCTGTCAGTTCTGTTTAATTTCTGCTTTTTCTGCTTCTAGTAAATCTGTGTCCTTTTAAATTCAGCCAAAGTTATGATGATCATACTTTTTTTGTTCTGGTATACCAGCGATAATAAAGATTCTACTGGATAAAAATTTCTGTTACTTAACAGAAACCAAAGCTATGACTCACACATTAAGTAATCAGCATTTTCCATAAAACCTAGTATTCTCTATAGGTAAGACACAAACTTTTTGAATTTCAGAGATCAGCAGGCACATGCCCTATAAACAACATTTATTGCTAAACTTTCAGTGGTTTGTGATTTAATTGCTTTTCTTTCAGCCTGCAATATGGGCAACATGAGTTCTCTGCAAAAAGGCAATAATTCCTATTGAAATTGTTCCAATTTCAGAAAATTTATCATGCTCTTTAGAACAAATTTCTTGTTGATTTAATAGAGTAACTATTTGAAATTCAAGGTTTTATTACTGCATGGCATAGTAAGAGATTATATATTTGTTGGCTACAACAGTTAGCTCTTCTAATCCTGCAGAAGCTTCAGTGAAGGGCTTTGCAGTAGTCTGGCTTGGTGAAAGAGACTTGTATTGACCTCCTTCACTAACAAACTCTTGAAATGCTACATTAAACTCCATGTTTGTGAATAGGCCTGGGAGGAATCCTTGTAATTACTGAGAATGAATAAGTCAGTGCCATGCTTGGACCCCGGGCAGGAAGGCCCATTTGGATGCTTTGAGATTCCTCCTGAAGCTGAGTCATTTCAGCTGCTGCTCTACAGACCCTCCAAGAGAGGCTGGTACACAACTGCACACCACAGCCTACTCTAGTAACCTATTTCAGAATTCTCCCATGTATTTCTACAACAGGACACCAACACCTCTTTTTCTGATATTAAGAAGAGGCTCTTTTGCAGGACAAATGACAAAACCACCTGTGGGACAGCAGCAGTTTATGCATGTAGGTGATTCATAAAACTGAAATAGAATTAAAGCAGATGGAGGGAAGGTGACCCCTGCTTAGAATTCCTATGCATGTGAGTTGTCTGAACTCAAGATCTTTTTGTTATTGTCAGCTCTTTGACAACATTAGGATTAAAAGAAAGGAGGAAATGCTACAATATCTCAGTTTTGGCAATTCTAAAGCTGTGGCTGCTAGGAAAAAAGGATTATTATGGTAAATATTCAGATTTTCAGCTCATTCATGAATGCAGCAACTAGATATTTTTTACCCAGGAACATTTAGAACCTGTTATAAGTAATCCATCCATTATGGACTTGTCCAGAAACTGGACTGTGTATCTGTACATGTGAGTAAAGGAACAAGAGCTTGGTGAAGTGTATGCTATACAAACAGGAAGAGCAGTTTTTGTCAGGATTTTTCCTGAGTGTAGGTAAGTATTGGGAATATACTATTTAAATGATAATCTATAGACATGTTTCCACCACACACAAGTAGGCTAGCTTGTAAATTCAATCAGTTGTTAACTAGGAAAATTCACAGAGTAGTACAAAGAACTTAAAAATGCAACCAAAGAGTATAAATAAAGCATAGAATACCTGGGTAAAAAGGAAGTGGATAAAAATTCTCAAACTACTTTAGAACATCTTTGGTTTCAGCTATTTTAATATTCAGTCTAAACCCATCAACACGAAAATCTCTTTTGCTGCAGAACCAGGTCCGAACATTTCAGACCTGAGCATAAGATGTGGCCATTCTGTATACGGAAACAAGCGATTTTTTTTTATCGGAACAATCCCTTTTAGAAAGTCCAAATTTTTTTTTAAATTATTTTGACTAATAGCATTCAAGACACATGCATTTTTAGATTTCAAAACAATGAAGTACTTATGGCTTAATTCACTTTGCAATTTAATTACATATTAAAACTGGAAAAATTAAAAATTAAATCACTGAAAATATCATGTTGCTGCAGCTATTTAAACAGACGTACCATCACCTCCAGAACCTCTGAAGTTATGTCTCATTCTGAAGCTTACTAAATTAAGCAAAATTTTTTTAGAAAGAATGGCAGGTAAGCAATCTTTTGAATCTTTCTCCCTCTTCCTGAAAATTCTTCCTTATTTGGATGTATATTGGAAAGAGTTATTAATAAGGTCTATTTTAGTCTTTTGAATGAAAAATAAAACTGAAAGAGACCAGGAAAGGCAGACCAGGACCATAAAACAATCTTTATCTTTTTGTTTTGTTTTTCCCTTAGCTTTTGATAGTTCCTTTTGTGAGGTGTATTTATGCTTTTCTTAATCAGGAAAAACTATGAAATACACTTCTGAGGTTAGAAAAGCTTTTATAAAGAGACAATCTTTATACAAATTATACTAGTTAAGTTACAGTGATATTTACGTAGTTCCTTTCTAACTGAAAAGATCCATAACTTTGTAAATAACTTAGTCCACAGTGATGTTGCCTATGATAGGTATGAAGTATGCTCATTTCCTTAGAGGGAATATTAGCCAACTTCCCAGCCTTATTTATGTGCCCAGACACCTAAACCAACGGTAAACAGAAGAAACACTTCCTGAATACCCAACAGAGGGTTTTTCCATCATCCACATTTTCACTTTTAAAGCAGGTTTTAAAGTAAATAGGGTTTATTTTGTTTGTTTCTTTATTTTTAATTCAGACTTGTGGTGAAGGAGCTGTGGTTGTGTTACATGAAATGTCATTGCGATGCTGATGGCAGCATGTGGGTGTGTAGGAGGACAGTGAACATTGGTGCTTGTGTCTGCAAAATCATGCATGTGCTTTGTGGGGTTTTGGTTGCTAGTGTAAAGTACATAATTTGAAAATATTACAAACATATTAAAATGTACTTCAGACTCTGTTTTCTTAATATCTTTCCACCTAAGGAGCTGCCTCAAGAAAATCCTGTTAAACCTCGTAATACCAAATAAGTCCTTGGGGAAGTGATAAGGCTAACAGGTACATATGCTCTTTACTGTTTGAGGAAGAATGCTTTTTACTCTGCTGGCTGAAGGATATTTTTACTTCAGTTTTAAGGATGCATGATCCAGCTGTGCAAAACTCCTCTATCACAGTGTTCTAACTTTCAAGACCTTTTTCATAAACCAGTTATAATAGGAATAACAAAACCAAAAACCACTTTAGAAGCTTTTTTATTTTTCCCTATCAACTTCATGAGTATTAGTTTGGACAGAATAAGCCTAGGCAGCACAGGCACATATTTACTAATGCCTGTCTTGCAGCAAGAGCAGTGGCACTTGGTGTAATCTAGCAGTGGAAATTTTCATAGAACAGCTAGTATGTATGGACTTGGAAATGGGGGGGGGGAAAGAATAAAACTGCTCAGTGATGCTGCTCTTTTATTAAATTCACAATTTTTTTTATTCTTACATGTATTTTTATCTTTTGCCAGGTAGCTTTTTTGCTGGCTTTTCAGAACTTGACTTCTTTTCTCTTCTTCTTATTCTGTTTCTAGTCATTGTATTAAGTCAATTTCAGATTTTATTCTTTTGTTGTCTTATTATCATATTTAGTTATTCAAAACTGAGAGCATGCTACTTTGTACTGATTTAATACAAAGAATCTACTCATAGACTTATTCCATGGAAAGGTCTACAGAACAAAAGGAGTGTCAGGCTCATTATAGGACAATATGCTCTGGAAGGAACTAATTCTTTGTTATGAATACAAGTGAGAGGTGAAGGGATAATGACAAATGTTCACATTTTACATTAACTAGAAGGTTTCTGCCAAGATGTGGAAAAAAAAAACTTCAGGAAGTTTTAGAATGAGGAAAAGACACCCATATATTTTGGGGAGAGGCAGTGAGAGATCAACATTTTATTTTGTAGGAAAGCAATGCTAAATATGCTTATGTCAAATTCAAGTATAATGCACTTTCATCTATAGTCAGTCTTGAACTATTTAATATGTGGTTGTTCTTACTCTATCAGTGCTCAGCTGACACAATGCACTGGGCTTCACAAAGATTAGTGGAATACCTCTTTCCTGGTGTTATTTCATAAGTGCTCTACTTCTGCAGGGGAGAGAGGCAGGAGGGTCAGTTCCTTTTTCAGTTCTCTGTTACCCAGTCCATTTCTATCTTCCCACGATAAATGTTTTATTCCTTCCCATGGAAGGCAGAAGGAAATTAAGAAGCAATAAAAGAAGAAGAAAGCTACCTGACATTAGTTTTCATTATTGCTGGGAAGTACAGGCAAAATAAAAAAATAAAAAGAATGGAAAAAGGAAAGGGGGATGAAGAGCAGGAAAGTAAAATGGAAAAGAAGAAAGATCTGACAGGCAGGAGGAATTAAAAAAAACATAGGAAGCTCCTTTATAGTGCAGTTTCCAATTGTTTGAGTGCTCCCACAGAAGTAAATAGAACTGCCTGCTTGTGCGTAGTTCGGTAAGTCCTGTAAGAAAAGGGTTCCTCCTTTGGTATTTTTCCATTTTTTCCTAAAAAATCCCACAAACAAACAGACAAACACAAAAAAATAAACCAAACTAAACCAAACTAAAAAAAAAAACAAAAACCAAAAAACAAACAACAAAATCCCAACATGAAAAAGACTGATTTTTTTTTTTCCTCCTAATGAATTTTGAGCTAGGTTTTTATTATCTAGTCATGATTTTTCCGACTAGATAACTGGAGGTTAATGAGGTCACTGTTGCTTAGTATTTACTTGCATCTATTAGTATCAAGCAACACAGTTTAATAGGCAGGGGGGAGGGGTTGCAGGCTTTTTTATGATGAATTAGAAAGCCAACTCCAATCAGTTCTCAGCAGATGATGAGCCTGTTCAAAATTTCCAGAATTCAGTAGCAACTGCTGAGAGCTAGATTCTGATGATGATAATACCTTAGCTCTGTAAGTAGCCCATTATATTTTAACTCTGTATGAACCATGTTAAGAAGTTGCAAACCAAAATGATCCAGGAATAAAAACTGAAAAGAAGAAACCCATACCTACAGTAAAGTCAGTAAGCATTTGCCATGGCAAGTAATTAAAATAGAAGAGAAATATTTATCTATACAAACTAACATTTGCAAAACAGAGGTCAAACAAATTTCATTTGCAAATTATGTTCTTTCTTTTCCACTGAGGACAATTCAGAACTGTATTCCATGTTCTTTGGACACAATAGGTTTTCCAGAAGAGTGTCCCTTTAACTATTCACAGTAATTCCCCCCAAAGTCAAGGGTAGATCGAGATGTTTGCATAACAGTATCTAAAAGAGAAACTTCATGAACTTGTTCAAGAATATTTTCATGAACAATTATTGCTATAGAAAATAGAGAGAGTATATGTATAGGAACAAAGATTTCAGCATATATTTGCCCTCTTATAGCATCCAAACAAGTAAAAAATGGCTGGAATCCATTATACTCAGCACAATGCAAACAAAACCTTCTTAACAAAAAGCAAATGGGCAATTTTTATAATTACATAATTACAAAACTTTATCTAATTTTCAAGATCAGAGACTGAAACATTGAATGATAACTACTTTTATGCACAAGAATTATACTTGATCTTATTTTCAATATTGCTAAAACAGCATGTAATTTGAATGCCTCAAATGTGACTGCTAATCTGTGCACAGGTTTTTTTCTTCTCACATGATTTTACCAGCTGAATTAAGCTCATATTCAGAGACAGTAAAGAAAAGGTAGCAGAGAAGTCCACAGCAGTGGACTACGGTATATAAATCAAACATTTCCCAAAACTGAGCTTATTGATGAAGAAGTACCAAAACTTTTGCTCGATTTGAATTCTTATGCCTACAGGAACCAATTCACTAATGTGATTATAAAATGTGAAAAAGGCTAAAATGTGTGGCATACATGCAGTTTATGATGTTTGCTCTCTGCACTCCTAATTCTCTGAGCTCTGTGCTCCCTTTCAAAGCACTCTGCAGCTGCTTTCCCTCTGCCTGCCTGCCTGCCTGCCTAGGCTTCCTTTAATGGAAATCAAGCCACAGTGGGAAAGAATCCATTTGCAGAGCTTGTCCATGATAAAGTCAGGGTGTTGCCAGGCTGCACACCTGCAGCAGGGATCTGAGAAGCTATTTAGGATCATACATCATAAGCATAGCCAATGTTTAGTACAACACAGGACAAAGATTTCATAACAACTCACTCAGGACAGGAAGGATGCCATAACAATTTAAAATTAGAGGAGGATGCAAAGATTTTTTTATTACCCAAGATGGAGCTTGTATTTAAAGTTGATAGTTTCCAAAATATGAATTCATAAATGAAATAATTTTATCATCTGGCTAAATATCACTGCTTCCTTGCCTAAAAAGACATATTAAGACTTGATCAGTACAAAAAAGCATTGCACTCATCTTTCAACTAAAAATAAGAATGTTGGGCAAGAAAGCAAATCCACCTGGAAGATATTTCCACAGGAAGTCTGATTGCCTCCATCTTCCAATGAAAATGAAAACCGAGAATCCTGTTTATCTGTCAGTGCTGTTACAACTTTTGTAACATTTCAGTGACTCTACATGGTAATTTACCGTGAGAACTTCACAAAATTGTACTTCTGTACACAAGATACAGACATACTGTTAGAGCACACATAGTAAATCTAATCTGCCCTCCAGGAAACAGCAGTTTACTAAGAAAACTTGCAACAGAAACAAAATTCTTTTGCTCCTCAGAAAGCTTGTGCTCTAGAACAGCTTGCTTGCAGGTGTATGAAGTCCATGAAAGAAGAAGGAACCTGTGCTTTTATTAATTCATTGAAAAAACCCTTCTTCAAGGCAGACTTGAAACTGTGCAAAACTTTCTTTGTTGAAAATATAGGCATTAATCCTGACAAATACTAAGATCTGACTGATCATGGCAGAATAACCGTGAGAAAATGACATGTACTGTTTGAAAAGGGAGTCTTTCAGTGAAAAAGACTGAAGGTAAAACATCTAACATTGGTACCCTTTTGATATGTTTTCAGACAGCATAAGACATGTTCCTGAAGAAGGAATTTATGAGCCTTAAGTAAGAGTGATTTCTAACTGAGAGGATTTAACATTGTCCAGAAAGGGACAAACTGAGTTAGATGCAGATAAATCACTGAAACCTCTTTGAATTTGATGTAATTTGGTAAGATGCCTTTAGACACATCAGTGGTAGTATGTCTTCCATAGTGTTTTCAGCTTCCTATAGCAAGAACAAGTGAATCAATAAAAGAATACTAACCAGGTGGCAGAGATATCAGAACCCCACAACTAATGTTTCCAATGTTTTTTATGTAGTACAAGACTAAATTAACTCTTCAACTGGCATCACACCTTTTGGCACCTAGATTGATCTTAGGAGGCTCTTAAAATGGCACAGTGAATGATACAGAGTTTTTAAAGTTTTTCAAATTTTCATCCATCTTCAAGTTTAATTCCTGTTTCCTGTTGTATAAACACTGACTTGATTACTAGTGCCATGGATTAGGTGACTGTCACCTTTCTGTGTTGTGTGCACCTCCTCTGCACTGAAGTGGAAAGGTAATGTGTTTCTTATGGGAGACTCCAACAAATACCATTACATGGCAATCCTGAAAATGCATCATTACACGGTGGGATAGAAATTACAATTAAAAACAAGCATGATGAAAAAAAAAAACTACCAAAGTTACAATACCAAGCATTATAGTTAAAGTAAGAATCAAGTTTGTCCATGCCTTGAAAAGAGATGCACAGCACAGCCACATCACCCCTGGGTTCAATAATCCACCAATTAGAGGTGAACTGAGCCAGAGAATCCACGAGGACTCTGATTGACCAGACTGACTTCCTTAGTGAAAACACAAATGAACACTACAGCCAAGCAGACTTCTACCTGGAGCACCACACATTTGCAGTAGTGCTCTTTCTAGTGTCAGTGACAAATGCAAATAGAAGCATTTTAGACTGCCATCAACATTATATGGCCTGCATTAGGGAGAGCACAGCCAGCAGGTGGAGGGAGGTAATGCTTCCCCACTACTCAGTACCAGTGCAGCACTTCTGAATTTCTGGGCCTATGCCTGGGCTCCCCAGCACAGGGGAGAGACATGGGCTCACTGCAGCAAGTGCAGCAAAGGGCTGCTAAAATGGTTAAGGGACAGCAGCATCTGATGTACAAGGAGCGGAGGAGACAGCTGCGACTATTCAGACTAAAGAAGGGGAGGCTTCTGGAGATCTTATCCACATGAATAAATATCTAATGGAAGAGGAAAGAATAGGGAGCTGGACTCTTCCCAGTGGCATCCTGTGTGAAGACAGGAGGATGTGTATTTCACAAACTGAAATACAGGAAATTCCATTTTTAATATAGGAAAGTACTTTTTTTTGGGTTTGTTTTTTTTTCTGTGAAGGTTTTCAAGCACTGCAATGTGATGCATAAAGATGTTGCAGAGTCTTCATCCTTGAAGACACTAGAAATTTGGCTCGACACAGTGCTGAACAATGTGTTCTAGTTGACCCTGCTGTGAGCAGCAGGGTTGGATTAGTTCAAGTCCAGAGGTAACTTCCAACCTCGTTCTTTCTGCCATTCTGTTATCTGCCAGCATCTCCAGCCCCTTGGTGCTGGTGCCTGAAGCCATCCAGGCTGAGCCATCAGCTGCCCAGCTCGACAGCTCTGGGCTTCAGCTTCCTATATTTTCAGAAATTTCAGTTGCCATGGGGGAGATGATACATTTGAGAGGTGCTTCTTTGAAGATATCTGATTTGAGAACTTGAACTAAATACAGCAGATGCCAGTAAATGGTAGTTTAGGAGTGTTAATTATGTTCTGAATTATGATGCCTTTATATTTGATTATACATGTATCTTAGCACCATTACATATAATACAATCTTTCAATCTTACTGATCGAAAAATATGAACTTTATTTTATAGGAGAAAATTAAGAAAATGTTGCCATTTTTAAGCGTGACATAAGTGTTCCTTAAATAAAGCATGATATCTTTTTTGGTATTTGTAGGATCTTATGGCTCTTATGGAAGGAATTTATCTAACCTAATTTTGTTTGGAGAATTAACTTTTCAATGTAAAATAAAATAAATACTGCCTTGTATTAATACTCCAATTAATATAACATGAAATACTATTCTCTTCTTTTAATTACTCACTGCAAAGACTCTATTCATAAGCATGTACTTTGTTTGTATTTGGTGCAAGTTTGCAAGTCATTACTAGTGCACACACAACAGTTGTTGCGACAGGGATGAACAGTGGCTTTCCAAGAACTATGGGAGGCCTTTGTGTGCTGATGATTTGGTTCCTGACCAAACGTCCAAATTCACCGTTCCTGTCCAGCATTCATTTGTCACCCTGGTCACAGCAGGTTTACACTGCAGTGATCATCATATCTAAATCTGAACCGCACATCCTGGAATAGGAATTCTCTGTGCAACAGAAGCTCTTACTCCTTTTGGTACAGAAACTTGATAATGGAATTCACTTATATCAGTTGCTCAGAAGCTGTTTCTACTCTTTTTTTTTTTTTTTTTCCAGAAATGTCTGGTTCCCGGAGGCAAAAAAAGTGAGACTGAAAAGTGAGAGTTAGGGTAGTTTGCAAATTAGGGCAAACATTAGCAGGGCCACACCTTGCCTTGAGACTCATATTTTTTTTGAAGGAAAGATACTGCATCAATGCATTATCTATTAATACAGTAACTTTATGAGGTACACAATGTCCTATGCTATTTATCACTCAATTAAGTTTCATATTGCTTGTCAATAACTTCCGAAATGGCAATAAATTGGGCTTTGGCAGATTATTTTCAGTTGACTAGCTGGCGGCTGAAGGAATTAATTACTTCTTTAGCTGACAGATTTCTCTTAACATGGCAGGCAGGGAAGCATGGCGTGAAGCAGATGTATTTATTAAACCATCTTACAGTTCTGACAGGCAAGCAACAAAACATTCACACCTTAAGTTTGATACCCTCTCTTGCAAAAAGTTGGTCTGTTCAAAACCACTTGGAGACGTGCTACTTTTGTTTTGGTTGATTTTGACACTTTCTTCCACACAAGCTTATTAAGGTACAACAGTCAGCGAGATACAAGAAATAAAACCCCTCTTCTCTTGCTGTGTAGGTATGGTGCCCCTCCAAACTCATCCTTCATCTTATAACAGCTGTTTTTCCTGGTGAAAGTTTCTGTTTGCTTCCATGTGACTTGATAGGGCAACTGCTCCTGCTGTGAACTCAGTCACTGTTAATCATCCAAACCCAACAAAATTATTCGTCATCCTGGGCTTCCAAAAACTTTCCACTGGTTCCATCCACTGAAAATACCATGAAAATGCTTTGGTAATGATTTGAAATTTGTTGACTTATCATTCTGGTGTCGTGCAAGAATTAAGAGCATGATTTCAGACTTGGGCAACTCTACAAGGAGTGTTTTATGAATTTGTGTTCTAAATTGAAGTTGGCCATCTGATACGCTGATGTTATGTAAACGATTCTTTTTTTCTCTGCTTATCTGGAAAGGCGTTTCCCTTCTTTCATTGCTTAGGTATTAGCTTCAATGGTAGCACGCCAAGGCTGCAGTAAAAAAGGTTTATATCACATATTGCACAGAATATCACTAGCAACAAGTAAATATAAGGTGTGATAGAGAAAAAGCGAATAAAACAAATATGGCAGCGCACGTTTTCCAAGAGAAGGGTATGTGGAAGGACTGGGGTGGAAAAGACGTCAGCAACCACGGCGCCTTGCCGCCCATGACACAGGTTCCTACTGGCGCGGGAGCCGCAGACAGAAGCTCCCGACGGCGCAGACTGACAGTTCTCGAAACCCAAACCCGAGGGGGCCGCCAGGCGAGGGGGCACTAGCGGGGCGGGGGAAGCGGGGAGCCCGTGCCCCGCTCGCAGCCCCCGGCGCCCCGCGATCGCCTCCGGCGCTCCCCGCGGCGGGGCCGCTCCGCTNGGGCGGCCGGGCGGTGGTCGGTGCCGAGCCCCGGGAGCGGGAAGCCCTCTCCCCGCGTCGCCCCGAGCCCCGTGTGCGCCGTGCCCCGAGGCAGACCGGGGCGTGAGCGGAACAGGCATCGATTCGGGGCTGGAAGCGCTGGGGGAACCCGCAGAGGGCTCCAGCCACGAGGGGTACTCCGGCGGCCTTTGTGCATTGTGTGGCTTTCTAAGAATTCGCGAACTGCTGATGCTCCTCGAGCTAATTAAACCCATGCAGGCTGGTGTTACTGCGTTATGCTTAGGTAAGGTTTCTTATCCGGTTTTCAGAGCAATTTCTATCATTCCACCTCATTAATTAGACACAAACCTGATATTTCATCACATATTTGATGCTCCAACAATAACTTCATCTCTTCATCTGCTATTCCAATAATTTCTTTTTCCTGGGAAGAATAAATGAACCCCCTGTGCTGCATTCATGATGATTAGCAGTTTTTCAGTCAATTTTCTCCCCCTTCTTTCCATTTTTTCAAGAGTTAGGCTCGTAGTCCCTTTTCTGAGTGAATAGGTTCGTTTCTGTGGCTAAAGCTCATTGACCATTCCTAGCCTACGTTTAGTATTCCCTTTATAAAATCATTGCTATCTATAATCATGTGACACTTGGAAAGTTTTTCTCTCATATATGAAGGAGTGCTTTTATACATTTTTTTATACATCTTTTATGCATCTTATGTCCTGTCTCAAGCTTGATCTAATGCTGCTTCTAAAATGGCATTTTCAGAGCTGATCACTTATTCTGCGGATGTAGTAAGATGGCTTTCTAAGTTCAAAGGGTTATTTAACAGGGAAAAAGTCATAAGCAAGGATGCAATATGTCTGTAATGCTGTATTTGGGCTTTTCACTTCCACTGGACTACGGGTTACGCTGTACTGCGTGTAGGTTGGTCTAAAAAGAGGTGGTCAGACATTTGCTATTTGGAATGCTAGTAGGAAAACCAAAATTTTTATTCACTCAGATTTTCTATTAAGTCTGAGAACACAAAGCTACAGAAAAATGTGACCATGGAATTTTTCATAACAAGTGTAAGAGTTTAATTATATTTGTATGAATAGAACAAAGTGTTTTACTTATTTGGAAGTGGTCTAATCTTAGAATTTTTCCTCAGACAACAGTCCCAATGGAGCCACTCCCTTTTCTTGTAGTTAGAATTAAGATGATTTGTTTCCAAACTATAAAAAGCAGTCATAAGGAAACATACACTTTAAATCATATAAATGGGTCTACTATTTTTCTAGGGTTAGAAACAAAAGGTGTGACAGCCTATACTGGGAAGAGATTCCTGTAACAGACTATTTTACATAATTAATCACAGAAGATAAGCAATTCAGGAATCCAGAGAATGTGTGCAAATGTATTACAAACGTTCTTTTTGTAGGGAAGAGAATTGTAGAGAAGTTTCTTTCTTGGGTTGTGTTTCTCTGGGATGCTACATATGGCCATACATTCTGATGACTGTTCTTTGCCAATAGCAAGAGCCTTAAATGACCCAGGTAATTGTAAGGAAGCACGAGGAGTACTGACTGTAGCAGTGATATAAAAACTTTGTGCTCCCATTCTCAAAAGAAAAACCCAAACATTTGATGAAATCATGCTCATCCAAAGTAGGCAGGAAAAGTATGGAAAGAGAGAGAAGGAAAGCACATATTGAGATTTCCTGCCTGTACTTGTTTTTTCTGTGGAAATATGTAGCTTGCCACTATTATGAGTCATGGCAATGCAAGATCATCAGGCAAACACTGGAGGAGAAGGTAAGGAATTTAATTCTACGGTGGTATTTTTACCCTTTTTGACATCAATAAAATGTCTCACCGAGGTCTCACCATCCTCTTTTCCACTGGTTCACTTGCTGGATACATAAATTAATCAAATTTTTGATGAAACACTAAAAATGAGAAGTCAGGGTCCATAAAAGTGAGTACTTGAGTATATTTGTCTTATTGGGATTAATGGTTTCTTTAAAAAAATCTGTCCTTAGCCTACTATGACAGTCTGTTTCAAAACAGATCCCATAGTGAAATCAAAACATAAGTAAGAGTTGATAATAAAATCTAATATGCCAAATAACAGTAGTAGTCAAAACCCGGTTATGTCATGCCATAAAAGATAAATATCAGTGCTATTATGAGTGTGAATACCATCTGCTTCAGAATTCTAAAAAAAAAAAAATACCAAGACTCAAAATAAGTAATCCAAGAAGCCAAGATAGAGTTTGTAGCAAACACAGCTATTTTCCTTTTAAATGGTATGAGTTGTTAACAAAAAATACTCTAAATCATATTGTACTTTAAAAAATCCTCAGAAACTAAAGATCAAGCACCTCAGTAATCTAAGCAAGCATATGCTACAGTCTAAATTATCGACAAGGAAATATGTGTAAAGAGGCACTGGCTGTATTTTGTATCTACTTTGTAGACTAGCAACAGGTTTCAATTTTTCTTTACCTATACAGAACTTAAATGATTATGCTTTCATAAAAAGAAATCTTATTTTAAAAAATTACTGGAAACTACGGGACATGATTTAAAGTATTTTCTTGTAATGTTATTTAGAAATCATTACATTTCAGATTGCACATTTTATTAACAGATTAAATTTGGGCCATTGGAGAGCTGCCATTAGAGTTTATTTTCTGGGATTCCTTGCACGTCTTGTACTATTTGCATTTTAAATACCTTTATTGTCTTAATAAAGGTCTTCAAAGACCTTATTGTGTAAAATTTACTGCATTTATGTAGATGTTTGCCATTGCAATTAAGATTTTTAGCATTTGAAATTAAATTAGGGCCAAATCTCATATTTGACATTACTTTGACTATTCTTTCTAGAATGTCTTCACCATTTGAGATATGGCTGTATATATGATGTATATTCAGCGTGTCTGGCATGAATAGTTGTGTGACAAGTAGAGATTCAAGTTTATCATTAAACATGTATTTTTAAGTCAGTTCAAGGCATTGGTTTTTGTTCAACAAAGCAACACTGTTCAGGGCAAAATTTTAGTATCTGTTTCATTATAAAATTACAATAGGATTTAACCATGTGCTTAAATTTACTTGGGCTTCTAGCCATGGTGTAAACAACAAATTAAATTTTTCAAATACAGACAGCAAAATTTGCCAAAACCAGCAGATTTTTGTAAGGTCTTTGCTTATAGATTTACATGCTTTGGGAGAATTGAAAAAAACATGTTAATATCTGTAATTAAACCTTTTACTTGTACCATAGGTACTGCCTGCAGCTCATTTGGTAACATGCTATTCTTCCGTTTTTTTGGTTGTCTCGCTGGGGTGCTGGCAGTTGTAGGTCAGTTCTAGGAAGTGGCTTACCACACAGGATATTTATTTTTGTAGATGTGGTGTCTAGAGCAAGCTGACATCTACTCCCCTTTTGTAGTTCACGTTTCACTGTTCTCAGTTGTTCTGCTGCCTCATGACCTAAGCCAGAGCAAATATGATCCTCATGGATTAATTTTACATCACCGCAGAGAGGCCTCACCACGTCCTGTTCACTGAGTCAGACCTCTGTGAGCTTCAGGGCCTCCACAGGCCTTCAGGCTTTAGGAGAATCCCACCCTCTCAGAGCATACTATTTTGTGGTATTTACTTAGCTTGTTTTTCATTCATGTTTCCTATTATATAATAGTTTTGTTAAGTGGAATAGATGTCCTTGCTAAGAATATTACTGCTTCCAGATTTAATTGAGATTTAATTGTATTTTAACTAAAAATCTCATTTGGTTCAAATGCCCCCTTCCGTGGTTCAGACCTTCACTGCTACTTTTAATCACTCTCCCAGGTACTTGAACTTGGCAGTGTTGTGGTACACGTTATTCTTGATTTAACTGCTCTCACTTTTTTAATTAGTTCCTTAAAGTCAGTTTGTGAAATGATTTTCTTCTTGCATATTCACTATTCACCCTTGAAGTAGCTGTTCCAAGAGAATGGTGCCCTGCTAGCAGAAACATTCAAACGAGCCCCTTGGTGCAAGTCAGCCCCAGGAGGGTTATTCCTTACAGGGAGCACACTAAGCCCAGATGATAACCAAGCTGCGCCCTTACATGTCATTTCTGAGAGGGTATTTCTTTCATGAGAGCCCCTGCCTGTACTTCCTATGCATAAGTGTCTGCCTGTGAACAGAATGCTGCCCTCTCCCTGCTTGAGTGACAAGGCCACTTTCTCTCTGCCCTAAGGCAAGGGAAAAAATGCCTGGAGATTTGCACTCCTGCGGGGGGCTGTGGGGCATGGAGCTGTCTGGAACTCTCCCTTGGGATGGTCTGGCTATGCCTTGCACTTCACGCATGGCTATGCCCATTGATTGTTTCAGCTAAGTCCATATAGAAAATAGGTCAGCCATGCAGTGGCTCTGGAAGAGAGCTTTAATTGTGGCGTTCTGATCTAGAAAGAGGACGTGTGTATCATCTTGGAGGAAACTGGAACCACTTCCAAAGGTGTTATCAGGCATCCTGGAATCTAGACGTCCTTAGACAGCTATTTGCATTAGAGAGCTGCAGGGAAGATCCCATGCAAGTCATCCAATTACCTCCCTGTGAGTAAAGTTAAAATTTCTTGTTAGAAGGCAGCATGCTAAAATTCTTTCATTATTTTCCCCTCCACAAATGAAAATTGAAAGAAACATACATTTATGAAGTGAATCTGTTCCTCAGCCCAGTTTTGAGTTATTCAGAACAAAAATATATCACACTTCTGTGGAAAATGTATTTTGTGGGAATTCTCCTGGTGTAATTCTAGAATGTCACTGATTCTAGAGAGTGCAGTAAAATTTATGGTTTCTGTGATGCCATGTACAGTAGTTGCTGTTAAAGTCTCCACTTTTAATGAATAACAGCACAGAAACAAGTTTCTCAATAGTATATTGGAGTGAAGTGTGTTGTGCAGTGATGACCGCCTTTCTAATGGTGACCAAGGTAAACGTGTGTTTAATTTCAGCTTAACCTTGCATTTCACTTGGCACTTGATACAGATGCAGACTGACAAAAACTGTTCAGGGAAAGCTGATTACCCTCCTCGGCAAATGCAGAAACTCTTCACACACAAAAGAGCATTAGTAAAAGCCTGAATACAACAGAGGAACGCCTCACTTCAGCAATGTTTCTAGTTTGTTATTGGGAAAAATTGGGATTTTATGTTTGCTCATAATGATTTCTATGATTTGAAGACACAAGACAATATACTCAGGTGCTGCCTTCTGGTTAATAGGGAGTGGCAGCTGCTTACATGAATAGCTGTGTTTCTCCCTAGCCCTGACTGCAGGCGTCCAGGAGCCTAAAATACTCACTGCGGTTCCTGTTTTAAATAGAACTGCTAAAAATGGCAAAATTTCCATGTCTTTGGAGAAAGCATGTATCAATCTAACTTTAAATTTCCTTTTTTTGTTGTTTTTGCCAAAATGGTCTTCATAGTTGTCTCTTGCCTCTTTGCACTGGCAAGCTGAAGGTGCAAAACTCTTTGCCTTCCTGATGAGAAAAATCTTTGGTGGACTGATAAATTTTTGAAATTTTAGTGAAAATAGAACCTTTAGTCTATAGAACTCACAAGGCATATTTAGAGTTAGGATTTTAGAATTTCCATGTGGAAAGAATGATATGAAGGGAGAGAGTCCTGTGGCTTAAGCAGCGTAAGCCTTAGCAAGGCTTTTGGTCAATAGGGAACTTTTTTTTCTCAAAAAGTTCAAGAAATCATGACAGAAATAATTACAATTAATTATAGATTGAATGAAATGCTTATTTTGATACAGTTAAAGGTTCCCAAAGAAGTTGCATGATATTAAAAACCAGCCAAGGGGAAGTACATTTCCTTTAAGGAACTGTGAAGACTTCAGAAATAACAGAATGACATTATACTTGCTGTGTGTTAGCCATGAAGATTTAGTGTGAGGACACCTGCCTTGTTCTGCTTGTACATTTAGCAGCTGCACCCTTTAATGAATTCTATCTGCAAAATCTATTAGAATTTTACTGTGTAGAGTGTTTTCATCCCATTGTTGCTTTTAAAATCTGGCTGCCAATTTTTATAAGGTCAAACATGACTTTCCTAAATCACTCAGATCTACTAAACTGCCCAATAACATGTGCAATCTCTTAACTTGTGCTAAGACATCTGGATTCACTTCTTAACTTGGCTGCAGTCTTTTTTTTTTGTGACCTCCAGCATGCCTTATTTGCCCACTTATAAAGGAGGCACTATTATGCTCCTTTCATATCCCATTTTTCTGTCTTAGCCATTCAGTGGGCAAACCCTTCAGGTCAGACATCATCTTTTGCTCTATACTTTGGTATGGCCCTGCTCTTAATTTGAGCTCTTAATTATTTCTGGGTTAAAATAAGCAAGTAATAGGCCTACCCACAGCAATGGAGAGAGAGAGCAGAATGCAGAGCAGCAGTGGCACTATTTCTGCTAAGCAACCTGCCCCAGGATGAGCTCACAGAAGGTTAAATACCAGTATTTAAGTGTAAGCAAAAGTTCTGTAAGAATTTTCGCATGTTGTGATCTTGCTGACTAAATAGTGAGACCTTCATGAATGTTGGAAGATAATGACATATTTCTCTTTGCCGACAAAAATATTTGGTTGTGTGGTGGCAATGAAATAACAGAGGAGTTCAGTCTTCATCTCAGGTTAGGCACAGTTTGCAAAACCTTTTGATGTGCTCACAAGGCAGAGACCGTATTTGTAGTGTGACACTGAAAATGTGCCCCGAACTGAAAATTAGTATCAGCTTTGATCAGGTTTACACTTAGCCCTGTATGTCATGTGCTCCAGATTTGTGGGAGAGGCATCATGATTGTCAGCTATATGTGGAAAAAGTAATTGACCATAACAATTGTAAATTCTAGATCAAACAGAGGCATGGCTAGTCACAGTTTGAAGTGTGCCGCTACGCCATGCATGAGATAGAGGTGGGCATCATGTCAATGACTATTCTCATAGCAGATTAGAGACTGGCACTCAGAAATACCAGTGAAAACTAGCTTTAATGGTCGCTAAATATATGAAGTGTGGTTTCATAATATCTTCCTTTGAGTTGCTCTTTGAAAATTATTTGTAGTTCTAAGTAGTAATAAGTTCTAAGCGAAAATGGGTTCAAATCATAGGGGGGAGTTAAAAGGAAAAAGTATCTTTTCAAATAGGCTTGGAAGCAATGAAGAGCAAGAACTACTTATAGGATACAGGGTTATGATTTACTCATAGAAAAAACTAAAATAGAACATCTATCCCTGTCTGTGTTGTGGGCAGAATTTTGTTAGAAGTAAATTGGTATATGGAAAAATAGGGTGATAAACTGAAATAAGAGTGGTAGTGGCAGAAAAGCATCTAATGGGGTTAATGTGTTAAAAAAAAAAAGTTGGATTTTTATTGCCATTGTTGTAAGTTACTATATTGTAAATGACTGATCTATTTAATGCTGGAATAAATATGCCAAAAAAGGCAGTTATATGGGTTTATATAACTCAGTGTTTTCTTTCCCAACTGTTACACTACAGTAATGGAAAACACTCATGATCTTTAGTAAAATATTAATAAATGCATTCCAATCTTTAAACTTAGGTTTGGCACTTTGTCTTTTAGTAATGAAGCTACTTTACTTAGGAATGCAATCCTGATGTCAGTTCTACATAGTATGGGCATCATGGGATTTAGATGCCTTTATAAACAGAGTTAAAAACCCTGAGCAAAGGTTTACAACATGAATATGCTTCAAAGATACTTGTGATACTGTGAGAACTTTCTCCATTGTCACAAGATACTCGTAAAGTTAGTGCTTGTGTCTCATTAAAGCTTGTCAGGTACAAGTATTTAAAATAAATGTTTTGTATTTTCCACATCATGAAAGTGTAAGCAGAAATGTCAAATATCTCTGACCCCATATAAAGGAAGACTATACTCAGTGCAGCAGACTTTCTTTCCTCCCTGAGTTATTTTTACCTGTTGACAGTGCACTCTGCAATACTTGTGGTGCTTCAAAATCCTCTAGAATGCCAAAATGATTAAAAAATGTTGTCTTCATCTTGGCAGGAAATTGCTTGTGAAGGAGATAGTACCTTTCTTTATCCTTAAACGCAGGTTTCTGCTTTACATCCTCCAGGAGCTCCTGCATCTCACTCCCTCCCTCTGCTCCAGCTATTCTCATGGCTTCTCAGTCTTCACTCCCTCGGAAAAGGCGGAACTTGCCATTGTAGCATCCTTTTCCTGTGCACGTAAACAGAGAGGTGGAACCTATTATTTGTTACATGATTTATTTTTTCAAGGGTCCAGTGAACAATAATTTCAACTCTCCAATCAAAGGAACATATCTCTTCAAGATATTATTCAAATGATATTCAAAACCTATTTGAAGTACTCCTCTCAGTATATATGCACTCGCTATGGCTAGAATATGATTTTGGTTCGTTTTTAGGTTTTCTGCCACACTTCACTGGCCAGTTGCTCTGCTCTTTCACCTCTGAAACAGCTGAGCTGTGTTCTTTGCTGCTTGGAGCTGTTAGTCACAGCAGCAGTATGCAACATAGCAAGTTGGAGACATCCTGTTATATGTCTCCTTTTGTGAAATGAATGTAGTTTCCTGATATAATGAAAGAAAACAGGTGTTCAGTGGTGATTTCCATTTTACAGATTTAAAAAACAGCACATACAGAATGGTTATTCATGAACATTTTGGTGGGAAATTGTTCTTGAAGGACCTTTGGTGTGGTACATCCCCTACACTTAAAGTGTGCCTTAGGTCTCTGGGTAGCTGAAGTGTTGAGACAAAGATGTTTATCAATAACATTTGATTTTAGTTTGGAGTCTCAACCAAGTAAATCTGAAGTGTCTCTGTTGGTACTTTTCTTTGGCTGTTGCTTCTGTTTGGGAGCTCCTCCAGACCAAGATGCTCAGCTATGTTCTGTGCTCATTTTACCTGAGGACTGAAAGCCCCCCAGCACTGAATCATAAATTGCCACACCTTGAACTAAGAACTGGATGCCTGTACAGTTCCTTACCTCCTGTGGTGGCAGTGGGAGAAAGGTCTGCTTGTGGTTATTGCTGACACCGGTGCGCTTCCATGCTACCTCACTGGAACGCAGGTCAGGGCCGTGAAGGACGCCAGGTAAGTAATGCTTCCATCCTGGAATCTCAGATACATGTGCAGCCCTAACTAGTATTTCAGAAGGCCTGATGGAGAGAAAAAAAGAAGTTCCTTATGTACATAATATAAAACACAACTGAAATATCTTTGAAAAAAGAAAATGTAAAATTATGGAACGAAACCTTAAATCAGTATCAGTGGACATCTAGCCTTCATGTTACAAATCAATGCCATTTAAAACAAAATACTAGAAAATAACATAGGAAGTTTTTACTTTATTAACACAGGGCAGCCTCATTAAACAATGATGCAAAACAAGGTATGTCATTCCCAGCTCCCCAAAAGATGCTAGTGCGGCAAACCAGTGAAACTAGAAATTGAATCTTGATGGCAAAATCAAGGTAATAAACACATATCCTTCGTTAATTGTGCAACAGAGAGTAATATATAACCAGGAGAGTTGGTTGAAACACAGAAACAACAAACAGTTTATCCTAAAATCTAATATACTGCTAGAAAGCTCCATGAAATTAGTATGTCAACATGTTCTATAGGCTATACTGACAGATTACAGAAAAATTATTTGCATAAGAACCTACCAAACTTCAGTGGATTTGTAGTAGAGAGAAACTACTTTATCACTTAGAGAACTGATCATTCCATTACAAACAGTTTTGCTCTATTGCCCGTGCTTTCCTTATTTCTTATCGATTTTTTGATCCTCATGTTCTTCCATAGGTTTTCTTCTGTTCTTTGCTCCCTGATCCTTTATTCTGTCTGTATCTCCCTTTGTTTTATCTTTCACACAATAAAGAACAGCTCATACTGCAAAATAAATTAGAAAAAATAGAAAAACTGCAATCTGAGAAATGGAGACAAGCTCTGATCTTTCAGACTTCAGTAAGAATACTGTGATGTAGACATTGTTGCAGCCAGTGCAGTTATACAGGTTGTGAAGTGAAGAAGTGTTAGTGATTCTTGGTACCCTGTCTAGAATAACTCCGGGAAGATTACTCTGTAGTTCATGCAATGCACAATATCTGTATTTACCCAATGAGAGAAAGACCCGAGGACCTTGCACAAGAAGTCACAAAAGAGCAGCAGAAGAATTACAGTTATAATACATTTAATTTGCCTCAATAATTAAACTGTGAATTTGTACCTTGAATTAAAGGCTGACGATTGACACATCTGATCAAAGTTGTGATAAAAGTGGAATCTGTTCTTTGTTAAGAAAGCACTGTTCTTTGTTAACCTTTTCTTGGATTTCCATTTTTCAGTATCTCTTAATCTGTTTAATCTCTGTTCGTCTGAAACACCTACCACAGAAATTGGTGAATTTCAGTGGAATTTGCAAGCATTGCAAGCTAAGCATCTATTTCTGTGCCAGTCTGTAACCAGCACTCTGGCACAAAAATATCCAGAACTGAAACAGAGTTTCAAAAAGCTGGATGTTATTATTTTTGTTCTATTTGAATATTGAAGTTTGATATTGTTACAAGAGGCTGCAATTCAACAGCTAATGTACTTGAATCTGTATAATGCATAGCTTGAGACATGCTGAATCTTTTAAAATTTGTTTGTTCTAACTGGAGGAGCAGCACTGACCAAGGCTTCAACTGTTTGATATGTTTTAGCTGTAAGAAAGCATCTTTTTTTATTACTGTTTATCACTAGTGTGGGTTTGGAAATTTGCATTATGAATCATTTATTTTCCTTGCTGTCATAATCAATACCTCAATGATCCTCTGATGTTCAGTGCGTCTGTTATTAAAACAAGAAGCTACATTTTTCTTACTTGAGAAGTTTCTTTATAAAGGAGCTCACATTTCTACATCTCAACAGCCTGCTATGATTTAGATATATCAAAGCTGAATCTCCCATAAATATTTTCAGCTTACTTTTCCACAGGGCCACATTTTCCCCTCACTCTTTACCTCAAACTGTCGCCAGGGCCAAGGGGAAGTTATTACAAAATATGTGGTGAACATGGCAGTTAGCTCTGAGTTAATTTTGCATTCCTTCTCCCTGCTGGTCTCATTTACATGTGCTGACTTTTCCTGTGCAAAAGTAATCTGAAAAACACTCTGTGCAATTTCTTTCACATGCTTAAAAAGAAGAGTTGAATAAATGGAACGGAAGGATTTGAAAGATCAGGAGCTGTCATAACTTCAGCAATTGCACTGGAGACAGTAACAAGCATTACAGATTGAACATTCAACAGGAAGCCAAAATCTGCTTCTGGATTTATTTAATTTTTAGTTTTGTTGCACATGTGCTATACACTAACAACAGGCTAATGTTAGCCATTAAGTGCTTATTTGTTGTGATTAACAAGATTAATTTCTCTTAATACCACATGTGCAAGCTCAATATTTCACAAAAGCTCTCATCTTTACTTAGTTCATAATTTTAGTGAAAAAAGAAGCCTGTGTTTTTTAAGGACAATATAAATTCACATATTTACCTAGCTTTCTCTGCTTCAAATGCATATCTGCTGTATTTTGCAGAAGAGTATTAGAAAGCACCTAAACCAACATACTCAAAGTCGTATTGTAATGTATTCCTAGAGCATTCAGTCTTTCTGGATGTGCTGATAATCTTTTCAAAGGTAAGATGCACTGCTTTTGTATACGCAAATCTTTTTTAGAAGAGCAGATTTTGAAGGAGGTGGGCTATGAATAACTATATGTGCCTGTACCATTGTGTGCAAAATGACAGGCCAATCAGTGAAATAAAAAGACAAGGTGCTAATTTAGAGTGCACATGGGCTAAATCAGCAATTCCAATTATTTTTAAACATGTTTTGTAGTAGAAACCATCTGTAGGCATTTAATCAAAAAGGAAGGTGCCTCCTTGTCCTGCTCTGCAAATACTGTGGAATCGAACAATCGGGAAACTAGCTGATTTCTCTGCTTCTTCAGACCTGCTTTTTTTTTTGCAGGGACCTACTTAAAGCAGAATCAGTATCTGTATGATGGCTATGAAGGCAACCATTCAGCCATCTATTTGGGTTGATTGCACATTTTCAATAAATATATTTTTTCAGAAAAAGTACAAGGACACGACCTCAAGACACAGGACAAACCATTTTTTGGTAATTAGAAGTTCCTGTTATTACCTTCCCATGCATAGTTTTTAACCTTTTTGTAATCTCAAATGACCTCAGCCTTTATGAAATGACCTCAGTTCTATGATTATTGCATCTGCACACTTAGCTGCAAAAACCCAACATTAAAAAGCCAAGGTCATATTTTGGTTCAAAAATAAGAAAACATGCAAATCAGTATTTCAGTGACAGCAGCGATAGACCTTTTAGGTTTAATCCTATTCGTGCTATATCCAGAAACCTGCTATTGACTCCAACAGGAGTTGGCATGAGTGCTTAGCTATGAATAAATATGAAAGGTAGTTGTCAGTGATTTTCACCATGAAAATGATTTTATAGACATTGTAAACAGAAGTGACAGGTGGCAAATACCCAGTCAGAAAACTCTGCAACTGAAATCTGCTAATGAAACACTTCTCTTTCTACAGACCTAGTTTTCAGATACTTCTCTAAGATCTGTGGAGTTCATGGAAACTTTTAGTACTTTCATTTATAATAATTTTAGTACTTTTATTTATAAAACTTGCTGTTCATTATAATTTAAAGCTGTGAACACAAAGGGAATATTTAACTATATGCACTGTCATTAGACACGACAATCAATGCTTTATATTGCTCTACCATGCTCCAGTATATTTGAGAAAATAATATTTATGCAAACCTGTGTGTCAGTTGCATAAACAGTTACATCAACTTCATCGAGAGAATGTGCAGGTACAAATGTCAGCCAGATAAGTGTCTTTCAAGAAGTAGGGGAAATTTTTTATCATCTCTGAAAGATGCTTCACAGTTAATCCAGACCATGGTGCTCAAACAAGAAGTTACTACATGCTTTAGAAATTTGGACTTGTTTAACAGTTTGTTGTTTCATTTATTAAAAATAAATGAAAATCAGATTTTGCAAATATTTAAAGGTCAAGTAAAATAAGTGAAGTGCTATGCATTGGTAAATTGGAAAGATTGAGCTGTAAGTAGGTATTTGGAAGGAATCAGGAAGCACAACAATTAACAATGACTTAATGTTCTACATTGTCAGTGCTTTTCCTTTTGTGGATTCTAATTACATTCCATTGGCTATGGGCAACACTTTGATTTTTGCATTTAACTCCTGCTGACTGTCACGACCACTGCATGTCCTCAGGATGAGTTTTAATTCTTGTAAAGAAGACATACATTTATTTTTCTTAGCTTTTCTCTTCCAAGTTTTATGAAAGTATTGTACTTCCAAGGACTGCAAATGCAGATTATGCGTTATTTAAAAATATATTTCTTTAAAGTGTGAGAATAATTTCCAGATACTTTGGATTGCTTGCCCTCACTGCAGCAACTCTTCTCCTTCAAATGCTTGCTCATCGGGGCACCCCGATCACTCAAGGTCTTATCAGTTATGTCAGTTCAGTATAAGGATTTCTCAAAAAACCAAAACATGCAATCCCAAAACTTGAATACTGTGTCATGGTTGCATACAGCAGGTTTCTAGTTTTGTTGAGGTGTCTTTATCTCTGCCTCAGTAAAAATGGCCATGAGCAGCGCCGCTGCAGCGCTCCCGCAGTGTGGGGAGCCGTGGCTCTCCGGGGTATCTCCATCAGGAGATGCTCAGCTGGGGTTCCAGCCATGCTGTGGGCCAGGGGTGAGGGGCTGCGGATGTGCCGCAGTCGAGGGCTGCCATTTCATCCTGAGCGTGTGACGGAGGGAGCAGAGGATCAGGTGCTGTGAGCCTGCCTGCTGGGCTTGCTGGGGAGCGTTTTCACAGAGGTTTTGACTCACAGGAAGAGAATATTTTTCCCACGCCGTCTTCTCAGCATGCCTCCCTGTTATTTGGTCCTAGCATAGGAAAATATTTACCCTATAAAAGTACTTAATGTGATACTTAAAATGGCAAATATGTATTTTATCAGCAGCATTTGGGAATCAGTCCTTCCTTTAGCTACATGCCAAAACAGGGGTGTAATAATTAAGGTTCCCCCTGCACTCTTAATTGAAACCAGAGATATGGCTGCACTATAACTTTCACATCTGGAGTCTGGGCTTCTCCCAGGGGTGTATTTGGATCCAGGGACTTGCTTCTGCTGACCATTACAGGGAAATGAGTCAGTCACAAAACCAGTGTAAGAAACTCAGTGATACTTTTAAATGAGGGTTTTGCCCTGTCTTCAAGAACATTAGTTTCGATATAAAGATATTAAGATATAGTGTTTAGTGTTATTACACAAATGCTAATATTTTAAAGCAGCAGAAGTATCTGTCTCATGATCTTAAAATAAGACATAGTAGTAGTTCTGAAGTTGACATGTATTCTGTGAAACTAATTTTCAAGACAGATGACAAGATAGAAAAGTAGATAATTTGGGTTTATTCTCAGAAAACAAAGGTAATTATTTTCTTCATCCCCTGACTTGGTAGCTGTCTAATGTTGCAAATCACAATCTATTCAACTCGGAACACAGAGGAAACGCTTGATTATGTTTCTCTGCTTCTTAAAACAGTTTATGCAGAAACAAAATGGTCAGTGAGAAAATTCCTCATTATGTGGGGAGAAAGTTCTCTTGTAAGCAAGGTCTAGATTTTTAGCTTGCCCTAAGCACTCATGTAGTTATATAGGACAATCACTGGGATGAATTACAACACTCAATTGGGATTCACTAAAATGTTTGGATTGTAATTCCATTAATTCAGTATGTTCTGTGGTGTGGTGTGTTGTGGTATTTACTTATTATCAAACGTATGCTGTGACTTACAGAATATTTTTGACTCCATTTGTATTAGAAATAACCCTAATCAGAGCATGAGAACACTGGAACTGGGCTTGCGCAGCACACAATGGCAATTTTAGTGCTTTGGAGAAAAAATGATAAAAGACTGCTCTTAAAAACATATCAGAAAGACAGATCAGAACCAGGATTAACTTGAAAGAAAGGAGGGTGGAAATTTTGGGTGAACAAGCAGAAAAGTTAACACCTGGCAAAGCATATTCCTTTTGGGAACTAGAATTTGAGATTGCTGATTCTAGTAATTTCTTGGGCAGCAGTAAATTATTGTGAAGTCCAGTGTCCCATGGCATGTCTTATCCTGATCTGTAGAGAGGATAACCACCTTTTCATCAGTTATTGCTTTTGCTCAAGTAGCAGAAATATGTACCGTGAAAAAGCCTAGAATCTTTCAGGGAAGAAAAGTACTGCCTTGTAAATTAAGTACAGCCTGTGTCTACACAAGGTGGTAATGATTTAGGATTGAATGGTCATGTATATTGAGGGGTTTCTAGACCTCAACTCCTTGGCTCCGCAATATCCAAACAAATTAATGCTTTGAAGGTGTATGTACCCCGGACATGTTTAAAGTAACAATGCAGCAAACAATGAAAGGTTAACTTATTTGTGCAGGATTTAATAAATACTTGCTTGGACTTCTTAAAATATGAGCTTATATATTGATGTGGACTTGAGATGTTTTCTCTTACTATTTTAGAAACCTCCTTAAGATCCTTGGAAATGGACCAATCACCAGGGCTTTGATTTTGTTGCTACCCACAGCACTTGAAGTAGAAAAAATAATATGCATACATTGTACTTCATATTACTAAGACAAAATTGTATGATTTAGTTATTTTAGCTATGTTTGTTAGCTGATAGGCAGAGCAGCTGAAACCGAAATGAGCTGCTACTGATACAGAGGGTGCTGGGTCCTGAGCTGTCTCACTAGAAGCTGGTTGTGTTTTGCCCATGTATAAAAAGAATAGTTCCTGCCTTGATCTCTTCCGAGGCACCGACAGGCAAGGGGCAAAAGGCGATGATTTCTGAACCCCACAGAGATTATAAAGCTGAGTGGGAATAGCAAATCCTTCTTACATAAGGCAGAAGTTAACAGCTGCTTCTGTGGAGGCAATGGCTTCCACACCACTCCTGCAAGTGCTGCAATCACTCTTGTACTAGAGAAAGTTAGATTCAGTCATTGATATCTTTTGACTACTGCAAAACAAACTTAGTTTTTTAAAATTATTACTCAACGTGCAGCCATTCAACTAACAAAGTGATATGTAGGATTTAAAATAAAAAATGACATACCATCATACCATATTTTGTCTTACTTGAGTGGAAGACTCTGCTTGTTGTAAGAGAAAAGCATTAAATATTGCTTTTAATTTTTGTGCCATGTCCATAAATTAAGATTATAAACTACCTTTAGCTACTGTTGACAAGTGGTATTGCTTTATTCTTTTAAATGTCTGTTTTAATATCAGGGGGTTTACTGTATGATTGATTCATTGATCTGTATCGTATGTCAATGTCAAGAAATGTTATAATAAAGGAAATATTTGGAAGCAGATAGTAAAAATAAACATACAGAAACACATTTTGACTGTGAGACAAGTATAGATGTAAACTTAGAATGAAATGTTTGTAAAGAGCATTTTGAGCACTGTTAAATTATTCTGCAGCTATGACTATACTATGTAAAGTCTTCGTTTTTCTGAGTGGCACAGTGCCATGTTGTACTCAGTCAGATGCTAAATGGTTGCTTGTAGTTTGATCTCACAGCAGACTATTGAGTTTTAATTTTCAATTTGTTTCCCAAGGTAACTATGACATCAATTAATATGGCAGAGATGGAGAATTCACATTAGACACTGCTGCTCCCTTGGGATGAGCTCTCTCAAACCATGTTTGGAGAGGAATCAAAACCAGAAGCTTTTTCATGTTTCTTTTTCTTTTTTTTCTGCTATGGTCAGAAAATGTCTAAAGACATGGTGAGCAGTGGGAGGGCTGATGGTCCTCGTTCCTGAAACACATCTGCAGATGTTTGACTTAACCTGTGATATGTGGTATCATCTTTCTCATACCTTTTTAATGTCCATTATACTGCTGAAATTCCTTCTGTAATCTCTGCACTGGAGTTTCATTATCTTTCTCCTGTCAGACCTTTAACACCACTGTCTAATTACCGTATGAGTGAGACAGATTTTAATGCAATACAATAGACTTCTTTTCTGAACGTTACTTAAATTAAGTGCAAGTTGCACTTAGGATACCAGATGCAAACTTGATGTTTTAATAAAAGAAGACCTAGTCTATGCATAGAGGTTTTTCAGTATTTAAATCCTCTGAAGTGTCATGGAATTAGGTTTTCCACCTTGTTTATTTAAAGATGTGATTGAGAGGGTTTTGTCATTGTGGAGGTCAGGGAGAGTTTTGAACTGACCACGGCTTAAAAATTGTTATACCTGTTAAATTGATAATGGTTTTGAACTGGGATATCTCTGTTGTCAAAGAACTATACAGTTTGTTTCTGGGAAAACAAGAACTTCAGGATGCTTGGAAAATGGTTCTTCAGAAAACTTTCTTTAGGAACTGTGTCTTTGTTATTTGGACTTAAAGATCTGATACTGGTTTTGTACAACAGTATTATTGCTAGAAACATCATGGACATCCACATTCTTGTAAATCAATGATGATGTGTTCATAAATAGCAACTGGCAGGAGCCCAGGGTCATGTTGAGATCAAGGGCAAAGATTCCAGTCCCTACCAGGGCAGGAAGAGGTTGAGTGTAGGTGTTCTGCAGCACAAAGGATGGCATCACAAAAAGAAGCTGCAGACACAGTTGCTGCATGTCCAGCAGCTTTGTCAACTTGGGGATCTTCACATCAGCACCCATTTTCCCCCTGAAAAAGTCTTGTCCCATGACCATCTTCTGAGACCTCTTCCCACTTGGCAGCTTCTAGAGACTTCTCAGGTGTAAAACAATGCAGAACTGATTCTGCCTGCCTGGATATAAGATACAATGTGCTGGCATGGAAGTGAACCCCAAATAGTTCCAGACCATTGTTTTCCAAAAACAGAGAAATAATTTCATCAGCAGGAAAAAAACCAAAAAAACCCCCAAAGAAACAGAAAACTCATGAAAACCATTGGTAGTTGCTGAAGGTCACTTTCTTTGTTCTTGGGTTAGTACAAATGCAGTAAATATTTGTTGTTACCTAATTTAGCCATTAATTAATTCTTACTTTTTTTACTGAGAACCTTTTTTTAAGACTGTTTAAATAGCAGCATATATAATTGTAACATTGCATTCCCTTGGAGATGTTTTAAATGTTTAATTCTATAGTTTTTCACCAAAATGTATTTCAGAGGTTTTTTTTTTTCCTTTCAAAGTGCTGACATACTTGACTTAAAAAGTTTTAGTAGTTATTTTATATATTCAAAATTTGTCTTGAAATTTAAAGCCCAAATTTAGCAAAGCATGTGAGTATATATGTAAGATCCATTAGAGGCGTATTTTTTTTTTAGCTTTGACAATGGTGCATGTCTATATGTATGTTTACTTAAGTACACAGATCAGTCCAGCTACAGAAATTATGGTTCTTTTCTGCTTTTCTTTCTTAGTATAGTAATACTGGGTATGTAATGGCTTCTGAATATCTATACATGTATATGTAAAAATGCTTAACAGTATTATGTATATTTATGTATTTGGAGTATGGTTCTCACTTTAAATTTTTCACTGCCTTATTTGCTACTCAGTGCTTTTCAACAATAAAAAATGAAGCATTGCTGATGTCCATGCAGCAGAAACAAAGGAGTTTCTGTGCAAAAACTGTAATCAGAAACATAAAATGTTGTGTAAACATTCTTCTGCCTCATGTTCTTAGCATTGTGTTTATTGATTCTTAAAATAAGACATTAATTTTTATAGATGTCCCCTAGAACCTGGCCTGACACCATCAGTATTACAGCATTCTTTAAAAGGGGCTTTTCTGCCAATTTTTTTTTCAGCAGCAGGTCCAGTCAAAGTAGCTCCTGCCTATTTCTCTTTTTATCCATGCCATTTGTGCTGTGTCTGCAACACTCCTCTGCTGTGCCATTCATTCCAGCTGTTTCAAAAGCAGCAGCTGATAACCTGTATCAGGGAATTAGTTATTTTTAACCCTGATACAGTTGCTGTGTGACCCCAAATGCCCTTAGGGTGTCTCAGGGGCAGAAACAAATGGTGCAATGCACAGGCTTATTAAAGCCCTATAGTGCCTTTGAGATAAGTAGTTGTTGTATCTCCAGAGAGAAAAATGTAATACTTAGCTGCTTCTAGAGTCACCAAAAGCTCTCGAGGATTATTTTTAAAGAGTATTATATGAGGATGAGAGGATCTGATTCAATGAGATACAGTCAATAGAAAATGAAAGAAAGAGCCTTTTTCAGACTAACTGGAATAAATCATCTTTGTTAAACCGTGTCCCTAAGTGCCACATCTACACATCTTTTAAATGCTTCCAAGGATGATGATTCTACTGCTTCTCTGGGCAGCCTATTCCAATTTCTGAGCACCCTTTCTTTGAAGAAATGTTTCTTAATATCCAGTCTAAACCTCCCTTGTTAAAAATGAAGGCCGATTCTTCTGATTTTGACACTTGTTACCTGAGAGAAGAGACTGACCCTCACCTTGCTACAGCTTCCTTTTAGAAGCAGTAAGGTCTTTGCTGAGCCTCCTTCTCTCCAGGATGAACACACCCAGCTTCCCCAGCCACTCCTCATAAAACTTGGACATCAGACCCTTCACTAGCTCTGCTGCCCTTCTCTGGACATGCTCCAGCACCTCAGTGTCCTTCTAGTGAGGGGCCCAGAACTAGAGGCAGGGTTCAAGGAGTGATCTCACCAGTGCTGAGTACAGAGGGACAGTCACTGCCCTGGTCCTGCTGGTCACACTATTGCTGTTCCAGGCCAGGATGCCATTGGCCGCCTTGGCCACCTAGGCACTGCTGGCTCATGTTCAGCTGCTGTTGACCAGCACCTCCAGCACCTGGTCCTTTCCTGACAGGCAGTTTTCCAGTCACACTCCCTCAGCCTGTAGCGCTGCATTGGGCTGTTGTGACCCAAGGGCAGGAAAAATCACTTGGTCTTGTTGAACCTGATGTGATTTGCCTCAGTGCATAGATCCATCCTGTCCAGATCCCTCTGCAGCAGGTTAACATTCCCACCCAGCTTTGTGCAGCCTGCAAACTGAGGGTGCACTCAATCCCCTTGTCTAGGTCATTGATAAAGATATTAAACTGGTCTGGCCCCAGTACTGAGCCCTGGGGAACCCCACTAGTGCCTGGCTGCCAACTGGATGTAACTTCATTCACCAACACTCTTTTAGTCATCCAGCTTAGTCATCCAGCCAGTTCTTTGCTTGGCAAAGCATATGCTTGTGAATGCCAGGAGCAGCCAGTTACTCCAGAATGATGTGGGAAATGGTGTCCAAGGCTTTATTTGAGTCTGGGTAGACTTTATCCTTTTCCTTCGTCCACTGCACAGATCACCTTGTCATAGAAGGAGAGCAGACTTGTCAGGTGGGACCTGCCTTTCCTAAACCTGTGCTGACTGTGCCTCATCCCCTGGTTGTCCTGCATGTGTTGTGTGATGGCACTCAAGATGATCTGCTCCATGACCTTCTGTGGCTGAGTGAGCCTGACTGAAGTCAGGCTGTCAGGTTGTATCCTCCCTCTGACTTCTTGTGGATGGACGTTATGTTAACTAACCTCCTGTCAACCTCCCCAGTTATCCAAGATTGCTGGTAAATAATGGAAGATGATTTGATGAGCTCTTCTGCCAGTTCCCTTTAGACCCTTGGGTGGATCCCATCTGGCCCCATGGACTTGTGTATCTGAAGCTGTGTTGCTGGTCACTGACCATTTTCTCCTGGTTTATAGGAGCATTATTCTGCTCTCTGTCTCTGTCTTCCAGCACAGGGTCTTGGTATCCTGAGGGCAACTGTTCTCGCTATTAAAGACTGAGGAAAAGAGGGCACCAGGTACCTCAGCCTTTTCCTTGTCCTTTGCCACTATGTTTCCTCCTGCATTCACTAAAGGATGGAGATTCTTCTTAGCCCTCCTTTTGTTGCTGATGCATTTGTAGAAACACTTTTGTGTTTTTCAGCAGTAGTCACATTAAGTTGTCGCTGGGCTTTGGCTCTGTAACAAATGGAACCATTATTAAAATTAAAAGTGCATCCTTTTTTTTTAATGTGTTGTTTGGAAAATACCACCTTCAAAAGCATAAAAATCTGTTAAGTGTTTCCAAGCAACTGCAGTTGTGTGATCAAATTCCAAGATGTGAGTTGTCAGCAACCAGTCAATTGTTTTTACAAGAGACTCTACCCTTTGGTCTTGGATGGTTTACTGTTTAAGAAGTACACACACTAACTTAAGTCATATGTTTCTCTGTTACATAAAGGATAACTTGGACATCAAGTAAATTTAGATTTACATATTCATAACTAATCTGTTTCATTGTGACATATGGGCTAGTTTTTAATAGCTACTTACAATCAAAAAGGTTTCCTTATGGGAATTCCACTCTTTCAGAAACCTCATCCATCAATGTGACCAAATATGTGTTGGATAAGACACATCAGCTGCCTTAATCACTTGAGTCCCAACTCATACAAAACTTAACCATGCATGCAACTTGAGTTACCTGAAGCACTGTGATTAGTAGATATTACATACTTAAAATGGGATGAGAGTAAGTGCTTTCCTGAGCTAAGTCCTCAAAAAGCCATTATTTTAATGTACTTAAGATAAAACCAGCACATCGTGGGAATTTAAAAGAGAAAATAAATGTTTGTGATTCTTTTTTTCTTTCTTGTTTTGTAGGGGCACAATTTTTTTTCCTGTGGTGATTCATAGCTCCAATAACCTTCCATTGGGGTTGCCTTATCAACTTACTATTCTGGCATCTTCTGCTCTTGTTAGTAAACAGAAGAGAACTATTAAACACAGAGCTAAGTACTCCTAATCTCAAGAGAGAGACTTCGTACAGTATGTTCTGTACAAAACTGAAAGACTTGAAGATCACAGGAGAATGTCCTTTCTCCTTACTGACTCAAGGTCACATTACTGAGGAACATGACAAGGACTGCACAGAAAATAGCTCTAGAGCAGCTTTGCCCATCTGCAAAGAAGTCCATGAAAAAGATGGCCAAGGAGACCTTCCTCAAAGGAAAACGAGCAGAAGTAGAGTGTACCTGCATACACTAACTGAAAGCATCTGCAAGCTAATCTTTCCTGAGGTAAATAGGTACTAAATAGTAATAAAACTTTAATCGCATTTGACTATAAATGTTAAAGAATCATTCTATGCCTGCCTTTAGATTTAAGCCTTTAGAAAGTTGCTTTGACTTAAAAGTTTGTGTTCTTATGTAGTTCTCCATAGTTTAAATCCACTTCCATTCCTTCTGGATATAATTTTGCCACACTCTGTGTGGTACACACCATTTCTTCACTTTATTTTCCTTATTTTTGCCTTGTATTTTGAACTTTCCACTGATCTTTTTAATTGGTCTTTTAAAACCCATCTATTTTTGTACCATTTTTTAACATAGAGATATAGTAAGAGAAGTTCTGCCTTGTTACCTAATTATGTAAATTATGTGGTCATCTCATCAGTTCACCTAACTGAATCCAAACTGCTAAATGCATTAGTCATTATCACAAAAAAATTAAAATAGATGTTTCCATCTGCTGTGATACTAACCTCCTGTCATACTATTTTTAAAACCATTACTGTTCGTGTTTACCACAAAGATATTCTTATGTCTCTGCTCAACTTAACTGAAAACAGCCCCAGTGCAGGCTTGCTTGAGTGGAGATGAGTACCATGGTTTATCTCTGTAAAAAGAACATGAAAATTGCAGCTCCGTCGCATCCAACTTTTGGCCTTGTCTCAAATTCAGTGGGGAGTTTGAAGGAACCGACTGACATATCGGCACTACTAATAGCAAATGGGCAATTCTGTACGCTCATTTAATTACAATTCCATTACGTGGACATTCAGTGTACCTTACTTAAAGTGCTGGAGTTTTGGTAAATCTGTGTGCAGATCTGGTTATGCAGCTCTTCATCTATTACCCATTCATTAAACCTGTAGATAATTAAGTTTTGAAAAACTCCTTTTTACCTCTGCTGCATTTATACAGATGGCATGCATCTCTTTACATGCATCTCTAAATTTATAAAGGAAAAGACATGTAACCCAAAAATGAACTGGTAAAGCACCCTTTCCAGTGTGTCATGGTTGCTGTATTGCTTTTGTAGTTGTTGGTGGGATTTTTAATAACTGGTATTTTTTTCTCTTTAAAGAGTGGTATAAATGTATGCAGTTGCCTATTACATAATTATGATGGGCTAGTTCATCAGCTGGGACAAAACTTGGCAAAGTGAAGATATTATGACCATGTACCCTAGGAACCACTGAAATTCAAGTTTCTTGTTGTTACTATTTACAATTATTCAAGTCATATTCATTAGAACTTTGTCCAAGTCTGTTCTCATGCTGATTTGGGGTCAAGCCCTAAGCATCTTCCTAATCCTGTTTTTCCATGAAAGGGCTTTGTTTGTTTAGAAATGTGGTTTTCACTGCTTTGATAATTTACCTTACTTAAATGTCATTGAGTAACGTCGTCTTCCTTCCAACTGGAAGCTCCAAAACAGGGCTGCATCATTACCCCTATTGATTCGTGAACTTCTCAAGGAAACAGCAAGCTATGCATCGAAGTCCAGGACAAAGTGCATCCAGACAACTTTTTGATTAAATTTGAGATATAATGTAGTGCATGTTGTTTAATTTCCTTCTTTCTTTACAGAAATACAGCGATCATTGCTCATTTATAAGTGATGGATTGGATGCCATTCCACTTACTGTGTCAGTTTCTACACAGATGAAATTCATGTTGTGTTCATTTACATGGTATATGGTATATACATAGATATGTATATACATATCTAATTCACTTTAGATTTTTCCTTGGAAAACATTTCCAGAATATATTGCCTTTCTTTCACATGTATTTTCTTTGGTTGTGCAAACTTGCCGCCTGGAAATACGAAAAGTAAAAGAGGCAGTAAAAGCTGCTGGTTTCTTCAGGGTATGAGAACCAAAGAAAAGCCAGGCCACAGGAAGCCTCACAGCTGAATTCTGTCACGCCAGTATTGTATGACCCCGTCTGTGTGGGAAATTCGGGTTTTGAGTATTAGAGACTGCATACATATGACAGCTTTACTGGCCCTAACAATTTGAAATATGCATACTTGGAAAATGTTCCATCTGTTCCAGTTAGGAACTGCAGAAGGCATGTGGAATCATGAGATTGAAGTATTTTAAGGCAAATATTCCTTATGCTCTGAAGTGTCTTTTATTAGAGAATCCTTTTATAAAGGCTGTGTACAGTGGCTCGATCTTCAGCTGGAGGATGTTTGGGGTCTTGGCATACACAGCAAAAATTATTCTTTTTCTTTAAAATAATTTTTTATTCATGGTACTTTGTGGGGTTTTGGGGGGTGGGATTTGTAATAATAGAAAGCTGTGTTATTTATACCTATTTCTTAGCAGCACTGTCTTTATCGCTATCTGAAAATGTGGAGGTAAAGAACATCACTGTATTTAAAATAGACAATTGCTGGTGCACATGAACTGAGGGGCTTAATTATAGTGGTACTGGAGCTGAATAAAGTAAACCCCATAACCACAGAGGTGACATGCTGTTTCCAACAACAATACTGTTTTGAAAAAAAGTTGTTAGTCTTACTAATGGCAAAGTAATTCTGTATATAGGAATGCTACCTCATGATTAAATTTTCAGGAATGACATAGATTCATATGACATACTTATTTTTCTCCCCAGTTTGAAAGGCTAAATCTTGCACTGCAGAGAACACTTGCAAAATACAGAGTAAAAGAAACCAGGTATGTAAGTGTAATGGGTTTGTAACTAACTTCACTGTAAAAATGTTTTTCAGACAGGAATAGGATGGTGACCGGGAGTCAAGACTTCTGGAATTTATGTTCAATTATCTTGTCAAATTGGTGTGTAACATTTCATGTAATGTAAGCTAGTAATAATTTAGTTTATTTTAAAATATTCACAAATATTTACATCACTCACAAAGTTGACTTAATGGGCAAATTGTACAGGCAAGCAGGCAAGGATATCAGAAGAGCTCAGAGATTGCCTGGCATAGGTAGAACAATAGATATGGTAGTATATTGATCTAGCCCAGTGTTTCTAAGATCCCAGGGAAGGAGTTTTAAACACAATTAGTATTATACAAAAGAATTTGTTTTCTTATACAGTGAACACTCATACATTACAGATACTGACTTGGATGTTTTCCTGAGCTCACTTGGCTTCTGGTTTTTGTTTCTGAGCAACTCAGCTCAATTTTCAGCACTTCTTAGTATTAACCAGTATTAACCATTTGAGCTTTGTAGGGAGTAAGAATTTCTTAGCATCTCATGATACACTGAGGATTCCGTTTATTGAATGCATAGGAAAATACAAGCCCATCAGTTTAAATCTGCTTTCTGAAGTGAAGAAAAATAATCAAGTTGGAAACTACACTGTTGCTCACCATGATAAGAATAGATAATTGCAGTGTATCTTTTAAATTATACTTGATATTTTTAAAGCACTTTACATACATTGACTGAACCAAAGATAGCGGGTCAGATGTGCTTTGCAATTGCTGACTGCCTTATTGCTATGAATGTTTTCCCATTCTTTAATTATGTGTTGCTTCCCTGGAGTATTAGTTGAAAAGAAAAAATTACTGTGATATTCTGAAGGAGGCAATAATGCAAATGTAAATCAAATCTAAATGTCTGTATTGCTTTTGCATGTAAATATACCTATGATATTCCAAGTGAAGAAATTTAGAAGGCATGTGTGAGGAGTTTATTGCTTATATGGAGGTTAATCTAAGCTATTTGTCATTCTCATAACGTTGAGTCAGACATTCAGTTTGACATTTATTGTCCTCAGAGACCTCAGAGGGCTGCAGTTTTGTGTCAAATATCTGCATTACTAGCAATGAGCAAGTAATTTTGAAGTTAATAATTGTTACTTATATTTTATCTCAAAGCAGAAATATGTTCTCACCTCTTTTGAATTAAATGCCGTGTAATTCAAAAAAATGCTTGAATTCCAAGTATATTATACAATATGTTAAGAAACATAGTTTTGGCTTCAAGAAAAAAATAAACGCAAGCCAAACAAAAAAACAGGACTGTTAGAAGGACTGTTACAATGACAGGGAACAAATAGCATTTGACTGAAATCCATAATTGGAGCTCAGACCACCAAAATCTTAATTTACCAAAAATGCTCAGAATAATCTAAGATCCTACCATGATCCCCTTTTGAATTAATTAAAAACTTCCTATTTGACAGCAGAACTGGGTCTATACACTTTAAAGACAAGGTTGGTAACTTCTGTATTTACTATTTTACCACGTTTATCTTGATAATTTAGGGGGTTTATTTCTATTTTTGTGATCTTTTCAGAAAAACTGGTGATAGAGAAGATTTTGAAAAAATAATTAGTGATCATGCTAATGCAGCAGGTAATGTAAGCTTGTTTAATAATATACATAAAAAAGTATATATAAATACATAATATTATATTTGATATAAATTAGTCTTGTTACTAATGTGTTACTTCATATTCTGAAGACTGTTGTGTGTTAGAAGAGAATTCTATAATTTTTAATATGTAACTCTGGCTACATCTGTCATAGTAAATTAACATTTCCTGGAACTGAAATATGGTCTTCTGCACACTTAAACTGTTAAACTGGTCCAGGCACATAGCTGGTGTCTGAGAGATAATATGTTTTCACAGGATTCCCAGTGACGCTTGGGGAGATGGAACATTCCCAACAGTCAGTTTGCATGCAGACATCTGGGGGAAACAATTTTACTAGCAAAGATGTGAGCCATTCAGTGCCAATTGGTCTCAGTGCTCCAGAATATTCCCAGGNAACTACACTGTTGCTCACCATGATAAGAATAGATAATTGCAGTGTATCTTTTAAATTATACTTGATATTTTTAAAGCACTTTACATACATTGACTGAACCAAAGATAGCAGGTCAGATGTGCTTTGCAATTGCTGACTGCCTTATTGCTATGAATGTTTTCCCATTCTTTAATTATGTGTTGCTTCCCTGGAGTATTAGTTGAAAAGAAAAAATTACTGTGATATTCTGAAGGAGGCAATAATGCAAATGTAAATCAAATCTAAATGTCTGTATTGCTTTTGCATGTAAATATACCTATGATATTCCAAGTGAAGAAATTTAGAAGGCATGTGTGAGGAGTTTATTGCTTATATGGAGGTTAATCTAAGCTATTTGTCATTCTCATAACGTTGAGTCAAACATTCAGTTTGACATTTATTGTCCTCAGAGACCTCAGAGGGCTGCAGTTTTGTGTCAAATATCTGCATTACTAGCAATGAGCAAGTAATTTTGAAGTTAATAATTGTTACTTATATTTTATCTCAAAGCAGAAATATGTTCTCACCTCTTTTGAATTAAATGCCGTGTAATTCAAAAAAATGCTTGAATTCCAAGTATATTATACAATATGTTAAGAAACATAGTTTTGGCTTCAAGAAAAAAATAAACGCAAGCCAAACAAAAAAACAGGACTGTTAGAAGGACTGTTACAATGACAGGGAACAAATAGCATTTGACTGAAATCCATAATTGGAGCTCAGACCACCAAAATCTTAATTTACCAAAAATGCTCAGAATAATCTAAGATCCTACCATGATCCCCTTTTGAATTAATTAAAAACTTCCTATTTGATCAGCAGAACTGGGTCTATACACTTTAAAGACAAGGTTGGTAACTTCTGTATTTACTATTTTTACCACGTTTATCTTGATAATTTAGGGGGTTTATTTCTATTTTTGTGATCTTTTCAGAAAAACTGGTGATAGAGAAGATTTTGAAAAAATAATTAGTGATCATGCTAATGCAGCAGGTAATGTAAGCTTGTTTAATAATATACATAAAAAAGTATATATTNGTCATTGAATGTACTGGATTATGCATAGTACTTGTTATCTGCAGGTCTTCTTTTATTCTGAAGTTAGTTTTAAAACTTATTTTACTAGTTTATAACAATCTAAGGGAGTTGAGTTAAATCTTGTGCCAAAACTTTCATCCATATTGTCTACATCTTTACAAAGAACACTGAATCTTGGATCTTTCTACACTACAACCAATCGTCCCCCCATTTCCAGGCCTTGTTTCCAGGACTCCTAAATGAGAGTGCCCTTAGGTGTCAATGCTGCATCAGGGAAGGAAATTTATTTGTTTTGGCCTATGTTGAAAAAAATGTGGAGGTTAGACTGTGATTCAGGATGGTGAGTGCAGTTCTGACTAAAATGTGGTTCTGTGCAGGTGTTCCCGTGGAGTCTCTACGGGAATCTCTTGGTGAAGAGCTATTCAAAATATGCTATGAAGAGGATGAACACATATTAGGGGTTATTGGAGGTACCCTTAAGGACTTCTTGAATAGTTTCACTACTCTGCTAAAGCAGAGTGGCCACAGCCAAGAAGCAGGAAGAAAGGACAGACTTGAAGATGCCTCCATATTATGCCTGGAGAAAGATCAGGACTTCTTAAATGTTTATTATTTCTTTCCTAAGAAAATCACAAGTCTTATTCTACCTGGTATCATTAAAGCAGCAGCTCATATTTTGTATGAAACTGAGGTGGAAGTGATGCTCATGCCTCCTTGTTTCCATAATGACTGCACTGAGTTTGCTAATCAGCCTTATTTGCTGTATTCTATACAAGTCAAAAGTACAAAACCTTCCTTATCTCCATGTAAACCACAGTCTTCACTTGTGATTCCTGCCTCTGTGTTCTGTAAGACTTTCCCATTTCATTTTATGTTTGACAAGGATATGTCAGTTCTTCAAATTGGAAATGGGATAAGAAGACTTTTGACCAGGAGAGAATTTCAAGCTAAGCCCAATTTTGAAGAGTATTTCGAAATTCTTACCCCCAAAGTAAGCTGCACTTTTAGTGGAATAATGACAATGCTAAATATGCAGTTTACTGTACGAGTTAGAAGATGGGATAATACTGATATGAAACCGTCCATGGTAAGAGACTTTTTATCACCATTACTTCTACAAGGAATTTGTTTTCTTCAGATGGAGTTAAAATAGCCACAAAACTTGGTGCATTTTGCATTTTCTACATCTGGACATGTAATGCAACTGTATAATAGTGATTTAATTAGGGTAGTCAAAAGTAATTCAGATTCTGAAGCCAATGTTAAGTCAAAGCTCTGCTTTAGGACTTTTACACAAGTAAATTCTGACTGCAAATTTGATTTTATTTGAATAATTTGAAATAATGATATAAAGCCAGTGATATGCCATGCTGCTGAGAATAAGGTCATCTTCAGCACACACTAAAGACAGTGGCAGGAAAAGTGCCCCTGAATCATTTGGGAACAGCTCTAGGTTTGGGGAAAATAAACAGATGTTTTCTCTGATCAGTCAGCCTTTGGTGTTTTGGTATCTTCAATACTCTGATGTTTTCATCAGATACAATCACCAAAGGTTCCACTTAGTTTCAGCTGATGGGATTACAACTGTCTTAGCTGAAGCTAGGTCTGTGACAAATGACCTGGGACAATAAAAAACACTGAGTATTCAATGACTGTTTTTATTCGTTCCTGGTCCCAGCTGAATTCCAGCTTATATGCACCTGAGGCACTCCGGGATGAATTAGCAGTTCAAACTCAACACTCCAAACACTTAAATTAAGAACAATAAAAAAGTTTTTTCCAGTTACTAATGTGGCTACTATTCAAAGCTGTAGCTACTTCATCTCAGATCCGTTTCTGCACTAGAATGATTACAAGGGGTGGTAGATTGATTTGATTTTTTGATTTTGCATGTGCTTGCATGTGCAAATGTCTATTAGTAAGGAACAGATTTTATTAAAAAAGTGATCTTTCAAAGCCACGTTAAGCTAAGCTCTGCAGCACCTTTCATATTACACAACTGACTAGAGAAGGGACATGAAAACACTTCCCACAAAAAAATTTTTGTTTTTAGACTACTAAAATTGGATATTCCTGCCATTTCTGCCTTTAATTTTAAATTGAAGTGAGTACTGAACATCCTATGATAAAATTAAGGCAGATTTTCTCATTTTATCTTATGGAGAAAGTGGTGCATGAACTAGTTATTAGTAGGAATTCAGAGGCCACTGTAGGAACACACTTTATCAATTGCTGAAAATGCACAATATTATTCTTTTTTGTTTTCTTTTCTCCCTAAGATAAACTGATACTCAGACATGATTAGGTGTTTATCCTGAGGTTGAGGTCCTCTTGTACCAGAGGAGTGAATAAAAATGAACTTATTTGAAGGATCTGTGATTCAACACCCCGTGTTTTCCCTAAGCAACTAAATGAACGTGTAAGAATTATGGACCAGTCTTGATTTTCTTACATTTTAGCAAAATGTATTTTCTCTAAAAGTTCTTGCTTATTGACCATTACCATGCATGTGTTGCATGAATTCTTGTTTCTTTAACTGTTTCAGGTAATGGATCTTAAAGGCCAAATGATCTATATTTTTGAATCCAGTGCCATTCTGTTCTTGGGATCTCCCTGTGTGGACAGACTAGAAGATTTTACAGGACGTGGATTGTACCTCTCTGATATTCCCATTCACAATGCTTTAAGAGATGTTGTTCTGATAGGAGAGCAGGCCAGAGCCCAGGATGGACTGAAGAAGAGATTAGGAAAGCTAAAAGCAACCCTTGAGCAGGCCCATCAAGCACTTGAAGAAGAGAAGAAGAAGACTGTAGATCTTCTGTTCTCAATTTTTCCTGGAGAGGTTGCTCAGCAGCTGTGGCAGGGACAAGTTGTACAAGCCAAGAAATTTAATAATGTCACAATGCTTTTTTCTGACATTGTTGGATTCACTGCCATCTGTTCCCAATGCTCACCTATGCAGGTTATCACTATGCTTAATGAGCTTTATACTCGATTTGATTACCAATGTGGAGAGCTAGATGTCTACAAGGTACGCAATTCATTGCTTTTCTGTGGGATTCTGGGGCAGGAAGGAAATTAAGACTAAGTGAGATAGAAGATAATAGAGGTCCAAAAATTATTTTGCCATAAACCTTTTTCAAATGAAAGACAAAATACATTACAAAACAAAGTCAACAAAAACAGTTGTTCATTCAGCCAATAAAGAAACCCATCAAAACTTAAGAGTTCATTTAAAAAAATAATTTCAATGACAGTGCTGTGAATCTGGAGTAAATAGGTGTTTAATATAGCTGAGGGTGCCTGACAGTAAACAAAAGTGGAAAAGTGTTTTAGAATTATGCCCAGCAATAAATAAAAGTTGTCCAATTTTTCCTTTTGCATGATACTGCACGATTTGCCCAGTCCTTAAATAATTTTGCAGCAAAACTAAGACTTGGTCAAGAATTGTATGTAGCTACAATTCTTACTGAAGTTAGGCTGTTCTTTTATGTTTATCAAACAGTCTAAGAGTAATGAACAAATATGCCTGTTTTAGGTTGAGACTATTGGAGATGCCTACTGTGTTGCTGGAGGCTTACACAAAGAAAGTGAAACACATGCTGTTCAAATAGCACTGATGGCCCTGAAGATGATGGAACTGTCAGATGAAGTGGTGTCTCCCCACGGAGAACCTATCAAGGTCATATATTTTATTGTATTTTTGTTTAGTTGCTTTCTGGGAATTTGTCTCAAGAAAATTTCAAATCATTGCATGAACTTAGAGAATCTGGGGAATCAAGTGACTGTGGCCGGAGAAGCTGACCTTTTTAGATCTATGGATGAGTTTTGTGGAGCAATAAAGTTGAAATAGAGATCTGGAAATCAACTCAAAAGACAAATGCAGTGAAGTCAATAGGTGCAATCTGACACGCTGCAGTTCTTGTCTGATTAGCAATAAAACTGTCAGTGGCATGGAATATTCTCTTTTCTAAGGAAATGACTAATCCTCTTTCCAAATTAGACTTCCAAGTCTTTTGACGTAGAAGCTATGAATATGAATGCCCAAAGACGTTCTGATTGTAGTAATTCACACATCTTTAAAGGATTCCATTGCTGTTCTTGTTTCACAGTCAGATACTGAACCACCATAAGATAATGGTGTTAATGCTGTCAAAGCAACTGTTAAATTCAGTTGTAATTATATTTATGGCTTCCTTTCAGTGAGAACTTACACATGTACTGAAATTTTCGTGTAGGATTATCTCTTACTGAAAAAGAAAAAGAAAGGCCTGTGTGCATGAAAAATGATGTGGACCTTCGATGTAGTTCAGATGGCCTGGAATGGCATCCTGGTATTTTTAAATAGAGGTGTCTCAGTTCATTATGTCTTTCATTTGCTAATTTTTAACATTTATCTGTTCATTTGTGCCTCCAGAAAGCTTAATGCCTTCTTTTTTTTTTTTTCATTTTAGATTAAGGAATACTTGTATTCCAAGACAAAGGCTATTAAGCAGTTTTTATGCTCCACATTTATCACAGAGAACAGCATTGAATTGTATTACAAATAAATGTTGTTCTTTTTGTATTTTTCAGTATCAAATTAAGTTGCACTTAAAAAATGCAGAAACATCCGGGCAATATTATAACAAGTTTCTAATTTACATGCAAATTCTACTACTACATTTTTAAAATTATTTTAAAATAAGGAGAAACAAATTGTATTGTGTAAGTACCGAACAGAAGCTTCTTAGAAGGAAACTATTTGTAATGAAAGCATGCATCTATTTTAAGTAAATGCTTCATATAGACATTGGCTATATGACATTGCAAAGCAATAAATTTGTCACACAATCTACTGTCATTTTACATAACAATTGCCAAGAAAAAAAGGTGTGACTGCAAATGGCATACTTTGAATCAGACTTATATTTCAATGCACGTATTTCAGCCATCTTTACTATGTGGGTGGATTTTGGTTTTGTTGCAGGTTTTTCTGCTTTTACACTCAAAGCTGGAAACTGCAACTTCTTCATAATGATACTATACTCTCGTGGTATGTAAAGAGTAGTACGCAGAGCAGACATACAAGCTTTCTGACATCATGCCATTATTTAGTCAGATTGCTGTTTGGAAGAAAACACCTCTACACATGTTTAATGTACATGAGAGAAAGAGCATAGCTAAAAAAAACCAAAAAAAACCTACCAAAAAGAACCATGGAAAGCAGCATCAGCTAAGTAAGAGTTGAAAATATGAGTATGACATCAGTTCACAGCAGTTAACAGTCATATATTGATATGGTAGAATTATTGACTAAAAAAATGCAGTGCAAGATAAACTTCAGCTAGTTCCTTCTCCATGAGCAGTTATGACAAGAGTACAGATATTTTAAGGAGACTGCCAACTCTATTTACTTTAGTAGCTCATTCTTTCTTTCTTTCTTCTTTCTTTTTAATTCAGAATAATTTATAAAATTGACTTTACCAATTCTTTTTTACCTAATAATGCTGTTTTCTTTCTTTTGTTTAAAGATGCGTATTGGCCTTCATTCTGGATCCGTCTTTGCTGGAGTTGTTGGGGTTAAAATGCCTCGTTATTGCCTTTTTGGAAATAATGTAACCCTTGCCAATAAGTTTGAGTCTTGCAGTATACCTAGAAAAATAAATGTCAGCCCAACAACTTACAGGTACAGCGCAGTATGTAAAATACCCACCTGCAGTAGTCACTGTAGTCGTCTATTAACTTCCTGTTGTTTTTTTTGCTGGGTAAAATGAGCAAAATTAATTTTTTTTTTTTAACCTTTTGAGGAGACTCTGGTACCCTTTCTGTAGCCTGGACTGCAGCCTGTTGTTCCTACTCAGCTTGTACTCACTGCCACATATCTGATAATGCCTTGTGGCAAGGTTCTGCATCCAATATCAGATAGAGAATTTGGCACTGGATCCTTCCCGACATCTGCTGCAGCGTGTGTTATGTGACATAGACAGTGCCAAGCTTTAGATGATCTTGGATAGGTGATTTAGAAAAAGTATCACAGGTATTAGAGCACAGAGAAAGTAACCCTTTTGATCATGCACTCTGAAAACACAGAGAGAGCATTAGCATCACCAGTGCTTGTGTATGTCAACATAAGCAATGCTGGCCAACAATGATTGTTTTTCCATTCTACTCATATGGAAAATCATTTTGAATCATACCCCTAGAAAATGGGCAATTTGATTAATGAGTAAACTATTGTTGTTGTGGAGTTTCTTTTTTTTTCTGAGTGAACGAGGTGTTAACCTCCTTTTTGTTTGGTGTTTTTTTAAATTTTGATTCATTCCCCAATTCTAAAGACACACTGGTAACATTATGGTGCCTTGCACAGTTCCTGGATATGGCAGTAATTGTTTGAAAGCTTTGGTATGGGTTATCAACATTTATCCCTACAGATTAGCAGTCTGTTTCAACCTGTGAAAAAGCAAATAATATTAGAATTGATAAGAGAGTCTGAATAGTTTAATTAACAAGGTTCACAGAATTCCATTCTTTGAAATATTAATTATGGTGCATTTGATGTGCAGCTATGAGCTAGCTTTCAGCACTAAATAATTCTTGAAAATATTTACAACAAACATAGCAGCCAAATGCAAAACACTGACAAGAAAAAAAAAGAGGCAATACTGTTACTTGCACTGTTGCACAAGTTAATAGGTTATCAAGGTTACCAAGTAAACACTATTTTTTATATTTCCAGTAAATAACTATAAAAATTAAATTGGATTCTCCCTGCCATACATGAAGAATTATTAAATAGCTGCACTTCTTAGTGACTGATTGATTTTTAATTAAGATGATTCATTTTTGTTATAGGTTGTTAAAGGAATACCCAGGTTTTGTGTTCACACCGCGATCAAGAGAGGAGCTTCCACCAAACTTTCCAAGTGATATCCCTGGAATTTGCTATTTTCTGGATGCTTATATTCAAGGAACAAACTCACAGACTTGGTTTCAAAAGAGAGATTTGGGAGATGGCAATGCCAATTTTTTTGGTGAGGAAACAGGAATAGACTAAATCGTACGTTCACAAATGTATAGAATAAATTTATAAATATTTGGATTTTTTTTTTTGTATAAATTGAAAATTTTTAAAACTGTATGAAACATGAAAGCACTTTAGATTGTTAACACCTGAAAGCCAGTATTAAAATTTCAGGAAGTATGTCACTGACTACTTTTTATTTTTCCTTTGCATAAGGAACATAGCCGCTAAAATAATGTTGCAACGTCACTGTTGGAAATGCTACTATAAACTGTATTTTCCCTGTGGTAATTTGTAAGTGCTGCAGTTCTCTCTATACTGGGAATTCTAGATGTATTGTATATGCAGTTTGTCGGGAAATGTAATGTGCAAGTGATGCAGCCACATGCAGTGTTGTGAGCTGGTGCTTATCAATGACTATGAAAATGTATTTTCTTAGAGATTCCATAAGATTCCATAAAATGTCCATTAAAATATTGTCGTTGCCATCACATACTCCTTCCAGTGCATCATTTGGGCCGCATCCTAGAAGGCTGCTGACCATCTTCTCACACTGACTGGTCAAAGTATGAGGGTGCTCAGCATTCTCTGGATCAGGCTGCCAATTGTAGCTAATACACATGCATAGCAGAGTTGCTGCTTACTGTTTCATGAACTTTATTTTGTGTATAAAATGAATATAGATTAAAACACTGTATAATCACATACTAATATCTCTGTAATCATCAAACTATTTTAGTTCTTAGGGTTTTTAAAGTACTTAAAAATAATAACAATATCCATTTATTATGTATTACAGCAATAAATGTTTTCTTTTTGTTGTCATTTAAATTTGAAATGTTTTAACAGAAGTGTAATAAAATATGCTTTGGAATGTTTGTTTAGAAATGGAATTCCAGTCAGGCTGTGTGAAATGGAAGCACACAAGCTTAAAGCTCAGATCCTTATTCAAGGATGCAATGTGGGTGTGACGTGCTATGGAAATGCCCATTGCATGCTCACTCTAAAGTTGCCAGGGGAATTTTCAGGTGAACAAAGATGGTTTTAAACATATGAACACATTTACAAAGATTAATACGCCTACAGTACAAGCTTTTCTGATGTGGCTGATGGAATATGAGTGGAGAATTCTAAAGGCTTTGCCTCTGGAACCGGCAGAATAGAGGTAGTTAAGAGTTCTGAGTTTAGGATTCTGCCTCTCTAACTAGCAGATACATCTGCTCAGAAATTGCTCTGTGCTGTACGGTTTGATCCCAACTGCAGACTGCATTAGTACACAGCTTATACATATACCACTATTCCCGGTGGTATCAGGTATTATTAGTTTTTATTCTAACCTCTTCAGCTCCTGGGATTTTGGCATATCAAACCATAAAAGTCTCTTCAAACCACTTGCCACTAAATCAGATTTTGCTCTCTTGATGTTTACAGGGAGCAATTACATTAGACTAAGGTGCTATTTTCTTCATTTTCTGATTTTGAGTGATACATTCTGAAACTCAATAAACCATTTTATCCTATGAGTTTTTGGTTGATACTCATGTATGTACCATCAGAATCTTGAGAAAAGACCTTAGAAGAAACTAGAATGAAGAACATTTTTAAAGCCATTTTTTAATTCAGGTTTCCTGTAAGGAGCATTTGAACAAAACTTGAACTATTGAATCCTTCTTGAGGTCTACTATATCCATCCAAGATGCTTAGAAATAGTTCTGTGGCACAAAAATTGAACCAGAAAGTCTGTGTATTATAAACAAACGCATCTCTCTTGTGTACACCAGATACATGCACACACACACATATATACAAGCACATGTATTTGTAACACTTTAGACTGCAGTGTTTCAAGGACACAAGAACTGTGCAAATCTTGGAGACTGATCTTTCCAATATTATATTGGTCAGACAATTCTATTCTATTGAGAGAAATACCCAGAGGTTTCTAGCACTCCCATGTGGGTACCCCTGGATATAAAAATGGGGGAGTATTTGACTCCTGACAGTTCAGTAGTAGGTTTATGTTATTAAACCAGAAATGACAGGTCAGTATGAATCTATCCATTCCTGTTTAGAAATAAATAGGCTTTTAAATAAAAAGATTTTCTTTCTCAGATCTACCAAATGGGAAGTATGTTTAGGAGGGAATTGCCTTTTGTCCCTAGAAGACAACTATTGCTGGACTGGATGATGGCCATGCTCAAAGCCAAATTCCATATAAATCTGTCATTTATAGGATGTTCATCATGGCAGTCCTTGATACCTTCCTTAGTGGTGACAACCTTCCAGGAGGAATTCTGATAAGGTGCTTTGGTGTACACAGAAAGCAACATGCTTGACTCTCAGTGACGTAAATAGGATTTAGGCACACATTTAAGACAATGATGCATGAAAGTGCTTTAAAATATACTTGTGTTCAGACCTGTTCTACAAAAACCCCGGTAAGACTGTTTTGCTTTAAACATAACTTAAGAATTAAGGTCTCATTAAAGCTGTTCCTCTGTTTAAATTCTTTTGCTGAATAAATATATCTTTAATAAGGGACAAATATTTTAATTAGTCTTTTCACTTAGACCTAAAATATTCCTTTCACCTTTTAACTAATCATTTCACTTAAACTGAAAAAAAAAAAAAGGAATCATAAAGCTAATAAGCAAATTGTTGAGAAAAACAGAAGGCAATTCAACTGATGCAATACTGGGACATTTTGGAAGAAAATTATAGAGTTTTTTTAAGTTGATCTCTTCTGTAGTATAGTGTATGACACTGTGGAAATTTTCAGAGACTATACAATGCTATTTATATAATTATAAAAAGACCTTAGTATTATGTCCAGAAACAGTTTTGTTATATGCGAAAATTTTATTTTATTAGTTCATGAAGATTCTGTGTGGCTGATTCTAGTTGCCACTTAAACTATGTGATGGAAGATACATTTTTATCACTGCAGTTTCTTTGCCAAAGAAGTGTAAATGGCCTATGAAATAAAAAGTAGGTCCTTTGAATCTTAACACTGACATAGTTAAAATGAAAGCTATACCAAAAGAATTCAATTAATTTTATTTCATTCAGGCATGACCTGATAAGATTTCAGGGGGGTGTTGGGAAAAATTTGCATTGCTGGTGTCAGAGGAAGTGCAATTAGTGTGGAGCTGATGCTTTCTTTCTCTCTGAACTACCGTGCAAAACCAGAGCAAAGGGAGTCACAGAAACTGACAGAACAGTGAAGCGCACAGATAATTGAGCCCCTGGGACAGATCTACTTCTTCCTGGGAAAACTTGTGGAGGCAGAATTCTGACCTCCCTCAAACCCAGTTTATTTCTCCCATCATTTTCTTTCCCAGTCTTTCCAGAAACACGTGCAATTAATAGTACAGGGGCCAAAATCAATATTTCCAACTAAAGACCATCAGAATTAAGGGAATTGCTCTTGAATCTTGGCAAGGCGACCCTTTTTCAAACCCCACCCATCCTACAACCTAGCAGGCCACTCCAGCTGTTAACATTTTTGTTATGCCTGCCCATTGTTCTGCAAAAGCAGTGGGAGATTTGCTTCCTGCAACAGCAAGGACTTCTGTGGCTGTTTGCCATAGTGTGTACAAGGTGCTGAGTTGCTTTCAAAGCTCTGCTCCAGCTTATCGTAAGTCGGCAGAAACCAAATTTAACTTTCTGAAATGAGACCTAGGACTTGCTTTTCTGCCTTCAAAGTCTTCAAGGTGTGTACCACAACAGTCTTTTGAGACTTCTAAAACCACTTCTGATGGTGTGGTTGCTCACAACTCCATAGGAAGAAGATAATCAGATATAAAGTTTGGTTGGTTTTGTTTTTATTTTGAATTTTCCAATCCCATTTGCATAATCTTCATGGGCAGTCCTTTTCTGCAGAGCATGGAGGGAGAGTAAAAGCCACTGTCTTAGGTTACTGAGCATTGCTCTGATACTGAAACACAAATAAAAGAAGAGAGATAATCAGTGATTCTGGAACCTTTGCTACGTCCACATGCAACAGTTTAAAGATACATATTCTCCAGAGCACAGGCAGTAGGATTTGAATATTAAATATGCAGTTAGGGTGGAACATGAAGCTGGAAAGCCAGTCAAAGAAATAATAAACTGTGAAAGAATCTGAAACAAAGTAAACAACCTTATAAAGTTGTGTGTCTCATCTACTTCAGCAGACTTTTGATGCTGAAAGCAAAGTCAAGCCAGTGGTTTCCTAATATAAATGTAAATGAGCACACTGCTTTGTAGCCTCATTATAAGATGGCCTTTGAAGATCTAGGCTAAAATTGCCTCTCATTTTTTGAGCACTACAAAATTACAAATTTTTGTGCCACTACGGTAAATGCATATCCTGCACACACAGCAGCATGTAGAGGGAAATAACCAAGAGAATGCATGCAATAGCATCCCAAGGATGTGAAAAGGAGTGGATTCAGACATAGAAACATTTCCACTCTTCTGGTTTTTCAGCCCAAACAAAACCTGCCAAAGAAGTATCAAAGACAAAGGCATTCCCTGGGGCTTTGGACTACAACCACGTGAAAGGGAACAGGAGTCTTTCCACAGATTGCAGATGATGTTGGGGAAAATTTGTACACATTCATTCGCTCTTCATGGCTAAGATTACATTCCTCTAACAGGAGGATGCAGTAGAGCTCTCAGTTTCTCAAATGTACATGTTACTGCATTACAGAACAGCATGGAAATATCAAGGGCTGGTTCATCATAGCTTATCAATACCAGAACGGAAAAATTAATGAAATGGTATAGGAGAACACTGTATAGTGGTACTGTAGAAATAATGAATCTTGCTGAAGTGAACTTAAGAGGGTGTTTCTGCACCTGAGAAGCATTGTTATGACAACTCCAAATACCAGGTCTTAGGCGATAACTAGAAAAGAGTTCAATCCATGTCAGTAAAGTAACTCCAGTTAAGTGGAATCCAGCAATACCATATAAAGCAGTATTTTTATTCAGGACTTCAGTAACAAAATAAACTGTAAAAGCGAAGTTCAAAGTAAAAAATGCAACCTATTAAAATGCTTTATTTGTTTTACAGTGCTTGTGCATTAAAACAAACCGTATTGAGCTGAATGCAGATGTTCTTGGCCAGCTAGAGGTTTTCCCTAAGTTACTGCCTCAGCAACTGCCCTTTCACACAACACAAAAGGATCCTATGCTACTTTTGCTTTCATGAATCTCACCAAGAATTGCCAGATGAAGTCAGCATCTCAAATCAGGAAGAAACATGTTAAAATAAAACATGAATAACATGTACTTAGTGGATGAGGGCTCCCAAAAAGGAATATGATTGTGTGTTTTAGTGGAATAAGCTGCACTCCAAACGTTTGTGTGATGTGCGTAATGCATGTGGCCTAACAGTACTGATACTGACATGGTTGGGCTTGGAAACACAGCTCAGTATTAGCAGCTTAGTTTGATATTTATCTTACTGACTTCGAGCCTCTCCTTCAGATGAAAGCAAATCTTCTTGCCTCAGCCTTCCAGACAGCCTTGATTGTGCAGGTATCTGGAATGGAGGCTTGTCCTTCTCAACAAATCACTTGGTTGAATTCTTTAATTCAGCATCTCCCAAACTTTTTAAAAGAGACCCCTCTTTTAGAAAGTGAAATCAATCACTGCCTGCTTTTACTCTGACAATGCTGTTTTCACTTCACATTTTACAAATCTCATCTTTGCTAGAACTTCTATTTGTATTATAATGGGTTAATCACAAGAACAGCTTGCAAATGCAACCTACCAAGAAAAAGAAAAAAGGCAATTTCATATTTATCTAAGGCAATTTTGACCCTTGTAGATATAAGCACTTTTGAAAAAGTGTCACTCAGGTACACAAAATCACCAGATAATCTACCTTCTGAAAACCATAACCAAAAATGATTTCATATAATCTCTCTAATACTTTATGAGCATGAGGGCTTAGCCCATATACAAAGTGGATTCCCTTGAAACCTGCCAAGAATGAGAATATTTTTTTACATCTATTCTCAGTCCAGTCAACTTGTTTCCTGCCTGGGACTTGCTGCCCGGAATTCCTTGACATTTGTATCCTCAAAACAGTTTTAGAAGTGCTTGAAGGAGAAGACTAGCCAAACTTGAGGACAGAAGTCCCAGGTACTGTCTTTTCACTACCAGCAGTGATAGAGTGTGTTATTGTACACAATTAGTTCGCTCTGCAAGGCTAAGATTAAATTCCTGTAACAGGAGGATGCAAAATCCGAATTGGCCTTGGCATATTGTCTCTGCTCAAAACCTCCTGTTGTAAGGGTCATACCTTACTTAGAGGGCCCTTTAAGCATCCATATTCAGTAGGTTAATGGTACAACACAGTGTTTATTCACACTGACACCTGAGAAGGGATCAAAAACACACAAAAACCCCCCACTGCTGAAAGCAGTCATTATTATGGTTTTAACTACACAGGCCTTTGAGAAATGAATGCACAGGAGCAGAAATGTCTGCGATCACTTTGTCGCTCAGATTCTTCCCTTTTTGGGGGACATTTTTCCTCCTAAAAGCCTAAGTGGTTGCATCGGTACAAGAACGACGGAAGCATTCTTGCGAAGACAACCGCTGAACAGGGAACTGAGAGCAGGGCAAGCGCGCGTGGTACCCTGGTACCGTGGTACCCTGTAGCGTGGCCCCAAGCACCTGGAGCAGCCCGGGCACCAGCAGGGCCGCGCCGGGCGCTGGGATCCGTCCCGGCGGCGCGCCGGGCACGGCCAGGGCGGCCCCGCGGCCCC
>WBMY01002964.1:300201-367231 GCA_013397315.1 Donacobius atricapilla
TCCGTGGTTCCCTTGGTTATGTGGGGAATGCTGCCGAAGTAACGTCCTTGCATCAGGCCGCCAGGTGAACCGTGCAACAGTTGCATCCCTTTGCATCCCTGCCGGAACTAAAATACAGTATTTATTTAATAAACACCGTCTAAAGATACCTACAGATTTTGGTAATGTCCTCAACTTTAAATCAAAAAAGTCGCTGATTATTATGGAGAAATGTATATAAGAATGTAAGTAGAGGAATGGTTTTTGGCTTCATTTCTTGAACCTGATTTCTTGTGCCCTTGCTTTTCTGGAGGCATAACATTTTTCTAAGGAGCTGACTGCCTTCACTTTAAACCTTTGATCAGTGGTGAGATTGCACTAAAAGTTATAAATAAGCGTGCAAACAAAATTCTGTTTACTCACTGGACAAAACTACAACAAATTTTTTTAAAAGGCTGTAAAAGCTTACAGAGCTGTGGGCTTACTTCATTGGGCTTTAGGCAACATGTGGTCAGAAGAAATGGTTTACTATGATCTCTTGATGAGGCAGAAGTAGATTATCCAACTTGGAGAAAGTGATCCTCTTTCAACTGGCATCCCTCTGTCGCATTTTTTTTGGGCCAATTTTAATATGTCAGTGTTGATGTTGATTTTATAATGTACTGCTGTTGTCTTAATGCAGTTTTTAGAGTCAAAGACCAGTTTTGATTGTGAGATTTTGTTACCATATTTTTTCATCAAATCATTTGTTAAGAATGTGGTAACCTTGCCCACTACCATGAAATCAGAGATTCATAGAAATGTTCTCTGGAGGAGGCCTCTGGAGGTCATCTAGTCCAGTTTCTGTTCCAGCCTGGATTGTTACAGGCACTAGGTTAGGGCTCAGCTCTGACTTTTGTCTAGCTGAGTCTTTAAAATCACCAAAGGTGAGTCCACAGTTGTGGTTCAGCAGGCGTTCATTGTTCTATTGATCCCTGGCAGGTACTCTGTAAATTTCTGTTTGCAAATACATTTCTGTGCATACCACAAATGAACCTTTAGTGTATGCCACAGAGTTTTGTGATATAAGTGAGGCATTTATTTTCCTTCCATACTAGACATTTCTGAACATAGTGATCTATTTTGAATTCCTAGGTTTTGATTTTTTTAATGACATATGTAAATTAAGAGGCAATAAAATAGTGACACACTTCATTTTCCATGAAAATTAAAATAAATAAAAATATGTATAAAATATGATGTTCACTCTCTTTTGGCATGGCTTCCCTTACCAAGATGTCTTTAAGTATCATGGAGCACCTTTTTGTCCAGATTACCCACTGAATATGTATTTGTATTTAAGGTAAATCCATCAGAGAAGATACAGAGTTTCATCTTCTAGTGTAAGAGCATGCTGCAGACTGTCAGAAAACAGCCATAATTCCTGATGCATTCTATCTCTTTGGATTTTGGCAACACGTAATAGAATACTGATGATAACTAAAGCCCATGAGGAATATTACTCGCATAACATTTTGGAGAAATTTAATAAAAATATGCAAAATACTTTTCTAAGGTCAGCTGTGAAAATTCAGGAAGCTGGTATGTCCTGTTTCTGCTTTTCAAATGAGAAACATTTATGTCTTGTGGCAGCCCAGCAGGTAGGCTCTGCTGTTAGCTCACAAGAAGATGGCTCTCTGGAAGGAAACTAGCACGACACCACCCAGCAGAAGATTGGAATGTGATCTCCAAGAAGGAGCCAGTGTATTTGCAACATCTGCCATAGTTCCTTACATGAAATTGGTCACCATGGGGTATTTATTTAGCAGGATTTCTCAGTTGTGTATCCTAGAATTTAGAAACCAGTGAACCAGCCCTCGCTGGAACACATTATAGTGGTGCTGATTTAGGGAATGGTAGTGTCAACTGGTAGCCAAGTGATGTTGGGGAAAAGCTTGGATGTTTAATCTTTTATAAGCAAATACAAACTTCTTGCAACGGCTTTTTTGTTAGAACTGTTCATTTAGGAAACAGCAAGACAGTACGGAACAGTGTTGTGGCATGCTGAGTTGAATCAGTTCAATCACTGATTGGATAAATAATTATTGAAGTCAACAGTCTTTGTTTAAAAAAACAAGTGGAGCTGTTTAGTGTTAGTGAGGTTGAATTTGAAATAAAACTTCAGCATTTTTGTGAGGTAGAGAGGCCTCTGGGTAGTTGAGTACAAAATTTCTTACCTAAGCTTTTTTTGGTTTTGGTTTTTTTCAATGTTGAGCTGATCACATCCTGCTATTTTGTTCTCTCTGAAGTCACCACAGAAGATACGAATCAGCATTGCAAAGTGGTGGGTTCTGATTGCTGAGTGATTCTCAAATGCCAGCAGGTGAATTTCTACTTAATATTGATAGAAGGGAAAAGAAAACATAGAACTAAATAAATTGAAGTAATGAAATTTGGTCATTCTTCAAAAAAAGTGCATTTAAAAAAGTTAAATGCTGAATTGAAAGGGTATTCTCCATCTGAAACATGGAAACGCTTCTGTAGCTTGTTCAGTCAAAAGTGGTGTTGAATGAAGTTCTTACATAGAGAATTTGGATACACAAATAGTTGAATTTGATGCTCCTCCAAGAATGGTGTTTTCAATGCCATCACTTACTGTTACCCGAGTTAGAATGATGATGTCAACAGTCCATGTCTGTTATTTTGTTAATTTTTCAGCATTATTGTAAAACCATGATCCATCAGAGATATATACATACTGGTTTTTAATGGCCCAGAGTGGAATTCTTGGGAAAGTTAGCCTCCATGTTATTTTCATCCACTTAAAAAAGAAAGCATAACTAAACAACAGACTTCTCTTATACATCATATAATAAGACACTAAGTTCATGGAAAAATTACATGATATACTTTGGTACAGGGCTTGGCTTTCCTAAAGAACTAGAACTAAAATGCTTGACACACAAAATGGTTCAAAGCTGCCTATTTCTGAACCAGCATTCTGAATCCAAAATAGGTTGAATTTAAAATAAGACTCAGAAAGCTGGCATATAAGTAATGAGAGTTAATCTTGATTTGTGGAGCCTTTACTCATTTTCACAACAGAAAAGTCTCAAAAATTTGCTTCTCCTTAGGGTTTTCTCTGACTGCCACTTGCAGAATTGAGAATTTGAGTTAATGAACAGGGTTTTTGTGATGAAGCCCTAGAATCATTAGAGGGATTTAGCAAAGCTGGATGAGCAAGAGGGAGTGAGAGGAAAGTCTTTCTTTGGTTGCTGAATTCTGCAGTAGCGGATTTTGCTTGGTGGAAAATGTAGATGATTCACTGTAGTCATTTCTTCTGCTTACTGGCAGTTGTAAGCTGCACAAACCCTGCTCATGGTCACGCACTATGTCAGTCCATGGAAAGGGAGACTTAGGACGTGCAGGGCAATGGAGACAGACTCCTTTGATCAGTGCTTCACTAGCTCTTCAAAGAATTGCTAGTAAATAAACAGTTAACATAGAACTGTTAACCACACTTCTGCTGAGGAAACACTTTTTGTTTGTTCCTTTCATACTTAAGAGAAAACCTCTTCTGAATCCTTTATTTTGTACTTGTTAAATTCAGAGAGCTGGTTTAGATTGTGTGGCCAGAATAGCAAAGGCTGGTTCTCAGGGGTGGTTCTCAAGATTCCTTTGGCATTAGATATCTTCAAGTCCTCTGCAGCCAACATAAACTGAAAGTTGTCAGGCCTGACCATTCCCACATACATGCAGTTCCGTGCTCATGTCTGTTTAAGGCCAAATTTGTACTGCTGGGTGATATGGTAGTGTGTGCACACGATTGTCAGTAGTGCACGTGGAATTACTGCCCATGAACCTGTCCAAAACAATGCAGAGAGATTACTCATATTGTCAAAATAAACAAAAATTTCCAGGGCTTAAGAAATTGTATTCCCTAGTATGTTTCTATGGTGGGCATATATTTATGGTGTGTGATAGTACATTTTTAAATGACACCTCTATCATAAAATCTGAGCTCTTCTGCAACAGGTATCTCTTATAGCTGAGCTAAACAGCCAATATATGTGAAATTCTGATCGCTCCATTCAGCAGTTTTGAGGGTTTAATTGCGTAACAAGCATTGACAGGGATGTCTTCTTGAAACAGCTCCAGGTCAATATGTGGGAGCTAGAGCAATGTTGCCAGCAGAGAATATGTACAGGGCCTTTTTTCCTGTGTTTCTAAACACTATCCCTCTGTGTTCGATTAAATGATTACAGGATTTTCCCACGGGCTCCTAAATCTGAATTGGGGCCAGGTTAGATGCTCAGACCGTGACACTTTCAAACATATTGCCAAGAAAATGAATGAGAACTCAAAAATCTAATAAAGAAATGCATTAAAATGCCTCATCACAAGCTCATAGAGTAAATTTGTATTTTCTCCATGCAGGTATATGAAATATCTGGATTTGGAAAATGAAATTGCACAGCTAGTCAGCCACAGTCTTCATCTTCCTTCTGTTTTTATGGTAGAAGTCCCCCCAAAAACATGTAGTGTGGAAAAACTGGAATGGAAGTTGAAACTCAGTGTTTGGTAAAAGCAACTACCTTGAGGTGAAAAATTTGTTTCTGGAGAAGTGTTCAAACTTGCACAATAGAAAAACATGCATTTTTTGCCCCTTTGCTGTCTGTACCTTAGCATGGGGATATGTATATGTATCAAGTAATAACCTTATATCCCTGATGCTCATAATGCCTTAAGTTTTAGCTTTCATATTTTTTAGATTCTGTACTGCCTTAATGTGTCATTCTGAACTTCATATTAAGTGTTAGTAAATTCTCTTCACAGGGCAGTTAGACAAAACAATCCTTTTCCAGCTTGAGAACCAAGGACACCGTTGCAGCTTTGGGCCCAAAAGCAAAAACAGCAACGAATTGAAGAGAGCAAACCAGGAGGATGGGACTTCATAATCTGAAGTTGTAATTGGACAATTAACCCCAATATGTAACTGGACCAAAACTTATGAAAGTGTGAGACCTCATGACCAGTTGTCCATTTTGTGACCGTTTTGGGTCCACCTTGGGTGTAGCCAGGCTCTTGCACTGCCCAAGGTGTATCCTTGAAGGCCTTTTAATAAATTCCTACCTTACTCTTCAACTCTGTCAAGCTTCTGTTCTAGGTCAGCCTCTCAAGGCATCACTCAGTGCTTAATGTAGAATTAAAGCATCTTTTCCTGCCCTTGCCTTCTTTTGTCCTTTGGAGGGGTTAAGATGGCATGTGCTGTTCACACTCTTAAATGCCAGGACTCCAAGTCAGGGAGCCTTCTGGCCAGCACAAACTACAGGGACCCAGTGATCTGGAAGTGCATGCTGCGGAAGAGCAAGAGTCAATTGCTTGTCCTAGGAGGAAGGAAACTTGTTCCCCAAGCTTCACAGATTGTCACCTACCAAGGCTCCAGGCTCTTGAAAGATTTTTTTTTCCATAAGTCTCCTGGTATGGTTTAAAATGGTGTAATAGTGAGGATTGTGAAATTGTCCTGGAGCAATGTGGAAAAGTGGAAAGCTCTGCTCAGTTTCAAATTGGGTTCAGCTGAAGTGGTAGAAGACTGTACCCTTTGGGGAAGTGAAAGAAACTGCAGGGCCTTAAAATGAAAACTAAACAGGCAGGAACTCTTCTACATCCTATTGGTGAAGGTTAACATAGGTCAGTCTGTAGTGACTTGGTGTGGCTTTTGCAGTGAAATGTAGGTGATTTAAGAATACATATTACTGGGTAAATTTTCAGAGGCATTCCTAGCACTTAGGTTTATTAGTATTGCCGTAGGTTGCCTACTTAAGTCAGGAAAGGTAGATGCTTTTATTCGTTTACATATCTAAAAATGGTACTCCACTGATTTCACTAGCATTTCGATAATTAGGAAATCATTGACAGGATGTGCTATTCTGATTAATATGTTTGTAGTTACATTCTAAAATAGTAAATAATATAAATAAATAATATAAAATAAATATTAAATGCCTTTGAGAAAATATTTAACAATTTTTTTACAGGACACAGACTTAGATTCCATTGTTTCCTGGGAATTTCTCACATAGCAAAAATTGTCCATTTTTATGCTACTTAAATAAATCAAATAATAAAAAAACTTTTTTAGCTGCAGAGTGAAGGCCCTAGCTTGGCTTACTGTGTCTCTATGCTGAGTTCAGAATGTCACTTTTTCAGAGATGTGTTTTCCTTTTTACTAATACATCAAAACACAACTTATATCTGTTGACAACTCCTCTGGGAATGAAGATTTTGGCCTACTGCTATTGCTTAGCACTGTGTTTAGAAGTAATAATTGCTGCTACTGTAATGTAGTTTGCCTTTTCGGAAACCTAGGAAAATGCGCACAACAGCTCTAGTGAAGGACTGTTCTAAGTTGCAATAGTAAGCTCTTAAGCTTTGTGGGAATTTAGATAATTTGCAGATCTGTTGTCGTTCGACACATAGACACACACACGCTCTCACTTTGGTGAGAAGGTATGAACTGTTGATTATGAAAATCTGACTCCATTATATAGTATTTCTACAAAGGCCAGGGACTGGGGGAGAAGGTTGACACCTTTCCCCATCCCATTGGTCGAGACAACTCTCCATCAGCTGTCCATATCTCTAAAAACAAAGAACATAAACTACCTTGAATTAAGGAAAACATTGCTTCTACATATAACGCCCGTGTGTGAGAAACTACGTAAAAACTATGAACTGTGAGACACAAACAGAAGGCTGAAAAATCAGGGCGGCACAGGTCTGATGCTGGTAGGCTGTAAAGTCCATGAAAGTCGTGTTTTTGTGCATAAAAAATGTGTAGTATCTTGAAAAACCAGAACCACATGTCACATACTGCATGCCCTAATGAATGAAACCTTATAGATCTGTGGTGTTCTTGCCTATTTTGAATGGAAATGGTGTAATTGGCCTCATGAGATTGTTGGAGAGCTAATTAATGCTTCTGCATGCAATTAGTGGACATCAGTTCCACAGGAAGACTTACTAGAAAGGAATAATTTTCTCTTCAGAACTGGATTTGAAAACTGCTATAAAGCAAGCCTGCGGTTATATATTGAGGAATGGGATAAAATAAAACACAAAATAGTTGTGCATTAGTGGAGTAGGATCTAGCCTCAGTACTGAAGGAACTGGAAGCCTGGAGGAAAAGGAACAGGTTCTATGGGCTCATGGCTGTGGCTGGGATGTTGTGTCATACAGGCGTAGGAACAGACAGGGAAAGGTTGCTTGGAGCAAACTGCTGTAATGTTGCTGAGTGGACCTGAGTCCGTCTTTCCTGCTTTCACTAAACTACAAAAAAAAAAAAAAAATTCACCAGATGCATATGGCTCTTTATGAGACATAGTTTATTTCTTTGTAATTGTTCTGGAAAATGTTTTTCAAGTTTTCAGCTGACTGTAGTTTCTATATATAGGGCAGCCCTTTAAAAAGCATGTAAAACAGTACCATAGTCTGTAACAATCTGTCTGCAGTGGTAACAGCATGATTTCTGGTAGAAGTTGGATAATCATCAGCTTAGAATGTAAAGTTTTTGGAGGAAAACTGTTTGTGTATGTAGGTCCATATGCAAATTAATGTTGATCTGCTTGCCTATGTGTACCTGCATATTATTTCTGCATAATCACCATGTGGTCTGGGCAATAAAATGCAAACTAAACAGGAAATAAGAATTGAATATCTGTACAAAATGTGAGGTGGGGCACTTCAGTTAGTAATCATCTGTAGTGGAAGCAAGTAAAAACCCTTCCAGTTACCTTTGGTATTTCTTCTCAAGGGGTTGATTTGCAGGAGAGCCTTGGAGCTAACCTCCTTGTAAATTTCTAAATGTAGGTTTTGATGTGTCTCAGACTTCAATTTTATTTTATTCTATTAATACCTTTGGGATTTCTCCCATCAAAATGCTGGCTTTCCTGTTAGCTTCCTCTGTACTTCTCCCCCCAGGAACTGTAGAAGTCTGGGTGATGAACAAGTGAGTTACAGAGTTTACCATGTTTACCTGTGTACTGCAGTGGTGGCAGTCAGTCCCCTGTGAATCTTCTTTCCTTCTTTGTTGAACTGTTGGGAGTTTGCTCAGTATTTCCCTTTCCCAGCCCACAACTAATTATTGTAAAAAATACTTGCTTTACAGTTTACCTGAACTTACTGATTCTTTCAAGCTCAAAAGTGTTGCAGATGTACTGTGTTAATTATTTTAACTGTCTTGTCACAACGAACACTGGTGAAAAAAATTGACTGTTCACTGGAGTTTAGATTGTGAATCCATTCTTATTTTGGATCGTGTAGTTCTCAGTTGTAAATAATTGCAGCGATCTGTTAAAAAGCAAGAAAATGGAGGTTTTGCTGCCTCTTTTAGCGCCATGTGGGTTTATGCAGTGCTGAAGGCAGTGTTCTGTTCAACCAATCTCAACAATTTTGAAATAAATACAGATTGTCTACAAGTAGATATGAGAAAGATGCTTTGGAAAGCCATTAGTGGTGAAATGACAATAGATGATTTCTTTTTAATCCATACCCCGTTTAACATTAATGAGTTTTTATCCAGAAAGCAATTTTTTAAAATGTTTTTAAGTCTTTATTTTATACTATGACAAAGGTCGAATCAGTATTTTATAATTTTGGGGTTTTTTACATGGTGCTGAATAGATGATTCTTCATGGGTAGAGAGGTTAATATTTATAAGCTTCATAGGGTCAGGACACTATACTTCCTGCTCTTTCAGTTCCTCACAGCGGAAGGGCCTGCTTGAAGGTCAGGATTGAAACTGAGTGGATGCCAAATTCTTTAATTCCTCTGGGATGAGGCTGGCTAAAAGGAAACACTGGCATGTTATGAAACTTGGTGTAAGTGTTATTGCAGTATCCCTCAGGTACTTTGCGGTTTTCCCAGAATTAAGTGCTTTTAGACGTGCCGGGATAACAGGTGGTATAAACACATCATTCACTTTTGTTAGTGAAATGCATGAAAGAGTATTTTGTAAATACCACTCTTTTTATTCCACTTACGTAAAAGGAAGCAAAATAATACTAGCTTTATATTTTTAATAATATTTTTAGTATTTGTAGTAGCAGCAAGGAACTTGTGCTTTTGTTAAGTGTATCTTTTAGTATTATCTTGTTTTGAAAACCTACATTAAACACTCCTGTATCCAGCCTTTAAAACTGGGAAATAGTTCAGAACTGTGAAGTCTATAAATACACCTATTTACTTTACCCAGAACATCATTTTCCTGGACAGATTCCCATTTTTATTTAATCTTGTAACTTAATATAATTTATGTTCTTCCCAGCTGGGTATTTTAAAATATCTTTGGACCATCCAAAACATGTACAAGTCTATTTTCTTTTTTTTCTTTTTGGAATAGTGGCTCAATATTTTTAATAACTTATAGTACAGCTCTTTGTGAAATACATGAAAAAAAGATGGGAAGCATTTTGAAAAAAAACAACTGTCTGTGAAGTATTATGAGCAGTGAGTTTGCCATTTTAATGTAAATGAGATGCAAAGACAATGATTCTGGGTTCACAGATACTATCTTTTGTTCTGACCCATGTAATCCTGTTTAAGAGCACTACTCTTGGAACGGAATTACACTTGACTTGCTCCTATCAGTGAGATCAGAACCATGCTGTGTTTCTAAGTGCAGTAGAGTTATTTTGTCATTAAGATTGTTTTGACTGATCTCTTCAGTTTAATGAGCACTTTTTCCATCCTTGGTACACCAAGAATACTGAAGCACAATGGTGGCAAAAGTCCCAACAGAAACAATACGTATCATGGAAGAAGTCCTGGAGGTGGTCTTGGAACTAGATGCTGTTTTTGGTGTATTCAAGGTGACACACCCAGTGTGCAGCTTTGGACTGAGTTTTGGTAGGAAGAGATCTAGCTGTGCTTTTGGGACACTGGATGATCTCTTAAAGTGACACCAGCAGCTTCTAAGTAATAATGTCTTCACAGAGGAGCCTATGCATCTTCAGGATGCAAGGTAATTGTTCCATGCAGTCTTCTACCATATTTTTCTTGATATTTGCTGCATGCAAATGGAAAGGGTTCTTTTTCTGTAAGAATTCCTTAAGATTTCAGCTTTTTGACTGGCTACAGAGGCAGGATTGCAAGTACAACTTCACAGGAAAAACAAAGTTTTTTTCAGCAGCAAATCTTCTTGATGATGATTTGTGCAAATTCACTTTAAATACTACAGTCTGACTGCAAGTGCAGAATGGGCTATAAAAGTAAGACCAGCCTGATGAGACGTCTTGTGCATCTGTATTGTCTGTAAAATCTCCAAAGATGGCACAAGGAATCATTTCTATATCAGACCTCTACGACAAATGAAAACGTGTGCATCCCATGCTTAAAAATCTGAAGTACAGGATCTGTTCTGATTTTAAGAATAGTTTCTCTTGGAACCGTGTCTGCACGTAGCATTTCAGCCATATCTGTGAATTATTAACATTACCTTTGAACATTAGTAGTGTGTTTACAAATACTGAACTAGTTGCACAAGGGGAAAGATTGTCAAAGGAACCATTGTACTCAGGTGTATCACCTGTAATGCTGTTTTGTGTTGCTTAAATCAACAATAGTTTGGGGGGTGTTAGCATGACTGATGGAGGAAATGCTGTTTAAAGACTTGATTCTACTTTGATCTATTCAATAGGAATTTTTCCACTGATTTCAAGACCAAATCTTTATGTCAAAAATATCTTCTGTATAGCTGTTATTTTCCATGGTGCAATGGTTAAGGTTCTACTCTTGTCCAAATAAACTGCCTCACATTAACCTGGATAATAGAAACATTCTGGAGGAAAACAAAAGCATTTTAGAAAAGTCTGTGCTGGAATCTTTGTTTCCCACAATTGAAATAGCTCTGTGTAATCATTCAAAATTAGTCTGGAGTAAATAAAAAGGGCTGCCACACTGTAGAAGTTAGGACAGGCATATCATAGGATTTAAGTTTTGAACCATGAAATACCACATCTCGTGTGACAGGAGTCAGTTTGGCTAGAGCACTAAAATCCTGGGGTGTTTTAATGCTTTGATTATAAATTTACAGGGGAGCAAAACTCACGCTTATTTTGTCTCTATAGATGTAAATGAGACATTAATTGTAAATTCTGTTCTATTTGCCTTGGAAGTTATTTTGAAAGTACAGCCATATAAAAGTGAAAAGTTTGCTACTGTAATACTGTTTCTTCACTAAAGAATTAAGCAGGGCTTGGGAATTTGCCAGAGCTTGTTGCTTTTGGCTCATTTCCAGTCAAGTTCTTAAGAAAGCTACCAACATGTTATTGCTGTTAATGTCTTTGTGATCAAACACCACAATCTGCAGAAAACATTAGAACTATTAGAACCTCCCATCATTTTATCTGGTCAAAAACTGTAACTTAAGATTGCAGCAAAACATTTCAAGGGAAATGCCACAGTTCTTTTGTAAAGCTGTGGATTATTAAGTTTTCTCTGAAATGTGGTCAGCCAAACACAAATGTAAGGAATTACGCTCAATGGATAGCTGACCACAGCAGCTCTGCAAAGCTGACAAAGCAGCCTCACTCTTAGCATTAATTATAACAGCTTTCATTAGACTATCATATATTTCTTTCTATCACCCTCGTTATAAAACCATTTCCTTAGTGTAAGTTGCAGGCAGCTTTGAGAATTGGGGTAGGGTCAGGTAATTAGGCAGGAAAACTGCAGCCATGAGGAAACAATTTTAAGTGTTCACCTGGATGACACTGCCCTGTTTCCTGAGCTGCTGGAGGTCACTCATGGTCAGCCTCTCTGGTGCTGATAGCTGTGATGCTCTCTCAGACAAGTTCATTAGAGGCCCTGCTGTTTGGTAGACTTGCTGAAGGATCAGTGCCTCTGAAAAACAGGATTGCCTTCACTTTGCAGTGGCCATTTTGGATAAACTCATGGCAGCATTTTTCTATCACATATAGTCTGAAGACTAGTATTTCAGAGAGGAAGATTTTGAAAGCTCTTGCTGCTGTTGGATTACTGAGGGAAGCAGAAGGGCTTCAGAAGCCAGTCCACAATCACTCTGGCTGTGTGTTGTCTGTATGCAGAGCAGCTTCTGTAAACAGGTGATGGAACAGACAGGGAAATTCATCTAGTAAAAAAATAATACAGAAAAACAGATATCTAACTGAATTTTGTTTCGGCTCAACACCTATCTAAATTGCTGGGATGTACCAGCATAACAGATCTTAGAGGTATGGAGAAGAAACTGACTTGGAAAGGAAGAAGAAAGTTCTGAAATTTAATGATTTTCAAGCATGCATCCTAAAAAAGCAGTTTATCTTTTGACACAGGCTTAGATTAGCCACTGTCATGGTATTTGCCATATTTGTAAAACAAGCAAAGAAATTTTTGCCTGCATGGTTTTAACTGAGAAGTGTAACCCCCTGCCGGAGTAAATATTTACTTTGACAAATTTTCTAGAAAATTTTGCTCAACTTTAAGTATTTTTAGTGGGAAATACATCAGTAAGGCTACAGAGAAGATGGCTGCTGAGTGATCCAAAGCATCTTAAGTAAACTAGAAAAAAAAAATAGCTAAAACACTTAAATGGAGTAGACTGAAATAACTGAAATAACCAGTGGTGATTTTAAAAGCGGTTGCAGAGAAATTGCAGATATTGACAAAATCTTTGACAAAGTAAACTAAACACAAATAAAATAAGAAGAAAGAAGCATGGCTTGGCACAGAGAAGTGAACAGGAAAAGTTCTAGTCAATGTAGCTGGAAAGAAATGCAAGAACTTTTGAAAGAGATACCAACATCATCAAACTGGGTCAATTTTCATAGAGAAAATTCTTACACAGAAAAGCTGTGTCTACTGGACTGTGCAAGTATGAAGTATTTTTGAGGATGTTCATTGCTTTTCCAGATGTGTGTTTTATCCTTTGTGGTTTGGCTCAGATCAGAGAGACTAAAAGAAAGCACAGCATGTATCAGGGATGTGGGAAAGTTTGTTCACCCTTTGCAAACATCCCTCCAAGCTGTAGCTGACTTGTAGTTACATACCATGTTATGAGAATCAAAGAATCAAGATCCTTTCTCATATTCATTTCAGTTCTGTTCTTAGGAAGTGTAAACTTTACCTTCTTGTCCCTGGCTGATCTCTTATGTTTCAAGATGTCATTTTCCACTAACAAGTCCTCTTGCTTAAGACCCTGCTTAATTAAGGTTATTATAATATTTTTCATGTCATTGGATGGAGAATGATGATTCTTTTATGTGGAATTATGAGGAATATTTAGTTGCACCTCCCCTGTAGCTTTGTCATATTCCTTTAGGAAAATTGCTTCGTTTGTTTTCAGTTCATTATTCTTAGATTGGATATAAAAATGTTTCTTTCAAGTAACAGTTACAATACTTCAGTTATTAATAAATAATATCTTTTTGAAATATGAAAACAATGTTGTGTTATTTTTAGATGGTGGGAAGAATGTGAGGAGCAAGATTAAAGGAGAAGGAAGAGGAAAAAGCTAATAATGGGTTCCAGATATCCATTAAGTGAACAGATTTATCAAAGACTGATGATTACCAACTGGAGGGTTAAAAAACAAGTAATTTCACTTAGGTCAATAGAATACTGCCATATGAGATTACAATCAGTCCTTCTCAGCAGTACCGTTTGCCATCTAGTAGTTTTAAGATCAACAAGAGTACTTAATTCTCAGACCTCTCCCCTTTGGGTACCTGAGGAAACATTTCTGTTTCTATGAATGGATAATTCCACTACATCTATAAATGCTTGAATTGTTCTGCAGGCATTATTATTTTGTATTAATTAATTTTTAAAATCAATGACACCACTTTAGGAAATTAAACCAAGAGAAATTAAGAAGTTAGAAATATTGGCTCTGTAGGCTTGAGCCGTATCTCAAAGAGCATTTCTTTGTGTTTACTCATTGTCCTCTTTCATTTGTACATTAGAAAAATAATTATACTACTACCAAGTTGATGAATGTCTTGATTTGCATCCCTTGTGCTTAGATTTTTTTAAAAACCTACTTCATAATATGCCTTTTTTATGGTTTTTCTAATTCTAAGGGATTTTTTTCTGAAGAGTGACATCATGTGTTGTTTTTTTTTTTTTTGTGTGTGTGTGTGTGTGTGTGTGTGTGTGACCTAAGGTGTGACTCAGTAATTAACTTCAAGACTTTCTGGTCTCTTTGCCTTTCTTTTGATTTCCTGAAATGAACTGCAGCATAGAGATACATTTAGATGAAAGGATCATTTCTTTTTAATGAGGTAGCTGTGACCCTCCACCTGCAAATATACTAATGATGCCACGATCATGTTAGTTTTGCTGAGCCAAAATATATTCTAAGTACATCAATTAGAGCATGAGTACTTACAAATGTCTCCTCTTTCATCACTATTTCTGCAAAGCACTCTGTCTCTATAGAGAGTCATTGTAGGCAAACCACAGCAGGTGAACACCTATTTTAAAAAACATACTGAGAAAGGAGGCTGTGCTCATTTTCCAGATGAGGACTTCAACAAAAAGGGCACAACTTCATCAGAGAGCACAGCAGGCCCATCTGCACATCCCATCTGCTGAAAGAAAATTTGCAAGGGAAATAAGAGCAAATACAGAATACTGCTTAGCTTGAAACTGGGCAAGACAGGGCCATGTCCATTGGCATGCTCTGTGCACAGCAGACCAACCACATGGGCAGCTGGCTTTTCAGTGTCCTGTGATTTGCCTACCCATGGAGGTGCTCCCTGTCCCCCTCCCAGGAGCTGGGACTTGGCCGTTCCTGCAGTACCAGTGGCCTGGCTCCTGTGCTGTGCAGATAGGGTAGAACAGGGAGGAAGGCACTTGTGGATTTTCCGTAGTAACTCACTTGTGCCAAATGCAAAGCTTGGAAGGCACCACATTCATTCATTGTCTGGGGGATCAACTTGTTGTCCTCAGTAAAAAATGTAGCCTATAGATTTGTGCTGGCTTTGCTGACTCGATGGTGAGAATAGTAAATGACCTGAAAAACACAACAGTAATTTTGTTTTGGTTTTTTATTTAGTAGCAGTAGTAAGTGTGCATGGGACATATATATGAGTCTGGTCTTAAACCTGGGGTAGAGAGTTGTTTCCTTTATGAAAAGAAGAAGAAATGTGAGAAATGTATATTTTTATTGTGCTTTAGCTATGTACTGACACTTTACAGATGAGAATTGATGTGCAGTGTGAGAACAAGGCCTTGCAAAATTCTAGCATCCTTTTTCTCCCTATCTACTGGGCATGTGCAGAATTATGAGAAAAGATATTTGATTTGGTACCTGCATTTGTATTTTAAATTCCACTTTGGACATAGGTGCAAATGCTTGTTAGAAACATCCCACGCCTTTTGTAAATAAAGTGTAATTAAAATATGATGGAATGAAAAAGCTTTAAAAGTGTTTAAAGAGCCCACCATGGGCTGCATTATTGGATAGTCTCTTATTTTAAAATGCAAATTGTGTCTTTATTAGTACAGCAACTTTTTTTGCGGCTCTGTACTGAAAAATCATGTATATTTTCTTGTAGCTAATTATTATTTTCAGAACACTTGTGGTCTGAAATATCTGTATTGTACATTAATGACTGAGATATGGAAAAAAATTCCAATTTTCTGTCTTGAATAACTCTACAAACTTTTTTTTTAAAGACTTTTATCCATATGGTGCTTTTCCCCCAAGCATAAAGATTTTATTCTATTTTCTTTTTAGGAAGGAGGCGCAGCTGGATGAAGAGGGGCAGTTTCTGGTCAGAATAATTTACGATGATTCCAAAACCTATGACCTCGTTGCAGCTGCAAGCAAGGTCCTTAGTAAGTAATACAGTTGTCTTCTTTGCCCATTCATCATAAAAAGGTAATACCCTCCTGCCCCCCAAATCTGTGTGGCAGAGAGGAACAGGATTTAGCACAGGGGAAGTGAAAATGGTCAGAGAATTTTTTTTTTAAATCTTAGGAGAAAGAATTGTATTTTTTTATTTCTCTAAGAAAATTTTACTCCTTTTATTGCTTAAAATTATTTTTATTATTTCCAAAGTATTCCATCTTGAACTGGAGAAATACACCTCACCCACACAACATGGGCAGTGTAATAAGCGGTCGTGAAGTAACAACATCCTGCTGGAACTGCCTTCCAATACACCCAAGTTTCAACCACTGCTGCAAGAGCAGTGAATGAATGAATGAATGAATTCTTGATCTCTGCTGAAGAACAGTGCTGAGTCACAGAAATGCTTGTGGCATGGACACATTTCATTTAATTGCATATCAACCATTGATTTGGGTTGCATTCATTTTCAATCATTGCAGCTCTGGTCTGGAATTTAAAAGGTAGAATTATGCACATCAGCATTATTTTATCTGCAGGCCCAAGTGCGGTATGAAATTGTTCTGCATCAGTAATGAGCCAAGAATCTATAAGACTGATGACTGTAGTAATGTTGAATTGGAGCAGCTGATGTGGTTTCATGCTATTGTAAATTAGAATTAACTCTGCTGAGGCAAGCACTACTAACAACCAAGTTCCATTATTTTCAAGAAGTGATTCATTTTTCTGCATCAAAATCTAAATGCTATATATGTGTGCATATATATATTGCATACAGTGCAATGAAGTAATAATGGTCACTGGTAAATCCTAATGATTTCCTGTATTTCTCTGTATAGAATACTCAGGATTTATAGGATACTCAGTATTTGCCATATGAACCCTGAATCTTGCTTTGTTCTTGACCTACTACATCTGAGTAGTGTTTATGAATATAAGCGTAAAGAATAAGCAAGTGCATGAAATACAGTGTTCAGACTGGATCATACTTTTCTATTTTAACTAGATCTAAATGCTGGGGAGATTCTTCAGATGTTCGGGAAGATGTTTTTTGTGTTTTGTCAAGAATCTGGTTATGATACAATTCTACGTGTCTTGGGCTCAAATGTCAGAGAGTTTTTGCAGGTAAGAATTTTGTGTCGAATTGTTTCAGATATTGGACAGAATTATGGCCTAGTCAACAGAAATTTAATTTGAAATTCCAAAGAGAAATTTGGAACAGGTGTATTCATATGCAGCAAACTGGGGGGAGTGGGGGAGTATGTGTTAAGTGGAAAGACTTACCTTATTTTTAGTAACAGAAAATGTGATATTCAGGTTTTATGATATTTCTTCTATTATCTCTGACTGATTAGAGATACTGGATGTTTCTAATAGTATGTACAGAGCTAGGGCTCATAACAGCTTATCTCTTAAGATGTTATCCTTCATCCATGAGCTGAAGGTGAGATACAGCAGAACAGCATGATAGTGTACTACAAACAAAACTAAAATGAAAATGATTCTTTAATAGCATGGAAGAAATGTAGGGTCTTCTCTAAAGTGTTATTTCTAAATGTAGAAAATGGCCTTCCCTTTCCTGTCACCTGAAGATTGTTCACTTCAGTAAGCACTTTGTATTTAAGATTTGTGATCTGTATTACTCTTGGAGAGAACTGTGAACTGCAGTGAGGTTAAAAACATTGCACTGAAGATTGCCCAAAAGCTGACTGTCAAAACTGTCGATTATTTCTGAAAATGTAGTAGCCTCTTGTTATCGTTACCCTTAAAATCTCTGCAGCATTAAGGGAACAAGAATCATAGTTTGCAGGATTACTTGAATATTTAATTGTGTGTCTCACCACCCCAAAACCTGCATCATTCTAGGGCATCCTAGATGCAGTCAACCTAGACTTCTTGTACAAATCCCACAGACTGTAGTTGCTGGGCAGACAGGATATGTATATGTTGCAACATGTGCATATCATGAGTGATCTGTAAACTACTGTCTGTCTACGGACAGCATCCTTTATATTTTATAGCTTCATTCACAGGCTGCTCTCAAAGCAAGCCTTCAGATAAAAGTAATTTACAAAGATAACTCAGGTACTGAAGTTGTGGCTAAGGTTGAGGAAGAATAGGGGAGGAAAAAAAAGGTGTAGCTGGCCCATTGTGTCATCACTTCGGTTACTCATGTATGGGCCACAGATATGGATACTATTTGCTTTCCCTCGTTCCCTTTTCCATGAAATATACTTTTCATTCCTTACCATATGTGCTGGTGAAAGGCCTGGGCAGGTTATACGCACCAAACAGCTATAAAAGTGGAAACAGCTTATATTTATATTCTTCTAATGACAGCATTTTAAGCTGCTTTGTTTGAATTTCAGTGTTAACAGATGACATTGGCTATTATGTACTTCTCTAAATGTTAACAGGACTAATGTATTAGTAGCTGTGCCAGAAGTGTACTTTTTAGCTTTTTATTACAATGGAAAATCAACATTGTCTGTGATTTATTACTTTTGCATCTTCTAGCAGTCATATTAGGTCAGGAAACTACTTTATATACCTGTTACAAAAATAGGTGCAGACTGGGTTTAATGTCCCAAACTTTTCTCAGGTTCCTAAAATACATAATAGAGTTCCAAAAGGTACTTATTGAAATGTATACTGAGTCCAGGATATATACAAAATAATTGAGAAATGCAGCTTTCGTGAATATATGAAAATAAATCTCACATTTATGTTCTGTTTCCTTTGACATCTCAAGAAAATTTGGTTTATTCATAGTTGAAACACAGGTACTTCAAGCTTCATAAAAGAGGAAAATAAAAAGGGCAACTAAATCAAATATTTATGTGAAAAACACAAGCATGGAAAATTTGCAAATCGTGTTGAAAGACACTGTGCCAAAGAGAAGCAGTGTGAAAAGAGGTACCTCCTAAGAAACTTAAAGTGTTCTTTTATGTTCAATTTAGTAGCTTTCTATTTAATAAAAATCAAAGGACTTAGTTCTCTCATTTAAGGAATTGTTTACATGGCTATTTAGGTTTTCGTGACTGCAGTGCAATAAAATTCAAGGATTAACTCCTCTCTTAGATAAGACTCCAGGTGCTGTGTACCAGACAGCATTGAACAGCGTATCTTTGTATTTCAGGTGCCAACCACAACTCTCACTTTTAGACAGACCAGGATCAGCCCCATTTAGTATGACTGCTTGTTCTTGCTTGGAGATTCCCTTGTGTTTCCCCATGGAGCTGATCACTGTTCCTCATTGTGCTAGAATTGGTTCTTTGGTCCCAGCACAAGCTCTGGCATACATCTGAGCAGTCTAGGAGCCAAGAATTCAGGGAGAGAGCTTAGCCTATTGCAATCTGTACCTGACCTCACCTCTGGCTCACAGCACATGAACATACAATAAAAAAGACATTTGTTCTTTCCGAAGCTGCAGTATCAACTTAGAATGGATTGAAAACAACAAAATAATAGGAGTAAGAGTAACAATGACAGTGTGTCTAGATCTAGGGGTGATTTCAGCTCCACAATATGGAAAAACAGGTTTACTCCTTAGCTATGGGTCAGAGTGAGGCTTTGAATACAGTGAGCTGTAGGTCCCCCACTCTGTAAGATTAGAGAGTAAAAACTGAAGGATATATCACATAGGCTTCACCTGTGACACTGCTTTGACAAAGTCAGCAGTAGAGGAGTAGAAGGGTAGCAAAGTGGTTTTGCAGACTGGGGCTACCGCCAGTTGTTAGTCACACTTGTGGCTGACTTAAATGTTAATACTTAGACAACCGTTTTACAACAATTATGTCCTTGACATTGGCTATTCCCTGTTTGAAATTCTTCAGCTGGTGACTGTAACTGAAAGATTATCGTCTTTTCCCATGTATCTCCATAAGTTTTTTTCCAAAAGGTCAATATATCCTGGCTGTTTCTGAGGCGTATGTACTGTAAGTGCAGTTCTGCATGCAGTTAAGGAGATGACAGGGCAATTGTTCAAAGCCAGTCATCTCTCTTGCTCTTTTCTCATCCACACTCTTCTAAAACAGTCTCTTCAGTTTCATTGTCTTGAACCCTGCAAAGTTCTTACAGATTTTGCCTTCAAGCATTATGTTTTTTTGTCAATGCCCACTAACAGCTGGAATGAATTGACACCCAGATTGTTGCCTCTTCATGTTCTAATTTGGAGATGTTGATATAGCAACAAAAACATGAATTTGAAACAAGCTAAAAAACTGAAGGAGGAAATTCCAGGCTAAGTGCATCCCACGGAATTCATTGCTAAGAGTGTCATTTTGTCGGGAGGTCTCCAGGAGAAGAGGCAGCTGTTGAAGCACTTCACAGCTCACATGAAAACAAGTTCAGTATGCTTCCACAAATTTGATGATCGACAGATGCTCATGAAAGGTGGAGAATTTCCCAGACAGCACATTGAAAATATTTTCATTTCACTTCCTATGTTGGCAGAAAACAATATACAAAGCCTGGTGGTAGCAGTCACTTGCAGGGCAGTGAGAGAACATTTAAAATATTCAGTAATGTTCTGGACTTCAAATGTAAAGAGTTGTATGAATTTTTAAAAATAAATAAATAAATAAATTGTGGGTTGCAACTCTGTCCTGCAAACTCTGAAAGAGGTTGCTCGTTCTATGTTAAATGTATAGTAAGTAGCAACTTGGAGCCTTGATAATTGCTTCACAATCAAAGTTGAATCTAGTGTTGTGTTTTAAGTGGGATTTTGATCTCACTGTTCTCTCTTTAATGTCCTTATTATATATGCATGTCTGTTTATAATTTAACTTTCCTCTCCAGATCACAATTTGTCTGGTTAAAATTTAAAGTTAAATACATGAGATGTCTGGGACAGTAGCAGGAAAAAAAAACCTCTTCCCTTTCCTGAACAACTTTTTCTGATGCATTATTACAGCAGCTGTGATATTTCTGTTTATTCTGTGGAGTTTTTCAATTGTTGTCAAAGAAAAGATATATTTGAATTTGGTCTTTCAAGCATTTAAATCTTTACTTTAAATTTTGAACTTTTTCAGATCCTATAAACCTGATTGTTGTAGTATCAGAACTAGGCTTTTTCATTGATAATAAGGAGAAAGATTTGTGTTTATTCAGGCATGCTTATTTGTATTTGGTTCCTGAATTAATATTTGAAGAGGAGATTATAGAAACTAGAATTGGAAGGAATGAAACTGGATGAGATACCAGACTGAGAAACACACAGAAGGTCTTTAATCATTTGAATGTTTCAAAATACAGCATAATCAAGCACGACTTCTTAGTATTTGGAGTAATTCATAATAGTCCTAATTTTTATGCCATTCATTGTTCAAATGTTGCCATGGTAGATAGAAAATTTCGGGGTACCTGAAAAGCCTGCTGCAATGACAGTTCTACAGAGAATAAGGCAAATGTGTAGAAGTATGAGCAGTAGGAGAAAGGGGATGTTCAGATTGGACAAAATATGTGCTTACTTTCTTCATAAATAGTAAGTGAATGCCTTATAATCATGTTTTTAATTTCTTCTTGCAGAACCTGGATGCTTTACATGACCACCTCGCTACTATTTACCCGGGTATGCGAGCCCCTTCCTTCAGATGCACTGATGCAGAGAAGGGGAAGGGACTCATTCTGCATTACTATTCAGAAAGAGAAGGTTTGCAGGATATTGTCATTGGAATCATCAAAACAGTAGCTCAGCAGATCCATGGTACAGAAATCGATATGAAGGTAATGTTTGAAGTGATATACTCATTGAAAATTTGTGTTGGTATGAAAGAAACAAGAAAATCAAAAGGGAAGTGATGGAAAAAGGTAATTTTCACTGTTGCTGTCTTCTCTGAAGAAGTGGCATTAGTACTGACTCTCAGGAAGAGCCATCATCATTTGTGTTGCTTGAAGGACACATCAGTCGTGTGCTGAGAAGGGTAGCTCCAATTGGCAGGCAGACCTGACTGGGAACAGTACAGAACAATATCCCCTTATTCAGAAAAGGATTGTTAAGAGGACACGTAAAGAAATTAGATACTGGCATATTTGGGGTGCTTTTTCCCCCCTTTATTTTATGTTTGGCATATATTTCTTACTATGTTCGCTGAGAACATGGACATTTCCTCTTTGTCCTAGATCCTTTATCTGTGTGCAGACTGTGAGGCTGATGTGCGTTGATGAGGCCTGGGTGGCAAGCAGTGATTTCCTCCCAGCCAGCATGCTGGATTCTTCCCAGAAAAAAAGATCTGTTTGTGGGTTTCTTGCTGTTATTGCATGGAAATGTGACTGAATATGCACCTAAAACCCCAGAAATGAAAAAATGTTCCTCAGTGACAGAGTTTATGTAATGACATGTTTGCTCAGTCACTTGTGAAACGAGAAAGAGGTTTCTGCTTTGCCCATGCAGAGCAACAGAAAGATTTAATTGATCAGGTCTTGCATTTATAATATATAAAATGAGAGTTTGGTCTAAGGTGTAGATAAATGTGTAGGGAGAAACAATAAATGAAAGCTTTTTTCTATTAGAAATCCTGCCATTGATATAAATTTTCTTCATCAAGTAGAAAATAATCTAAGCAGGCACACCAATCATTCTTTGGGTTTTTTAAATATTCCTTTCCATAATACATTTCTAGCACAGTTCCATTTTACACTTGCTGAGAAGATCCTTTCATTATTTTATTTCAAAAACATGACCTTGCTCAGGTAAGAGATTTGCAAGCAATCCAATGACAATAATATTTGTACTGCTATATTGGAATATTTGCCTTCTAGGTTTCCTGTTCCAAGGCAGCTCGGGTTTATAGTAGATGTCTAGTTGTGTATAGTGTGGTGATATACTTGTGTCCTTGTTTAGATTCTGTTTTGTGGAAAACTGCAGTCCAAACTTTTGCAGCAGGTGTTAGTAATCAGATACCGAAGGATTCAACAGAATCAAAACAACCCTCTTTTTAGATCCCTGTTTATTTGGAGTGTTGAGACAGACACGAAGGACCATGTTGGAAAGTTGGCTGCAAAAGTGGTGAAGCTGTCTCTTGACAAGCATTTCTTTTGGTAGCACAAGCAGCTTAAGCAGTCCCTGTTCTCTCAGTGCTCAGGCTTGTCCTACAGCAGCTTCTTTGGCTGTGCCTTCCAGCTGGTGTCAAACTATAAAATGAACTATACTGAGGAAATGAGCTAGGTTCAAAACAACTGGGTTCTTTGGAATTTTTTTTTTACCTTCATGTGTTCCTTTACATGGTTTGGTGTTCTGTCTTGCACAGAGCCAGAGAGGCAAAAGTGATCCATGGGGCAGAGGAGAAATATGGGTTGTCTAAAGCAGCTAGCAGCACAAACTTTTGATGAACTATGCTCTCAGTCTGAAAGTTACTTTGCTGAGGAAACTGTGTTAATATCCATCTAGAACTTCTCACAAATAATATATGTTCTAAAGAGGTTTAAATATTTATTATGTATTTACTTCTTATTTTAATTTGACTTTTTTAGGCTTTTCTGGAAATTTTACTGGTGTACTGTAAGTAAATATATATTGAATAAATCACTCAAACCAAACATTAGTCAACTAGAAATGAATGCCATGTCTAATTTAAATCTACACTATTCTTCTAGACTGAGGTAAAAGCACATAAGTGCCTAAAGAAAAGTATTAACCCCTAAACTGAAGAAAGTGTATATTGTCTTATTTTGTCTGTTACCCCAATTTTAACCTTTTCCCTGTTAGAAAGTCATGTACCCTTAACCCTGAACTTTTTCATGTCTCTCCTGATTAATAGAGCCTATGTCTTGACATCTCTAAGACATTGCACACTCCTGTACTCCGCAGGTACTCAGATACTTCAGTGGTAGATAAGCAGAGAATTGATTCTCTAAGGTGAGAGTCCTGAAATTTGCAGCTTACCCACAGACAGTGAAAGCCTTCCTCCATTACTCCACAGGTCAGATATTAATCATGAATGGTATGGAGTGAAGGTGTCAAGTCTGGCATTGTAATAATTAGATAGTTTTACTGTTCAAAATATTGAGAATAGGAGAAAAAACAGACCAGCTTCTTTCATCTCCATTCTTTCACTCATAAGTTAGTAAATTAATGCTTTTGTGTTTTAATCTGTTAGCAATGCATTGTTTGAAACAGCACAGCACAGAAAAACAGTGGAATTGCTTTTAATTCCTTCAGTTTTTGTGGACCAGTCAGTGCCTCTACTGTAAAATTTTTGGTTTGGACCTCAGTTAGAATTTTGCTTAAGGAAGAATGGGATTTTTTTGAATCTGATAAAAAACCTCAGTGCCTAGCCCAAAGTTTCCAATGTTATTTCAGGAGTCATCTTCTGTCTTGCAAGAAGAGATTCCTGAGTTATCCTTTCAAATTTCTTTATCCAGCCGTTTATATAACAGTCCAACACAGGACTGACTTAGCAAGTTCTGCAGTTCTCATTATCTTAGTATAATGTTGATATCTGCAATTTGATGTTTCATACTTCATTATCCACTTTTCATCTCCATCTGTTTTGAACAAATGCTTATATAAATCTGCTTGAGAGCTTACATGCTTCTAAGTCTGTATTTTCATGAAACTTGGTTTGAATTTGTCTAATATATTACAAGTGTCTATGAAAATGGTAGCAGATCTTGATTGTTTTCGTTAATGCTGGTTTTGTTTCGTTAAGGGGTTGCATTTTGTTTCATGGGTTACAGAATGGCTGAGGTTGGAAGACACCTCTGGAGGTCATTTTTTTCAACCTCACCTGCTCATGCCCGGCCACTTAGGGCCAGTTGTTCTGGACCATCTTTCAGCTATCTCTAGGGATGGAGACTGCAAATTCTTTGGACAACAGGTGCCAGTGTTCCATCTCTCTCAAAGCAGAATAGTGTTTCCTGATGTTCAGAAAACCCCTGTGTTTCAGGTTGTGCCCATTGCCTCTTGTCCTGGCACTGGACACCACTGAGAGAGCCTGGCTCCATTCTCTCTTCACACTCCCTTCAGGTATTTGTGTGCATGGATGAGATCCTGCTGAGCCACCTGTTCTCCAGGCTGAACAGTGCCGGCTGTCTCAGCCTTTCCTCTTCTGAGAGATGCTCCAGTGCTTTGATCATCTTAGAGGCCTTCCCTAGAGGGAGTGGACTCTGTCTCATAGCTCCGTATCTCTCTTGTACTGAGGAGCCCACAGTTGGACACAGCACGCCCAGTGGGGCCTTTCCAGTGCTGCGGAGAGAGGAAGGATCACTTTCCTCAACCTGCAGAGAAAACCTGCTAATGATCACAAGAGGAAACTAAATATTAAGAAAAATATTGTTTCTGTTTTGTCCCACATTGTTTCTTTGGGTGGAGAAACAGCTAAATAGAAAACAATAAAGTTTTAATTTTATCACCTTTTGTCAGTCTCTCACAGAACAATTTTGTGTCTGTAAATATAAATGCATATATATATATGTGTATATGTATGTATAAACGCATACATGTTCTTCTGAAATAAAGTAGGGCTTCCTTTTTCCAGAATGGTGTCCTTCAGGAAATGTGCATTCTCTTTTAACACCTAGAGTATGTGTGTGCTGAAGGAAAGGGAGAACATGTAGGCAAGTGTCATTTTGTTTCTGTTAGGTGTTGTTCGAACTGAAAGGAAAGCAATTTGTTTTGAACTTGGATTCAAAATTGCAGTTGAATGGTTCAGGAAAGCCCAAGTTAACATTAACTAATTAATTAGTTCAAATCAAATTTGTCTTATCTTCTCTGATACGTTAATTAATTTTTAGCAAATAGAGCTAAGACTGTATCATTTTTGCAGCAGGTGTTGTCTCAAAAATTGTTGCTGACTTTGTGTATGCACTAAGAACATTCATATTCTGCCAGTCTCAGTATGAGAACTAAAAAATCATCGCAATGCTGGTGACAAACTTTGTCATGAGATCTGTGTTAGCAGCCTACTGGCTATGCCTTCTTTTGCTTCCCTTGTCAGAGGTTGTTTGTATATAAATGAGGGTGACCTGTGAAGGTGAAGTCAGGACAGGGATTCCCTCAAGGCTGCTAATGGTATGGGTCAACAAAGAATGTTGTACATCATCCAGCAAAGCCCAGAAATCTGTTGGGAGAGCAGACTTTTGCAGTTCTGTTATTTGAGAGCAGACTGTCAAAATATTTTACATAAGGAAGATGCTTTACAATGTAAAATGAGAAAAGAACAGGGGACGTTCTTGACAAGATGGTAATTTCAAGCTCTCTAAGGGCAATGTGAAAATTACTTGGGTACTTGTCATGGAGGACAAGCAGTACTGGTCCTCACATTAAAATGCTAACTGTGTGTGAAGATAAGTCAGTCATGGGGCATGATCAGCCTCTAATTTTGGCACTGGGGCAGCAGTAAACTTCCCTGTCTCCAGGCACAGTGGTTTGGTGCAGTGAGACAGTCTGCACTGAACCCAGCTGCTTGGGGAAGATATCCCCATGGTTCTATCTTTAGGTATGCAAAACTGAAAGTGGTGCCATTTCCACAGTGAACTCCTTTGTCTTGGGATCATTCTGGAACAGCTACAGTGAGCTTTATTAAGCAGCGTTGCACAGTCAGTTTTGATCAGAAGAGATGAAGAATTTCATCCCGTATTGACCTTTAAAGGACAAAACCCCCCGTTTTTGTATTAATTTTCGCAATCTCATCAAAAAAGGTCCCTGTCCAAGGACATTCTATCCTGCCATGCTGAGATACGAGTGTGTCCTGGGGATATGCTCAGATCTACAGAACTGAGTCTTGTAGACACATCAGTGACAGCTTAACAGATAGCATGTGCTCATTATATATTCTGTATCACAGCAATACTTGATTTAATATCTTGTGTGAAGCTCCAAATACATTAAACCCATTCATTTTAAAATAACTTTTCTCTGAATTTTCGTTCCCTGAAATACTGGTGTGACTTTTCACTTGATTAGGCAAGGACAAACTCTGAAGGTACATCTCCTGGAAGGCACAGGCAGGTTAGCAGTTAGATGTTATATATTCTCTTTGAAACCAAGACAGTGATTTCTCTGTTCAGTTGTAACTGCAGTTACTATGGTGATTGAGCTCTTAGACGTTGTGAACTGATGTCACTTCACCAGCTAAGACTGCAGGGGAAGGAAGAATTAGACTTGATTGCTGGCTTTGTTGCTTTGTGACTGAACTTTGATTTGTGAAGCATTTATCAGGGGCTTCTTCACCAATATTTAAATGATACTGAAATTGTGTGGCTTGCAAACTTTGCTTGCAGAATGAAACAGTAGATAAGTTCTGTTCTACTTAAGCTTAGCAGAGTATCTTATGCCAGAAAAATATCTGGCCAATTAGGTTGGATCTATAGGTGCAAGGGTGAAGGAACAGAATTTAACATCTTATGTTAACAGTCAAAAGTGCTTATTTTAAATTTGCTGACAAGGTGGATGCAGTAATGAGATAGGAAGATTAGATAGTCCATAAGTTGCGTGAGCAGAAAAGACATCATGAAATTACATATCCATTGGGAAGGTAATTAGGGATGCATCAGTAGATTTCCTAGCCTGGAGAGGGGTACGATTAAAACCTCTGTTAATAAGTGTCTGTGCATGAATGATCAGGATAAAATTGCATAAACCAGCCGTGTCCACAGCATATCATGTTTACCAGGATGTGCAGCTGGTTCTGTGTCTGTCTTGTAGGTCTGACATGTCCGTGTGTTTGGCCTGGTGTTCATTTGCTGCACTAACATGTTGCACTAATACAGCAAGCATGGCTAGATGGAGTCTGATAAAAAATAGTTTTTCAAATGAACTTGAAGATGCTTGGGCAGTTTGCAGCTTTGCACTGTTACCGGCACAGTTCTAATCTATAAAGGTTAGGAAAATAGCACAGCATGTGCGAGGACGGACTTTGTCACTGTGTGAACTTGTAGGATCTGCAGAGGGTCATGGCTCAAACTAGCTAGACATCTTGAAGCATATGGCAGTTCTATTTTTATAGGTGATTTTTTAAATCTAAACTTGAGTTTTGTTTACTGATGCATCATTAATTTCTAATAAATTAAATAAAATGGGAAGTTATTAAAAACAACCTGTTAGGTGCTGCATGGTAGCAGAAAAAAGTCTGTAAATACAGGTTGGTAACAGAGTACTAGTGTGCAGCGAGTAAGCTGGCTATAAGGAGATAATATCTCTGGAAGGTGATGTACTGTTAATATGAACATTTCCTTAAAAATTATTAGCTTCTTTAAAATCAGCTTTACTGAATTAAGAAGGTTTTTATCCAAAATACGCAGAATATTTTTTCCATTTGTGGCAAGAGCAACACTTTGAAGATCCAAGACTAGAAATGATCTGGAAGCATAGATCAGTTCTAGAGATAAATCTTCACAATTTGTAAAAGGTTTCTGTATGTAATCTCAGCTATCTCTGGCCACAATAACAGTGCTATTAAAATAAAACCTGTGGGAGTGTGCATGAGTGATTGAAAGTAAGAGCTAAGACTCTTAACCGCATTCTGATAATCTTCAATATGACCACAGTCTCTTGTAGTCAATATGGTCACAGTCAATTTCAGGGATAATGATTTAAAGGAAGACATGGAAAACGTTTAAACACTGAATTCAGAGGAAAACTAGATGTCCATCTACTATGTTCCACTCTCCTAGACAAACCCACTTAATGTGTTTTCCTCAGATGACCACCATATACTTTTTTCTGAGGCTTACCCCTTATTAGGTCATAATTTCCCACTTCTCTTTGTCACACACAGACATACAGAGTACCAATGCAGTTTCTTGAGGCAATTAGGTTTTATCATCATCAACACTTGAATTTATTTCTACATCTGGCTTTGGTTACCTACATTAGCTGGTAAATTTAGTAGGCTGATCTTTATCTGAGTTACTTACATAAGTAATAGAAAGAGAAGAATAATGCAGAACACAGCTATAGAGCACCTAAATTGGGCAGAAAAGCCTCTCCTTCCTTCAAATGAGTAGTCAATTGGTAGACTGAAGAACACTGCCACTTTAAATTAAACATAATTTAATAATTAAATACTGTTTTTTTGTTTTACACTCTTTCATTTGTATAGGAACAAATAAAGGTATCAGCACTCCCTAACCCATCAACTAGTATTTTTGGCAATTTTGGAGAACCAGTATTTTATAAACTTTACATCTTGGGTATCAGTTGCAGTGTTTGTGCATATCTGTTCTGTTTTCTAATTTAACTATTAATCTCTGTGGTTAAGACTATGTGCAAAGGGCAAAATCAGGATGCCTTAGAGATTTTAAGAAATCTTTCCTGGTTTTTTGATCCAGTGACTTTAGGAGCAGACTCAGCATGAAAGTAGAATCAGGTGGAACATGTTCCAGAAAATTGCTGCTAAACAATACCATGTAAATAGAATTGTTCTTTTCCAATCATTAAGTCTAATTAAATTTGAAAAGAGGTGATTTTAGCTTCTCAGGGTAAATGATGTTATTCTACTAGTTATTAGCTTAAATTATATTACCATACATGACTCTCGCTGCAAACAAAATAATCCCTATTTATTTCATATTTTTTACTAAATTTGAGTAAAATTACTGAAGAGTGTAATGCTATGTTAAGGACACCTACACTGATGCAGATGATTCTAGTTTTGCTGTCATTTCCTTTAATATGGAATACAGCCCAGAGAAGACTGTAATTGCTTTCAGTTTTGTCTGTTGGCTTTGATCTTGCAGTGTGCTGGAATGTATGAGGGCTCTATATCCTAACATCTACTCCATCCACTTTCCTTCTTGCTGTCAGTGACATGCCCCACCTCTTAGCACGATTTAGTCATCACTAAACAGTCAGCATTATTTGCTGTTGTGTTACAGACCTTGCAAGCAGCTTTGGTCAAAAGGGTTCAAGACTCACACAGGTTCATTTCAGGGGAAGGGGCCACCCTGTTTTCTGACAATTACCTGTAAAAGCAAGCACAACCTGAGCCTTGATCCCTCGTTTCACGATTTGCATTTCATTCAGGCTTAATAAATTGTATTTGGATGGTATTCAATATGTTGCTCTTGCAGAGAGCCAACTGTGGCTAAGCAAAGGTATAATTATTCACCTGGAATTACAAAGGCTATGAAATCAGAAAGTCTTACTAGAATACAGTTTTTTTCAATATGTGAATATAATTCTTGAATTTATCTTTCTCCTCTAAATACGTTCCTGTCTCCATAGTAGCATTCCAGTTACTAATGATTAGCAGAGTTTTAATTTTTTCTTTTTTTTCTTCATTTCTCTAGGTTATTCAACAGAGAAATGAGGAGTGTGACCACATTCAATTTTTAATTGAAGAGAAAGAGTCTAAAGAAGAGGACTACTATGAGGACCTTGACAGATTTGAAGAAAATGGTACCCAAGAGTCTCGCATCAGTCCCTATACTTTCTGCAAGGCATTTCCTTTCCACATCATATTTGACAGAGATCTGGTGGTCACACAATGCGGCAATGCTATATACAGAGTCCTTCCACAGGTTAGATGATTCTTATGCATGGATAGCCATAGAAAATTGATACCGATAGATGCTTCACAGGTTAATTATAAAGATGAATAAAGTAGATTTAGGATTCTCTGTCTAAACGGCATTCCAATGTAAGTGTATAATATTTACTAAATCGTGCTTCTCTTATTAGAAAAAGGACTTGAAAATAACCGAATTCTACAACGGCTTTGTTCCTTCCGGTCCTGTTCATATGCACTAAGAGAATAATTTAAAACCCTTGTGATTCAGTGGAGAAATGCATAAAGTATATATTCTCTTCCATTCCATATTGTCATCAATAAAATGGAATATAATAGCTCTATGTCTATTTTTATTATAAAGCATAACAGTCCTTTTTTTCTTCTTTTTTCTGTTTTTTAATATTCTAGTTGCAGCCAGGAAATTGCAGTCTGTTGTCAGTTTTCTCCTTGGTCCGGCCTCATATTGATATCAGCTTCCATGGGATCCTGTCCCATATCAATACAGTCTTCGTACTGAGGACTAAGGTAATGAGAGAATATTCTCCCAGCTTTTCTTTAAGGAAGTGTGCTTTGGAGAGATAAGAAGTGCAGAAAGCTCAGAAGTCTTCAGAGAAAATTCTCTGTAGTATGCTCAGACCTTTTTGAGTCTTGAGGCAAGAGAGAGTCACAGGTATGAATTTGTGAGAAGCTGTTAAACAGAATGTTTTATAGGAATGGTGAAGTAAATGTACTTCATGTCTGATGCTGTCTCTGCAAAGGACCAGTTTAGTTTATGGTGTTGTATGAAAGCAAATGTAGAGAGGTAATTACATTGACTTTTGCTCATAAGAATGCAGGAGACAAATAGGAAATGTGTTCTCGCCTGGGCCCATATGTTCATACAAAGGTCTGTGTCCTCTTCTCTAAAGAGGGCAGGAGACAAGGTGGGTGGTACATACAGATGCAGTGTGTTGAGTAACACCTACTACATCAAGGAGCCTGTTTATTTAAAGAAAACTGTACCTGAGAGAAACCAGGGTGATTTCTTGGAGATGGTCTCAGGCATAGATGGAACTTCACAGAACAGGCAATACTATTGTTAAAACTATTGAGAAATTATGTGGAAGGAAACAAGTAGTTACAAACATGAATGTAAAGAAAGATAGCATGCTTTGTATCTTCAAGGTAGCAAATGATAGTATTAAAATACAGGTAGTGCATGGTGTTCAAATGAGAAATTAATCAGGATTTAATGTAAACTCTAAGTCTATTCCAAATATTCTGACAGCCTATGTAGTGAATGCAGTTACATACTAGGCCTGGTGCATAACACACCACTGCCCTTACACAATTGTGGCTTTTCATCACCAGGAGGGGCTGTTGGATGTGGAAAAGTTGGAGTGTGAAGATGAACTGACTGGCACAGAAATCAGCTGCTTACGCCTGAAAGGGCAAATGATCTACTTGCCTGAAGCAGACAGCATTCTCTTTCTTTGTTCACCAAGGTACTTTAGACCTAGAGAGTTCTATAATACTGATTTTAATTTTACAATTACTAATTTTTAAACACTTACGAGAGCAGTACTACAGAGACTAATTGGTTCAAGTATTTATTTAATTGGATTTGATGTGTTTATACTAAAAGAGGTAGGAGCATTTAGACATTGGAACTTGACTGATTATTAAATACTCAATATATATTGGCTTACTTTGGCCCAGTTTGTACAAATGGTTATTCCTCATGTTCAGTTTTTTTATTGCAAGTTTTTTCCTTTGTTTTTAACTCAGAGAATGCTAAGAAATGTGACAATGAATTGGTTTTCTATGTGGATTCATGGATTTTTGCAGGAGTTTTAATGTAATAGATTGTTGATAAAGAAGTGGTTGGAATGGAGGATTGAATGGAAAGATTCTTTACATAATCTCTCTTTATGTGCTGAAGTACATATGTTTGATATATTCATGGAACTCTTCGTGAGAATTCGGTACTTAAACACGAAAGTCAAGAGCTATGGGTTAAAATGAATGATCACAAATAAGGTGTTTCGTAGAAGGGATATGTTGTACAGCTCATCACAAGTTTAGAAGCTTCATCTCTCTACTGGTATTCAGCAGATTCTGCTGTTTATTTGAGTTTTAAATGCTCCTTTGGCAAGTTTAATTTTACCTGTATTATTGTGTATTTCTCTCCTTTGCAGTGTGATGAACTTGGATGATTTAACCAGAAGAGGTTTATATCTGAGTGATATTCCATTGCATGATGCTACCCGTGATCTGGTTCTTTTGGGAGAGCAGTTCCGAGAGGAATATAAACTGACCCAGGAGCTTGAGATCCTCACTGACAGACTGCAGCACACACTGCGTGCACTGGAAGATGAAAAGAAAAAGACAGACACGTAAGAACCAAATCCCATTTTTGAGCTGAAACACACTCAAAACAATATGTTATTTATAGCTACCTTCTTTAAAGAATAACAGAATCTTCTAAGGAATATCAGTGATAATCAGGACTGGTAATTTTGGAGTCTAGAAAGAACATTTAATAGGGTATTTCTTTATTTAGATTGTCAAATCTCACCCACAGTCTAGGCCATTATATGCCTAGATGTTTTGATGGCTCCCTCCCTGACAAGAAAAGTTATAAAAAATGAGCTGACAATTTGGTTTTATTTGTGAATTACCTAAAATTTTGGAACCTTATATGCAGTCACTGTAGCAAAGGTGAATTTGATGAATCCCCAAGTGCTGTTATTTGACAGAGTTCAGTAAACCAACTTTTGTCTTTCTGGCGCAGGATAATAGAACAGAAAAATATATCTTATAAACCTTAAATAGTTTGTGTAAAGCTGAAATTTTGCAATAGTCTAATGCTATGGATTCCATTTAATAGTTACTTGTAGAAATTGAGTTTATCTGGATATAAGTACATAAAAATAACACATAACAGTAAGTGTGCATTGGGCCCCAAATCCAGTTCTACAGATAACTGTAAAGTCAAATTCAAATGTCATTAGTCTATGGCATTTCAGCTCAACAGTGACTGGCAAATTAAACAAAAGCTTGTGTGAAAAGCAGCATGGAGTTCATGATTGACTATTGCTTATAAAACACAATCCCATCTCTGTAATAATTCTATTGACAGATACGTTTTTTCTGTAATGGAGTAATGGAAATTATTTTAAAAATACTTGAAAGGGATGGACAAGAGAACCAGAGAAAACAAAGCCTAAGAAGTATTTTTTCTCTTAATTCCTGTTGGCTTGCTTTATAAAGGCATTTTGTCTTTAGGAATTCTAGCCTTCATGGCAGCTGCTGGAACAGATAGTGTCAGTTGCTGTATGATGTGCCAAAAGTATTCTCTAATTATAACTCAAGTAGTGAACTTGCCAGTAATGCAACTAATGAGGGTTTGTGCAGGAGGCTGTGTACAAAATGTTCAAGATTTGTGAAACAGTCAGAGGTCTTCAGTTTGTCCACTTAGCTGTGTCAGGAGGGAAATGGACCTTAAGACTGAAGTTGTTAAGATAAGAAGTTGAAGGAATACACATGTGAATAGGGTGAATTTCTCTGTGTGTGATTGTATTTTATTTGCATAATTTATAATATAAACAAGTGTTGGTATAGCATATAGACTATTAATTAAAAAAAGACACTCTAGACTCTAAAAGCAGCATGCTCAACAGAGAGGAAGCATTTAGAAATGCATGAATTGATCAGAGATGGAAAACTGTTTCATCTCTTCATGGTCTTTTTTGCAGTTTTTATAGTTTTGTGAGCAAAACCATGTTACATGAGCTGAGGATGTGTCAGAAAGAAGTAAAAATGATCCAAGACACTATTAACTAATCATGCCAGAAGAATTAGTAATGCATCTCATTTTCTTGATAATTTCGATGTATTAATGTGTTTGAAATGGTATGCTGATGTAGATCAGTTCCTGTTTTCTGAATTCCATATTCTTCAGTAAACACCTTTTCTATTGCTTGTTGATGGTGGGAGTATGTTATAAACCCTGTGGGGGGGCAGGAAGTTAATATATGAAGAGTGCTGCTGTAAATATCTTGCTGTTTTACTTTGCCTTTCTTTCCTTACCTGTGTAGTTTACTGTACTCTGTTCTGCCACCATCAGTGGCAAATGAGCTGAGGCACAAGCGCCCTGTTCCAGCCAAGCGCTACGACAACGTCACCATTCTTTTCAGTGGCATTGTGGGATTCAATGCCTTTTGTAGTAAACATGCCTCTGGAGAGGGAGCCATGAAAATTGTCAATCTTTTGAATGATCTTTACACAAGATTTGATATTCTGACTGATTCACGAAGGAATCCATTTGTTTATAAGGTAAGCATAAGATTTTTGAAGTATTTAATCTGTTACTTTTCCATTATTTACTGTGGTGTCAGTCCTTCCCACTCTTTTCTTGGACTTCAGGCTTTTAAAAAAAACTTAGGTTCTCACTGTCAACTGTGTTACCTGATATTATACATCTACAGAAGAGTATGTTGGTTATCTCTAAATGTCTGAAGGCACATAAAGTGCTAAGTTGTCATCACGATTTCTGCAGTCATGTGGACATACAAATTTCTGCAGTATTAGGTGGACATATAAATGTACTTCCACATTTAGCAGATGTGAACTTATATGAGCCATTTGTGATTCTTCGGACCTTGCGCTTTAAGTTTTTCAGTTCTATTCCTGGGTCTTCTAGTTGTAAATTATAACTGATTATTCAGTTACTCAGTGTGAATTTCCTTCATAAGGAGTGAGGTGTAGTTGCAAATGTGGCTGGTAGCAGGAAGGTACAGGGATAGGTACATATGCATTCCATATACATGTACATGTGTTTGCTTATGTATTTATGTCTATGGAAGTTTATTCCTAGGTTTTGCTAAAATTGAATTTTATGCCCTGAATCAAGGGTATGAGTCAGAACAAAAATGGAGCTTAGTTTCATTCAGAAGACACCAGAAGAGAGACTCACATTTACACAATCACAGTCATTGTAAGTTGTTACATTATGGATTTACAATAAATTCTCTTCAATAACAAGCAGAGATGACAGTAATTAGGGTGATTTGAATGAAAGGGAAAGGGAACTATTTTAAAGGAGAAGCAGTCTTGAAGGAAGCACTACATCAATTCTAGTACTCTAAAAGCCATAATAATGAAGTGATTGAAAAATATCTGTCTTGATAGGTGGAAACCGTTGGGGACAAGTACATGACAGTGAGTGGTCTACCAGAGCCTTGCATGCATCATGCACGATCTATCTGCCACCTGGCTTTGGATATGATGGAAATAGCAGGCCAAGTTCAAGTAGATGGTGAGCCTGTACAGGTTAGTAAATGTGGGCTTGAATGAAAAACCCATTCTTTGATAGGATGATAAGGTTTTGAAATAAGATAATGCTCTAGTCCCAATCCATGCAAGCTTCGTTATTGTTAGCTTTTGAGACTGCTATGTACAAATAACATGAGAAGTCACATGTAGCTGTGACATGTGCAGTTCCCAGACCTTAAAATGCTTACCTTTAAAAGGTAAAGGACTCATTTAGGTCCTCATCATTTATGTCTCGTTTTTGATCATTTCAATATAATCAATGAATTCCTGTTGTGCATCAAGTACAATCTGTTGAGTCTTCTTCAACTCAAGGAGCAGAACAATAATATTCCCTCCCTGATATTTTTGATGATGCCTCAGATCATCATGGCCGAATGAGAAATTACTGCATTAAAAAGAGGATTACAGTCCCATAGACAATTACAGCAGTGATTGCTGACACCACTGTATATTAGTGGACTTTCACTCATTTTGGGACTTTCTGGAGATACTGTAGCAGTGATACAGAACTGGACAAGCAGCATTGACTGTCCTCATCAGAAGGCTGTGAGCAGAAAAAGATTGATGAGTGCAATGCATATTTCTATTTACATGAATGCTGCTGTTCTATCACCTAGCTTAGAGCTGTGTATTTCACTATCGTGGAGCAAAGCAGTGAGAAGGTTTGATGTGGGGATATACAGTAACTGTAACATGCTACAAGAATGAGCTTCTCCAAACTTCTGTCCTATCTCTTGACCTTCTGAATGCAAAATACCGTGATTTTTCCTTTGAGAAACATCTTTTTTCTTGACCTATGCCATCCTTTTCTGCACCGTCTGAGCACTCATTAAACACAGACCTACAGAGTGTCTGCCTCTCTGCCCATCTCTTTTTTTATTTTCCCGGTACATCATAACAGCAGGGTGCATGCTGGAAAATTACAGAGTTGGATTGTTCATGTGGAGGGCACAGGCATGACACTACTAAAGTTAAAAAACAAGGAAGTGGCAAAACACACAAAATGCAAGGCTTTGAAGATGCAGGAGTAGCACTTTGGAAAATAAACTCTAGTAGATATAAGTGGCCTGTTGCCTGTATTTAGTCAGAAGCACCAGATTAGTTCCATTAAATTTGAATATTCAAACTTTTTTTTTTTCTCTCAAGATAACCATAGGAATCCATACTGGTGAGGTAGTCACAGGTGTCATAGGTCAAAGGATGCCACGGTACTGTCTCTTCGGAAATACTGTCAATCTAACAAGCAGAACAGAAACTACTGGAGAAAAGGGGAAGATCAATGTCTCTGAATATACTTACAGGTGAGTGATGTGTTATTTTTACTGGTGTTGACATCTTAAAATAAATCACTTTGTCAGCATACCATAGAAGTTTTTTTGGAGTTGAAAGTGACAGTCCTTCTGCAACCATTACTTAATTTAAGTATGTGAGTTCTCATGAAATTGTATTATGATATACAGGTTTTGGTATGCAGATATAATAATGATAGATTTGAATCTTTTGATCGTTTGCTCACGTACATGTAGCATGTTTAATATTTTACATGGTGTGTCGCGTGCATGCAAAGTGCATTCATATACATGTTTTCTCTTTCAATTTCAGGTGTCTTATGACACCAGAAAATTCAGATCCTCAGTTCCACCTGGAGTACAGGGGTCCAGTTTCTATGAAGGGCAAAAAAGAGCCAATGCAGGTTTGGTTTTTGTCCAGAAAGAGTACAGAGACAGAGGTATGAGTAACTAGAGTATAATTTTGGGGTTTTTTTCTAACATAAACATTAAAAATTTAATCTAAACCACGGAGATCCATTTACATTTGCAAAACTAAATGTTCCATAGAAAAAAATAAGAGTTTTGTGCAACACTCTTTCATTAACACACTTATCTTGACAGTACTTGAAAATCCTTGATTATTTGTCTTTGCAGCTTGTGCAGTTCTTGAAAGAATACTTTTGATTTCAAAAAGTCCTTGAGGGAATGCCAAGTGTTTAAATATTTTATCTCTCTCTTAGAAATTTCTGCACTGTACTAGATTTTGCAATATAATTTCGTTTTCTGTTTAGCTGACATGTCTGGTTATCAGCACTTCAAAATTAGCCATTTGCTTTCTTGCAGTGAGTGAAAAAATGTGCCTTCAAATATTTAGGCAACGGTCAAGCAACTATATGCAAGCAGGTTCACACCTTATGTGTATGGTGGTCTCATAACCCCGGATGGCACCTGCTTGTTCAGAGACTGTTGCATGGTAGAGGTCCTGCTTTAGAAATACACAGGGTGAAAACTACTTCTTGTAAATCACATATCGGCCTAAGTCCTCTTCTCAAAATCAGGTAGGGTAAAGCTCTTCAGGCACTTGAGGGACCTTTAAGCTTATGCCTCAGTTTCAGAATTCTGGGTGTGTATTTTCCAGAATTTCAGTAAAAGCCAATGAACAATAGACTCAAAGTGTGCTACAAACTTAGAAAATGAGGTTACAGTATGCCAGTTGCTTTGCCATAGCTGAGCAGGTGCATACATTCTATCCATCGTCAGCAGGAAGGAAAAAAAGGTAAAAGCAATTTACATAGCGTGAATTTTGCCCTGAAGTAATACAAAAAGAATGAGTTTTCAGCTAATGTATTTAATTTTAAAAACACACTTGACTAAAATAATGAAAGTCATCAGTTACCTTGGCTGAAATAATTCTTGTAAGTCAGAGGAAATTAATTATGTGTCTGAATGCTCATGTATTTCCTAAAATGCAATTTAGGCTGTTAAACTGTTCAGGCTTTTTAGGAGATCTAGTCCAGATTTATTGCCACTGGTACCCAAGTGTATGAATACTGACTTTTTAATGGGAACTCCCGATATTACCCCCCTGTACTTTAATTCTGCATTTTAATTCTGTATTTTAATATATATTACTTACAATTATATTCTGGGTGCCACTTTTGAAAATACTCTTCTATACTTATTCTACAGTAAGATAACTATGATTTCACATGGCTACCATTATTTCAAATCTATTGTTGTATTTAAAATATATTTTAATTAAACACCTTTGAATTTTTTTCTGCATTATAAATGTCCTATCATTTGTAGCAAGACACATTATAATTTTAAATGTAAATTTCAGAAAGGTACTGAGTCAGGCGGGTATTTTTTCTGTTTCAGCCTAACACGTTTAATATGAATATAAGGTTCAAGTAGTTTAAGACTTTAAATATTGCAGTTGCTTTTCAGAGAACCTGTACAACAGCTGGTTTTGTTAATCCTCACAACAATCCTGAGAGACACTTGTTGATACTGTTATCCAGGAATTAAGCTTTGTAGAGGGAGACATGGGGGCAGGAATAAACCTGACGGAGAGATACTGTGAGCCTGATTTTCAGGAGCACGTAAGACTCACAGTTGAAGTACACTCAAAAACAGTCTTTCTAATTTTGTTAGTTGTTGTTAATTCTGAAATTCAGATATAAATGTAATTCTTAGAGACAAAGGACTTCCCCCAAGACAAATATCTCTTCTAAATTGTACTAAGTTTGGGAGCATTAGAAAAAAGAAAAATACACTGATGTGATGATGTGAACTAATAATCATTTTGTCAGAGGTGATTTTGAAAAGTGAAAGAATATATTCCTCTAACCTTTCAGTTCTTCTTCACTCCCTGCACAATTTCATCTGTCCATACACAAAAAATGCTCAAAGTTTTATTCCTTTAAGATTTTCTGAGCTGTTCACAGTTTCTACTGAGAAAGTACTCTTCATATTTTTTTCTGGCACTTCATAGGCTGTGCGTAATAGTTTTAATCCAAAAGCAGAAATCAGATAACCAACTTCTTTATGTTTGATCACTTTAAAATAATCACTTTGCTTTGTGAACACATGTAGTCTTGGTTTTCTTTCCAAAAGTTTTTCGGAATGCTAATGTATTATTGTGTGCAGTGCCAATTATTTCAGGGGGAATGTACATAACAATAAATAAGGGCATGTTAACTTATATTCAGAAACTATATGGTAAACTTCCTGAAAGGCCACTCTAGAATATTGCAAGAAGTGGCGTATAGAAGTAAGCATGAAAATATTTCTTAAATCATCCTGAAGGTACTTCTGCTCATTATGCTTTTACTGTGAAGTTTTCTACCTCCAATATCTTCAATCTAGGACTGATGCACATTAGTGATGTATTTTTCTTTTTGTTACATGTATTAGAGAGTTATTAGCTCAGCATTTGCATATCTATCAGCATGATATTTTACTCTGAAAATCAGTAGTAAGGACATGGTGAGGAAAAAGGACAAAATATTTGCAGATGCCATAAGAGATGTGAAACCAAGGCTTAAAATATGCTTTTGCTCTACTGGGCTGGTAGAAAATGATAGGGCTGAAGCAGCTCAGCATGCCTCAAACTTGATTTCTGGGTTGACATCTCTAATATCAGTCCCCATGACCAGCTGTTACTTCTGAGAAAGACCTAATTTACAAGAGTAAGTGTTGGTTTGGAGTGCTGCTCCTTCACCTTTTTTCTCTGATACCTATTCCATGATACCAGTACAGCAATAAGTAGAATTGCATCAGAAATACACATAGAACAAAGCAACTGTGACCAATTTTTCATTTTGCATCTGCTTGTTTGCATGGTATAAGATTAATTATTACTGTTTTCATTATTTTAACACAGGTTCAGATGAAGTTTCTCTCTTGAGAAACAGATTTGTTATAAAAAATAAATCTTGCTGGGAGCCTCAGACGTATGCAGTTTTACTCTCCAGTTTTTAATATCTTTCTCTTCTGCCCTGTTCCCACATTACTGGTGGGAACAAATTGAAATATCTCAGGCAGAGCTGGTAGTTCACCAGGGCATGTAGGAATTGTTCATTCCTACATACAATACATAGGAAAGAAATACATGCACTACTTACGGTTTTTTTGGTTTTTAATTTTTTTTTTATTTACTGATACTGGTTGCAACTTATAAAATGTATTTTGTCACTGCATTAACCCGCTATGTCGTTGCTTCAAAGAAAATTCCTTACTTCTTGAATTCTGCTTGCATGCTCTCAAGGAAACAAAGCAAGATGCTTTCTGAGCTGAGGGAAGAGGAAGAGGATGCTGAATAGGGTGCAATACTGTCTCCAAATAGGTGCCAGGCAGTAAGGTTATGTTATGGATGTTCTTTCACATTTTATCTCCCATTGCCGTGTGCAATACCATGGTGTTTTGCCGTACTCCTGAAGTCATACTTACCATTTTTCTCCAGGCTTGCTTGCTAATTTTTTGTCCTTATTGTTTGGTACTGTTGTATTTCTGCTATGAGCATGTATTTCAAGCTTTCCTTTTATGTTGATATGCATTTTTGCATGTCAGTCATGTGACAATTCCTACCACCAGATAATATTAAATGAAACCATGTCGTATGTACGCCACAGCTAACCACTTCAATCTGATGCTTCATGTCTTCATCATCATTTCTGAAGTACTGTGGTTATGTGAATTGATGACATTTCTGGGAAGATGGGTATTTCAGTTGATAGGCAGAACAATGAACCTAAGGAACCATATTAAAAAAAAATAACCTAAAGCAGCCTTACGATAATTATTGCATAAATGGTATCAGATTTAGTTCTGCTATTACCATGCTTGACATTCATTTTGTGAATAACACTTGATGCTCTGTAAATTCCTGGTTAGAAAAAGGTTTCTCATTTGATATCATCCTGCATTTTCCCTTCGTGGACACTGTAAACGTCTTCTGTATTGGAAGGGGGCAGCTGTTTTTCTGATACTGCCATTTGAAGCATGTGCCAATGTACTTGTACTGAAATGCTGTTTACTTGCAATGTATTTCTCATTGATTTATATAAACTAAATTAAATTGTCATATTAATAATAGATTGCTGGACAGTTTTAGACCACTCGTAGTGAATTGATTCGCATCTGGTGTAGCCCCTGGACTTGGAGGGCATGCTGCTGGGACATGGTTGCCTTACGGTTTGGTCTCTCTAATTTCAGAAATGATCTTATTTTATTCCTTGAGAAGACCTGGTAATAGTCTAGGCATCATGACATAATTAAGGGATGTGAAGCTTGGAAAGGGAGTGTTAGCGTGTTTCATCAGCTGATACAGTTAGTAAAAGTGGGCAAGTTTTCAGATGCATAGACCTTCCATAAATTTAATATATTGTGCATTTTTATGTGAATAGTATCTGTTCTTATCTGACTGATCATTTCTGAATTATTTGCATTATAAAATAGAATAGTGCAATTACTTTGTGTATAAAAATTGTCTATATCTAGTATACCTTATTAGCACAGAATATATATGTATAAATGTTTCATGTTAATGTGCAAAAGAAATTGCAATAAATTATTTTTTCCACTGACTTCTAGAAATCTTGTGATTTTCTTTTGGTAGAAAACTTTATTTTATTGTTTTCATTATTGTTTCATTATTTTCTCCATTAAATAATTTGCAGTTCAAATTTAAATAAATTGTTGAGTCATTGTTCCAATGTTTGCTAGTGTCCAAGTGTCTCACACATTCAGGTTAATGGATTACATTCTCAAATTAAAATAGTGTTCAAAATGGACAAGTGAATTAAGGTTAATGCTTCAAAAATAGTAGATGAGGTGACAAAAATGCATAAAACCTTCCTTTGAAACTCTTGGGCAATATTTAACAATCAAAAATTATTAGCTGTACACTTTGAGCAGAATGTGCCTTAGCAACCAAAGCTTTAGGAATGGACAATGAAGAGAGGAAACTGCATTCTTTCTTCCCCGTCATCTCACTACCAGACAGCAATACATCCCAACACATCATCAGAGATTGTCCTGTCTTAGCACACAACAGCAATTTGGATTGATCAAGTTGTTCAAGCTTACAAAAACCTTATGGTGACTCTGAAAAACATGAATTTGTGACAGCTGTGGTTGTGTATTGATATAGTTCATATCCAAATGGTGAAACTGAAGTTCTGTTCATTAGCAAGCTGATGGAAGATGGCGTGCCAGAAAACTTAAATAATGTTCTGGGTTTATATTGTACCCTCTTAGTAATTTCAAAATATTAAAGCTCCCATTAAGCTACTTTGTAACATAACAGTTTCTTAAAGCATAGAATAATAGTTCATATTGTGTTCATGTAAGAGCTTTTTATCTCAGTACAATTTAGGCACTTAACCACTTCTGTTACTAAAACTGGTCTTCTCTTAAATGCTGCATTCAACTACTAAATTTATAGTTTGGTTAAATATTACTCTCAGCTAACAGTTAAACACTTCTGTAGGTATTTTGTTCTTTTATGTGTGTTCTACTGCCTCTTTTATTTAACTGTAGTGATTTGCTTTTTCAATAGAAGCTCTCTAGCTGAAACATGAGGCAGAGTAATTACCAAAGTCTGATTCAAAGGCCTTTATAAATGGATGTATTTTAGTCCTGTATTTTTTGAAAAAAAAAAAAAAAAAAAAAAAAAAAGGGAACAAGGAGAAGAAAGGAGCTTAGTTGTTTGCAATCTCCTGAATCTTATGCATTTGAATTCAGACAGGCAAGGGAAATTGATTTTTGGTGGTGTTTGTGCTTTGACTGTGCAGGGGACAAACTTGGCTGTGACTCTTGCTGTCCTAAAGTAGGCACTGCAGTTGGCCTCCAATCTGCTGGTTCAGTCCTTGATAGGGACAACCTCTGGGAACATAACTTCATGTCTGATTTTCTTTTTTTTTTGACAGAATGATAAACAATTGGATGAGATGCTCATTTGGATATCTGCTTACAGGATTATCACAGAAATGTCTTCACTGAAAGGGTAGTCAGGTGCTGGAACAGGCTGCCCAGGGACGTAGTGGAGTCACGATCCTTGGATGTGTTTAAAAGGCACATAGATGCAGCACTTGGGAATGTGGTTTAGCAGTGAACACAGCAGCACTAAATTAAAAGTTGGACTTGATGGTCTTAAGAGTTGTTTTTCAAACTGTGATTGTCTGTAAAGTTCATCCTCCAGGAGGGACACATGAAGACAAAACCAATAAGGTTATGTGAGATTTTTTTTATGACTTGGTTCCAGTGTTTAAGGTAATAGTGCAAATCATATCTGATGGGTTCCAAGCTCACTTTTGAACGACAATCACATACACAGGAAGGAAATAGGAGAAGGGATGTGCTTTTATTCTGATATGAATAAAAACTGGAAGGTGCTGGAGGCCCCAGAGTCTTTGCTTTGAACAAACCTCTAGTAAAATCTAAAGGTAATAAATGAGTGTGCTGCAGGCAGTTGTGCACTACTCTTGTACTCTGAAATATCGACAACCTTGTCAGTAACACCTGTCTCCATGCAAAGCCTGAGGATCTGTATCCTAAAATGTGTTTTTCATTCAATATATAGATGGTCAACACTTTACTGTATTGTCACAAACTGTAAAATGGTTATTCCCTGCATTTCTAGAGCCATCAGATATTAAAAAAAAAGAGAAAGAGAAAAAAGTTGAGTCATCGGGTTGTTGCACTATGAGAACTTGAAGAGAATTTAGTATTCATGTTCTCCAGGCAGTCAGCATACTGGTACAAATGGGAGCTTTTGGGCACTTGTAAATCAATTCTGCCAGTCACTGTGTTTGCATATCATCTCCAAATAAAGGGAAGTTACTGGACTTACTGTCCTGTTTTATTTTAACAAGACTTCATTTTTTATTACAATAAAATCCTTTCTTTCCTGGGGGAGAGAGTCTGTAACTCTAGTCATTTCATGCACTGACCTGACCATGACGAGGGGGTCAAGTAATAAACCAGCAAACAGAGCTGTGCTAATGTAACTTTAAAAAGAAAGAAGATCCATTCACCAATCTACAGCTGCATGTACAAGGCACTGGGGTTTTTTCTACTGTTCTTTAGATGTCTGTCTGACTTTGGGTGATAGTTTGGAAAAACTGCTACAAACACATGCTGCCTCCACCAATTCATTCATTGTTATTAACAGAAAAAGGCTAATGTTCACTTTCATCATAATCAATGGGTCTTTTTGCCAGTATAAGTGTTTTGGAGATAACAACAGTGGAATGTGAAAACAATATTATTATTATACTGGGATGAAGATATGTGATCTCTGTTATAAAGGTTTTGTTCCAGACTGTTCCCCCATATCCAGCAGTCAGATTGGCATTGGCTTTGTTACTATTTTCTTCCAGAGATGATTATGCACCTAGTACAGATTCAACACCACAGGACAGCTGTGCTTTCAAGGGCAGCAATTTTGTGTGCTGAGGATCTATTTGTTTATATGCTAGACACTGTGGCAGGAAACCTGTGTGCCTTTTTATATTGCTGGTTCTCAGGGTCATTTAGCCTTTCAAAACAGATTTTATGTTTTGATAAATGTGCTGTCCTGTCTGGTGCTCAAACAACTGACTTGTGATTAAAATGACAGAACTTAGCTGAGTCCCAACAAAAGGCTGAAAATGTTCACGGTTCGTAGCTGGTGTTAATCATAATCCTGAACTGGAGACCAATTAAGCCAATAGTCCTTGACCCTTTGTTTAAAAATAAAAACCCCACAAAAACTACATGGCCATAGCTTTCAGATGAGAATTAAGACTCTGAGTTCAGTGTTGCTGTCTTAGCATCTATGTCAGTATGAGCATAGTGCTCTAATGAAGTGTATGAAAAATAAACCACCTTCATAAATCACACTGAGGTATGCTGCATATTAAGGGTGACGAAATCCACATCTATTTCTTGCAAGACGTAAACACTGTATAAGGCTCCTGGAAAGAAAAGGCAGCCTGTTATGCCTTGTTATTTTCATATATTTTGTGCAAGTCAACTTAATAAATGTAGCCTTTCCTATGCAAAGTTTTCAAAAACAACCTAATTTCCAAAAAAAACCCGTATAAGCAGGTTGAAGATTAAGTATCCTTTTTCCACAGAGGGCATAGTGAAGTATTCAGAGCTTCAACTACCTGTACAGGAAGTCAAAGCCTTGCTTTCTGTCACATTATGGATGTGTTTCTGGGAAATTTTGGAATGATCTAGAGGATAAGAAACTTGCTGCCCAAAATAAGGATACCTGCCTTTTCACACACCCTTTTCCACATTGTCCTACCCTTCAGGCTTTATGGATGCGTGTATATATATATATATATATATATACACACACACACACACACATTTGAGTGCTGCGTGCTCTTGCATAGCATGAGTGGTGTACAGACTGCTAAGTCTGAAGTCAGCAGCTGTTGGAAGAACTTGCTTTCCTGAGGTATTCAGTTCTCCAAAGGAAGACCATGGAAATAACTACTGTTTTGCTTTTGTCATTGGAAGAAAAGAAAGATCAGTTTTGTTTATACAGATAAATATTTAGTTTTGAAAGCAATTGCTTCCTTCCATTGCTCATTTTATAAATCTGAAGGGAGAGGCTAGCTGGGCAGAAGTACTGGGTTAATGATAACATCTCTATGGGAGACTCAGTCTCAATTTTCACGTGAACCTTATTTTCCAAACCATGCTGCATAGCTGTCGAGGAACACTGTCCATCCTTCTGGTTCATTGGTTTTGTTTTTACCAAGTGTTAAATTTCCACCTTACCCTTGACTGCCCCTGGCACCCGGAAGAAAATCAAAAGTCTTTTCCTTCTTGACTGCTAACTCTGCCTTGGACTTCAGATGTCAGTTTAATATTTGTGGTTGTTTCATCTGTTACTGGTGCTATTGATACTATCCAATACCCATACCTCATGTGGCTCATTACACTTCAGTTCAGGAATATACAAATCAGGTGTTTTGTTTCTGATTGATGTGTCAGTACTTTGTATTGTAGCATCTCTCATGTGTAAAAGTATGTAACATAAGTTGCTATTATAAATGAAGATGCAATATTCCAACATCTAACATAAGACATGGTTACAATGGCATGGATCTTTGGTAATGTTTTGGTAAGGATTATGTAACAACAGTGTTATTACTTCAGTTCAAGAAAAGGAGTTCAACTTTGCCCGAGCAGCACCTAGCATTCCTATAGTTACATTTACAGAAGGCTCTTAGGAGGAAAGAATCCTAGAAATTACTAAAGGTTGTTCCAATGTAGGTCATATTTGAAGAGATAGGAATTTGTTTTAACCATTTAAGAATTAAAAGCCAAAGATACTGCACTGACACGTCTTTCTAGACATTCAAATTTATCATTCATGTATAGTTTCTCATACAAAGATTTTTGGATCATTTCTGCTTGCATAGTGACTGATTTTATTGCCCCCATGAATATGGAGGCTCGTGGCGAGTATAACACTGCTGCAAAAAATTTATCTGGTACCTTAATTAATTGTTTGAAAGTGCTTGTCAGCACTTCAGGAGTGGCTTCTGTTGTAGAGTGCTCACTTTTCTGCTAGGAATTTCTGCTGACCAGCAGTACTCCTGATGCAGAGTAGTCCATTTTACACATCTCTTTCTGTACCTTATGTTCATTTTCTCTGCAGCTCTCTGTAGACAGAAATAGTTCTATTGAGACAAGTGCTACTGAAAATGTCTCTGAAATGAAGACAGGAATTAAAAATACTTGGAAATCAGGAAAAACTAATATTTTTTTCCAGGCTGTTGCTCAAACCTGGAGTATGCCGAAAGTCCCTGCATCTGCCTTTTATTGTGTTCTGCAGTTCTGCAGCCTTCAGACTACTTCCATTGTTAATTGTGAGGATGTGGATGAACTGGATATACACTGATGTTAGAGAGTCTGCTTCTTTCCCTCATCTATTCCTGTAACAATTTCCTTTCCCTTCTATTCACTTAGTAATGCAGATTTGAACTTTGGGTTGCCTTTATCAGAGCTGTTTTACTTGTTCAGTCTACTTGAAAACATCCACAGCTCATTAGAGTTACTAACTGCAGTCACTAGTTCAGGTTGGAACATCTCCTGCTCTTAAACAAAAAAACATATGCTGGAAAGCTCCCTGTTGCCCTGATTTTTCAGCCTTCTCTTCTGTTTCACAGTTGCATGTTTTGGGTTCTTTCTCATGCTCTGGTCTGTAAGCACAGCCAATGTTACTGTAGTCCAAAAAAAGTTTTCATTCCTGTTCTTAGAGATATGGACAGCTGATAGACAGTTGTCATGATCAATGGGATGAGGAGAGGTGTCAACCTTCTCCCCCAATCCCTGGCCTTTGTAGAAATACTATATATTGGAGTCAGACTTTTAAATAAAGCTAGTTCTTAGTTCATGCCTTCTAATCAAAGTGTAAGTGTGTGTATGTGTGTGTGATGAACTGCGTCAGCTCCCTGGTTGTAGAAAAACAAAAAGCAGCTTTATTCTGGCTGATGTGCAAGTGGGTGAATTCTATCAGTGCACAGCTTGGTGCAAAAAAATGTAGTAGTAATCAGTGGAACAGGATTCTGAGTGAGAAATTAGGCTATGAAAGGAATAGTCCCCACCCATCAGCACACAGCTTAGTTGGGCAATAACTTTAAGCACTGCCGTGGCTTTTTCAACTATGCTTCTTTCCTTCCTGCAGGGGCAGGTGGAACAGATAATCAGGAGGGTGAAGAAAAAGAGACTTGTTGCTTCCTGAGCACCGGGCCCCATTTGGAATTCTCTCGTTATCTGGACATTTGCACAAGCAGCAGCATTTGGGATGCACCTGCCTTGCCCTGTAGCAGAGGCAGTGCGGCTCTATGGATGCAGGGGACCTGGGCAAGGTGCTGGAGGCCTTGCTGGGGGACTTCTGTCAGCATCCAAAGCAACAACAGTACAAAGCAATATTGCTGCTTTTCCACTTTAACAAAAAAAAGAGGGACAGAATTTGAGCACTACCAGATTCTGTAAGCATGAGCAAAAAGAAATATTTTGGTTTACGGATCTGAGAGCTGCCTGGCATCTGTTTCATGTTCTGCTGTCCTTCACCCCCTTAGGGCAAATGTTCATCTATTAATGCATGTGAACTATGCTTTCATTTTAATTATCAAGTCCTGTATGTACTTTATTTAATTAATCTGCTCTTAGTAATACAAAACAAAATGCATGCCTTCAGAATTCATTATAGAAATCCACTCCACTTGTAGCTTTCTCAGCAGGAGAACCGTTCTGCTCAGCTGATTGCTGAACAATCTCAAAAATGAACCCTCAGCCTCTTTCTGCTGATTATTTGAAGGTAGAAAGTTTTTGAGTAACGGTATTCAAAAATCGATACAGGGAGACTGAAAAAAAAAAAAAGCTGTCAAACTTTGTCCTTGATGTAACCCTCCAGAATTTTGCTATTGCATAGAGTTTGTTGTTAATGACATTCATATTGATAGGAAACTGTCACATATTTTCCTTACAGGGCATCCTTACAAGGCATCTTGATATTATGTAAATTACTGATCAGTTTGTGGACTTGTTTATAGTCTTAAATAAGGCAAACGAGTCAGAATTATGGAGCTGAATTCAGAGCTATATTTGTTGACTTTACACTGTGAGAATGTGGTGAGTGTTTTATGTAAGGGTTAATTAATGGAGCTGAAGAGCTGAATTCTGTTGCTGGGCGCAAACTCATTGGAAGATTATACCTTTAGAAGGTTTATTTCTCGTTTGGCATTATGAAAGACACAGTTTAAGAAAGCAAGTCTCTAGTGTTTCCCTTCGCATAGTAATAGCTAACTGTGTCCTCAGCCCTCCTGATTTTCCTCAGAGATATGAACTATACCATCACAAGCTCTCTTCTTCAATTGGAAACTACCCCTTCCTCTTCCCTAAAGAGATGATTTTCACCCTTGGATGTAACTTGGGAATTGAATACCTTACTAATTTACTAATAATAATAGACAGAGTTTTCTGGCAGGAGTTTCTTACTGGCTTTTTGTACTGAAAACCTCCCATGGAGTCTGCAGAAACTGACAATATCAGCTAGTGAGAATTCAGTCATGTGTCAGCAATAAGGAATAAATAGATTGTCGCCAAATATAGATGTAAACCTCCTAATGCAGTATTTGCTAGTGTCACCAGCAGAGCTTATTTGCTGGAGCAAACTCAAAGAGGTCATCAAAACAACGGGGTGACAGGAAGTTGTGCTGTCCACATAATTCAAAACCACTGTTTCTCTACCCTTCTTCATACACCAGGTGCAAAACATGTTTGCCACTTTTATTCATATATTGAGTAGATATTTGGACTAAAACAATCCCAGAAAATTCCATTTATTCAGACTGCAGGAGAAGATAAAGATGTGATGCAGCACTTCCAGACTAGAGCACATAAAATCTATAAGTGAACTGGATATTTAGGTGGACATGGTCTTAAGTTGTTTGGCATTTTAAGGTTGGAGAGTTTCCGCTGGACTCTGGATCAATGTGTGTAACAAGTAATATGAGTCCTGCACAGTGGGGCTAGAAACATTTAGGTGTAATTCAGGATTACAAATATAGTGGGCCAGGTGACCAACATGAAAATATCCCTGGGCTGGTCCTGTTAGCCAGCATTCACTGAAGGCCTAGGTATGTTTTCTTTGCAGCTACTGTACACAAAGACCTGTTGGTTACCCCAGGAAATGGGGTTATATTAAAACTCTTAGTTAAAATTATTGGGAGTATCAGTTATGGAAACTGCATAAAAATTGAGTCATTGTTGTGGGAGGCATATGGGTTGAGTTGAAAAACACCAGAAGAAAATTTTCATTTATAATGAACTGTTTTTGCATGTTCTGTGGTATGTGTGCAGCCCTGACAAACCCACGTTTTTTACAGCTTAGGCATGAAAGCATTCCTTGTTTTAACTGTTCCTATTTCTTATCTTCAGCTGATTCACAGTAAGTGAGGGATACATCAGGAATAGTCAAGTGTGTAATCATCAATCCTGCCTTGCACACCTATTTGCCAAGTCTTAAATAGGTAGAAATAGATAAGGGAACCTGCTGTGCTCAGATTGAAACCCACAAGGAACATGACCTGTGTTTATTTAGTGTTCATCTCCAACTCAAAATGACTGGCTAAGGTGACAGTGGCTTTGAAAGTGTCACAAAGTAGGAAGAAATACTAACAATTATAATGTGGACTGTCATCCTTTCCATTAAAGACCTTGAAGTGTACTGGAAGTGTTACTAAATTTTCTAAGGCTCTGGGTTATTTCTTTGAAAAAAAACCCCAAGAATTAGCAAGGCAAAAGTAGATAGGCACTTAACCAGGCTTCTGTTGCAAAATGTCATGCTTCTCTGGAGATAAAAGTGTTTTAGTATTTCACTCGGGAAAGAATAGCTACATGTGTGAACCTCTCTCACATTTTTTGGTGAAGTGGTCCTGATCCCAAAAGATGCTGAAAAATAACCCCAAAACCGCAAAAACCCCACCACCTTGGGCATTTCTGTCCTGAGACAAGAGATAGGTGGGGATTCCCTGTTTAAACATCAACTGTGTGTGTAGTGGGAAGAGCCGTTTGGAAGTTTTTGTGTTCTAAAGAAGCTTTCCTTCTTGTGGTGACTGATTTTAGTGAGGAGTCAGCAGAGGTGAGCATCTCCTGGTGGATAAAGGGACAGAGTGCAAGAGGGTTAACAGTGCAGGATGGCCATAAGCAGCATGATCAAGATGTGATGCTACCCCTGGATCTGCAGCAGTATCCACACCATACAGAATTTATCATCTATAATCCCGTCATGTTTTGACGTTGCACTAAGCAATTACTATGGTATGAAGTTGGAGATATTTCCTGTATCCTGAGTTTATTAAGCACACCAACTGCCAACACAAAAATGTGTTTAACTCCGGATACAGTTAGTATGACAAGATGTACTAATGTTTATAGCCTAATAAGGGATATTCACTTCTGTGTACAGAAGTATGAAGTTCTGGAAATACTTTGTACTTTGAGAGACAGTGTGAGTGAAACACTATGGTTTATGTTGTTCTGGGAGTTTTCAGAATTGCATGATGTTTGGATTTCCAAAATACTGAGCAACTGGAGGCAATGTTTATTTGTAAGAAACTTGGCTGTTTCATGCTGCCATGAGGTACTGCTTAGGTGAGGAAGAGTTCTTTTCTGAAGTTTTGCCAGCACCAGATTCACACACAGTGCAAACACTTGTGTTTGGGCGAGGGTGTAGGCACAGCCTACCTTCGAACTTGAGTGATTATATAGGGAAATACTTTCTTCCCCCCTGCTGTGTAGTTTCAGCTTAAAGAGTTGGTAAGGATAATTATTTTACCTTAACCAACACTTTCTTAAGCAACATTAGATCAGCTGGCTTGTATAAGATCCTTAAGAAATACTTTGATCAATGCTTATTTTGAGGCAGAGTGGGGATGGCTATGTACTTTTGTTTGTTTGTTTTTTTCAGAAATCAATCTAAACATAGCACTGTAAAGATGATGTCTTTTAGTTCAGTCTAAATAATGGCAGGTTTGCTGGCAGCTCCTTTGAAATATTTCCCCAGCTGATACATCATTAACCAGAGGGAAACAATCTGACTTTAGTTACACTGAGAAATTCTATAATAGGTGCTGAGAAATCAACTGTGCAAGAGAAGCCTTGTGAACAGCAGCCTAAGCTAAGTGGGGCATCTACTGGTGAAAAGTTGCAGTGAATTCATCTATACCATGAAAATCTGCTCCAAATCCTTCTGTACAGGTCATTCTGTACATTCTACATTTTGCTTTGTCAAATAAGCAAGTGCCACACCTGTTTCCTGAACTCTTTGGAAAAAAATTGGAATTTCTTTTTGAATAATTCCTTACTTTCTGGCACTCCTTTAGAAATATCTGCCACATACATTGCAATAGTAGTCTTGTGAGACAGTTACAAGAAGGGAAATGAGCTAAAGAAACTTGTCAAAAGGTGTGATTCATGTCTTTAGCCATCTCCAACCTTCCCCCTCCCCAGTCTCTCATGGCAAGTTCTCTGATAGTTTATTAAGTCACTCTTCCTTGTACCAGGAGCTCTGACACTGACCAGCTGCCCAGGGGTTGAAAATGAATACTCTGTATAAGGTAATTGAACAATACTCTATGAAAAATAGTGATAAAATTCATAAGGGAATGCAACAATACTCTATAAAATCCAGAGCTCTCAAACACAGGTCATTATCCACATAACTAAATTGCCTCCTTCTGTTCTTCAGAAAATATACGCAACAGTGTGAGATTCTCTACAGCATTAAATAAAGTCTAATGACTTCTGCAGAATGCATTTAAAAATGTATTTTGAATTTTTTTTTACAAAATTCTATGTTGCATCTCTATCTGCACATTAGACAAGGACTTAGGAGGAGCCCAGGGGGGCTTTCCCAATCATGTAAAACTAATTGTTAGGACTACCATTTTAGAATCAATTACTATGGGAAAAGCTTCCCAGTATGTTTACTTGGAGCATGGATGTGCACTTGTGAAAAGAAAAACTGAATAAATAAATGACAAAATAATGCTAAACTAGGAGGTGATCTGTTCAAACTGTTTAAATACCTTGCTTTTGCTGTCCCTATGGATATGACATTGTCACCCATCCAGTAAAGCCAGACATTTCCTTAACGCTTTTAAAATTCTATTGCCATAATAGAGGAGTAGTCATACATCAAAGTACAAAAGCACGCTTACTTCTGCTCTGCTGCACAGCACACTTGCTAAATTTAGCTGTGCTGGGGAATCAATTGCTTTATATAATCTTATCACAAACCATTCCTGAAAAAAACCCATCCAAGTCTGTCACTTGACCTTGAGCAAAACGAGTCTTTGTGCTTTCTTCAGATCTCCTTCTGCCACGTATGTTAAAAGAATTTGTAACCAAGCCATGATTTCAGCTGTCCTTGTCCAAAGTCAGTGGAGTAAGCAAAAGTCATTTTAGTCTTGTTAAACAAAGCAAAGATTCCAGTACCTTCTGGGGCCTGGTGCTTTTTGTGGCTGATTTTTTAGCATGTTCTGTGCTTCATTTCACTTGAACCTTTGGACAGAAACAATACCAGTTTGGTTTTGTTTAGTCCTTACAATACTAATCTTCTTTTATTTAGCCCTTATTAGTTGGAGCAAAAAAACCAAACTATTGTGATTGATAGCTACAAAACACTTTGATCTCTGAAATACAAGGTGTGCTAGATTGCTGTGTTTAAACTTTACCCTGCATTTCTTTTTATCCAGAAGTCAGATAATATCTGGTTCCTACTTCCAAACCTATAATTTCTTTTGACTTAAGAATTCCACAGTTAGGAACTGTTTGAGGCGGGGAGAAGTCTTTCGAGAAACGCAGAAAAACATGCAGTATGTTGGCTCTGTTCTTTCCATTCTTCCTCAGTGTTGTCTAATACACGCCTTGGACAGTGGGGTTAGAATGACCTTTGTATAGGGCTGCTGAGCCAACTGTGCCCGTGCTTGGTAATTGCAAGGGGGAGAAGTCCCATCAGAAGTGGAGTCACCAATAAAAAAGAATTGAGAAAAAAAATCTTCAAGTTATGCTTAAGGTTAGAGGAAAAAAAGCAAGGCATCTCATTCTAGGCAGCAGAAACATTTCCCATGTTTCCTGAATTGCAGATTCTAGGGCTCATGTTAAAGGGAAGCTGTTACCAGTGATGGCCAAAGGGTGGCATTTTCTTTACTTTATGTCTGATCTTGAGGGCTCTTCATTAAATGCATTTATTACTTTATTCAATCACTGCAGTCTTGTTTAAAAAAAAATTAGGCTTAACCAATACTGCTCTATAGGCCCAAACAGATGCAGGAAATAACAGAAGCTTTTCTGAACACTTTTAAAGAAATAAATGTTCAGGAAACCTGAATCAGCACCAAAGCCACAAAATTCTTACACTGACTTATATTTAGTAAAACTTAGATGAAGCCTTCAGCCTTTATTTTCATCTTTCATGGTATTAACTTTGAACTTGACCCTTGTTTGCCCACTTGCCATCCACTTGGATGCCCTGTGGTTCTCTATTGTGGCTGTCAGACTGATGAGGGTTTTTTTAAATATGTTTCAGAGTGATAGTACTAAAAATTTTATTGCTATTAGGCACATTCCTAATTTTTCTAGGTGAAGCTACCATATTCTTCACTGGACTATGTTACAATGATAACCTACTAGAAGAGTTGTATAAGGAACTTGCATTTTAAGAATAGAAATGCTCCATATTTATGGCAGTCAAGAAATTTCTGGGAGATAATTTGGCATGTGTATTATTTCTCATCACTCAAAACACAGAAGATAAAAACTGGGTCATGAATGCTAAATTGTATCATGTCAGCATCACCTGCTATGCTATTTAAAAAAATAATCTATTAAAATAAAAGTTAAAGATTGCATTTTACTTTATATGAGAAGAAAAGTGACACTTTGTGAAATGGACTCTTTAAAGTTATTTAGCACAGTTAAATAATTTTAGGGAATAAAAGGGAGATTAAGGAGTGCAGAGAAGGGAGCTGTGTAAAATATTACTGTCTCCTTTGTATCTTGAAAAGAAAGGGAATTTGCAAAACCAGTTAGTTCTGGACTTCTACAAGCCATTAACATTCTTGTATTCCCCTCTTTTTTTCCTTGTGTGTTGATTGGTTCTGGGATGGATTGTTCCATTGAGGCATTTCAGGAGCTTTCAAAAGAAGAAAGATGCACATCCAACAGAAGTTAGTAAAAATATACTCTAGCAGTTCTATGATTGTAATCATACTGGCACCACAAAACAATCCAAGCTGGCCACCTACATCGGCTGTAATAGAAGGAAATAAACATGTGTCATCTGAAGCATCTGGTTTAGTCTAGCAAGCAAACAAAACCCTGCCAGGCTCAAGTGTTAAATAAACTCAATAGATGTAATCCATCACTTTAAGAAAACAGAATTAATATTCTTAAGAATGTTTACTGAAGAAGACTAATGTGTTTTTGAAAATTTTAAATACAGCAAGTACAACACAAGACATCCTACTGTGAAACAGATACTTAAAATATTTATGACTTCTGTGCCTTTTTAGATGTTCCCTTGCTTCTCATCCCCATGTTCTCCTTCCTCTCTCCAAATCCCCAAACCATCATTATTCTTACAGTCCTGCCTGTGACAGACCAATAAACTAGTGCCAAATTTAATTCTTACTCTCAGGTGCTGACCATACTACAGCTTCTTCAATGGAATGACAGGAGACAGTATCAAAAATGGCCATGAGACTGACATATACTATTATCGTATAAAAATTATGGCTTCTTGTTCAGAAGCCCATATAGTTTTTTATTCAGGAGGTGAGAGAATTTTAAAAATGGGGTTTTTTTTGTTGTCTGATGAGTTTTTTTTATTATTATTATTTTTAGATTAATTAATAAATATTAAGCATTCACTTACCAAGCAACTCAGAGATAGTCAAGGCCTTCTGCTGCTGTGTTATTTTGTAGCTCAGATCATGATATTTAATCTCAATACGCACAAGGTTTTGCCTAATGACAAATACATAGAGTTTACTTGAGACAGTTAGGAGTGCTGTCCATTTTTACCAACATCTGTCAACATGGTCTGAGTTCAGGAAGATTGATGGTGTCTTTAATAAAAAATTAGATGAGTGTTATCAAAATCAGTTACCTGAAAGAAAGAAAAAACCCAAAGTCCTAATAACAACAGCAGTTTATCAGGAGTAGATCTTCCTGCTGTGTTGAAAAGGTAGCTCTAGATCTGTACTGTGAGATAGACTCATACTTTTTAAGGGTCAGTGAGAGAAACTTGAGTGGAAATGTCAAGCAAAGGGTAGGCTACTACTTTTGATGATGTGCAACTGCATATTTAATTGTGCTTATTTCAACTGGCATGTTTGTGCAGAGCAATGCTTGTAAGAAACTTGGATGTTCAGTTCTACCCTCTGCTGGTAGCCTCACTTACCTAATTATATTCTTGCCTGCTGCAAAAGTGGAAGAGTAGGTAAATCTCAGTTGGAGTAAGACCTGTGTAATGACTGAGTGAAGAGCTCCTCTTTGTGGTATCTTGTCTATAGAAGGACTCTGCCAAGTCTTGAACTGAATATGAAATTAATGGGTTTGGAAGAAAACAGACACAAAAACTGATTGCACACATAATGCCAATGACTCAATGTCCAAGTAGAGTATTTGGACCTCTGCTGTTTAACATATTTTTTAATGACATGGACAGTGGCACTGAGGGCTCCTTCAGCAAGTTTGTCGATGACACCAAGCTGTGTGGTGTGGCAGACATGCTGGAGGGCAGGGATGCCATCCAGAAGGACCTGGACAAGGTTGAGAGGTGAGCCTGTGTGAACTTTGTGTAGCTCAGCAAGGCCAGGTGCAAGGTACTGAACCTGGGTCAGGGCAAGCACAAGGACAAGTACAGGTTGAACAGAGAATAGAATGAGAGCAGCCCTAAGTGGAGGGACTTGGGGTGTTCATTGAGGAGAAGCTCAACACAAACCAGCAATGAACAGTTGCAGCCCATACTGCATCGAAGGAAGAGTGACGAGAAGGTTGAGGAAAGGTCTACAAGAATTGAGTACGGGGGCAGAATGGAACTCCTGTAGTGTTTTGGCCAACTCTGGGGCTCCCATCATAAAAAGGATGTAGAGAAAGTCCAGAGGAGGGCATGAAGATGATCAGAGGGCTGGGGCACCTCACCTATGAGGACAGGCTGAGAGACTTGTGGCTGCTCAGCCTGGAGAAGAGAAGCTTCTGGAGAGAAATTATAGCAGCCTTCCAGTACCTAAAGGGGGCTTACAAAAAACATAGAGAAGGACTTTTTACAAGGACATGTAGGGATAGCACAAGGGGAAATGGCTTTAAACTGAAACAGGGTAGATTCAGATTAGATATTGGGAAAAAAGTATTTACTTTGAGGGTGGTGAGGCACTGGAACAGGTTGTCCAGAGAAGCCTGTGGATGCCCCATCCCTGGCAGTCTTCAAGGCCAGGTTGGATGGGGTTTTGAGCTACCTGATGTAGAGGGTGGTATCCCTGCCCACAGGGGTTGGAACCAGGTGATCATTAAGGTTCCAACTCAAACCATTCTATGATTCTTCAGAAGTGTTAACAGCTACAGGTTTTGGGTTGACAGTGATGATGAGCTCATTAACAATATCCATGAAAATAAAGCGTTTTCTATACAAAATCATCCCTTCTAGTTCGTTGGGTGATAATTCTAAAACTCAGGTGGCACTAGTATATAAAAATAATCCTATTCCCCTAGATTCTGTTAGGAAGGCTCCTACCCTTGTAATGGATTTGCTAGTAGAACTATCCAATAAATATTTAACTTTTTCCCCCTTACATCTTCAGAAATAAATATATCTCTATTTTTTATAGTTTGAAATGTGCACTCATTAATGTGTTAGCAGGATTCCTATTGGTTAAGGCCTGGTAACAGGGGAATTTCCTGTATGTTCCCTTGCTTAATTGAATAATTACTGAGTTGCACATGACGTTTACAGACAATAAAATAATCAACAAAGATAAAATGCCCTCAAGGGATTAATATTGTTTGCATATAACAACAGGTTTAATTTTCATAATGTTCATTGGGAACAGACCTTTTACTAGGGCCTGTAGATATAGGACAAGAGATAATAGTTGGAAACTAGGGGTAAATTCAAACTAGGTATAAGGAAGGCAATTTTTACAACAAGGGTGGTGAAACACTGGAACAGGTTGCCCTGAGGAGGTCAATGACCTGTGCCTGGAAACATTCAGGGTTAGGTTGTACTGGGCTCTGAGCAACCTGATGTTGATGAAGACGTCCCCACTCACTGCAGGGAAGTTGGACTAGTTGACCATTAAAGGTCCCATCCAACCCAACCCTTTTATGATCTGTGTAGTTCCTGTGCATGTATAAACAATGCAAGCATTTGCAGACTAATGGAAAATGAAAAGTCACTGAGACAATGAAACTCACAGATATTTCATGAATCAAATTTTCTACAGTTGTTGATAAACATGCTTTCATGTCGTATATACTCTGAGTTCATGTAGCACCTGCCTTAATACTTATTTGTACTGCTGACATCTCTGGCTATAAGAGGCAATTCAGTATATGAAACAGTACTAAGTTTTCTTTGACAACTAGATCATATTGTTCTAGCAAAAAAGAATCTGGGAATAACACAATTTTTTATATATAATGCTTTGTGAGAAAGTCTGGTGCCAATTTATTATATTGTAACAGCAAGGCACCTATATTAAAGCATAAGGACACATGGCATATCTGAATTTAAAAGTATGCAGGTTAGGTAAATGCAGTCTGCATACTGAGCAACACTGCTCTATGCAAAAGTCCTATCGCCTTTTCCTGCTTAAAAGGCTAGTCATTACTGTTCAGATGTTTTCACACTAGAAGGTATCTTCAGTTGGGTCGAGAACTACCTCCTTTTTCTGTGTAGTGCTTTCAATCACACAACCATCCTGTTTCACTCTTCTGCTACCTCATGAGAATTAATGTGATATCAAAGATTTTCTAAATAACTTTTATGATATAATTATTATTGGGGAATTCTTCAAACAATAGAAAACCTTATTAAATCTGTGACATTGCTGCTATAATAAAACCCAGGTCTTCAGTACTTAAAAAGCTCCCTTTGGGAATAGGGTGAAAGGAGAAAAACTTTATACAGCATCTATTTGTGTTTTTCCATTGCCTTAATTTGTGGAATTGTGAAAATTTGTCTTCTCTACTGAATCGATTGTGAATAGGTTTGATAACCCTGCTTTTTTTTTTATTCCTAATTGAAACAGTGATCAAAAAATTTTGTTAGATTAGTGACAGAGAAGGTAGTTGAGAATATTACTTTCTAATTGCATTGTCCATTTTTTATATTACTTTATTATCCAGTCTTAGGTGTATCTACATATATACATATATATGTATCTATGTGTATATCCATATATACATCAATATAGATAAGAATTTTTATGAATCTTAACCAGTTTTGTCCAAGAGATTTTTTTTTCTCACAGAAAATGATAATAATACCATTTATAAAATATCTTTTTAAGGTCATATTTTCATCATACATTCCGCTAGCATGGTTAAAAGGAATTGATAATTTCTTTGTTAGACAAGGTATTAAGCAAGATTACCTGATGTATTCTGGGCTTTTCTTCAGTTTTGTAGAAAAATATTTTATGGCTTTTTCTCCTCCAAAGTTTGAATAGGTGACAGTGGTAGGATAATCTGTTTCTTCACACGGGGCAGGACAAGTGGAATTGTGTGTTCCTACTGTACATAATCCTTTTATCTCTATATCATCTGAAATTTCAGAAGAAATAATTTATATAATATTTCTAAAAAGCACACAGTTTAAAAACTTTTTTAAAAATACTAAATTACTTTTAAGTGTCTTTGATAAATGTGTGGATTAATTATCCCAAGAAAAGTGAATACTTAGCAGTTTTAAGGATCAAATAAGTATTTGCAACTGTCATTTGGGAAACTGGTGCATGGAAACAAGGGCTGAGATATTTTTCTCACTTTTTCCAAAGAAATGCAGCACCTCTTTCTGCCTTCATTGGGGCCTTATGTACTTATTGTTTCTCACTCACAGTTAAACGAAAAGACAACAGAAGACTCCATGTTCTGTGCTAGATTTCTAATCAAGTACTTAGGTATTTATCCTTGGTCTTGATGCCTTAGTGCCTGCCCAGCTCATTTCAGTGTACAGAAACAGCTTCCAGAGCAATTCCAATTGTAGTTTTCTGTCATCTGAGAATTATAAAAACCTTGGCAGGCTAAGTTCACTTTACCTTGAACCCTGCCAGCCATTTGATAACTGGGCTCAAGAGAGCTAAGAAGGCTTAGGGAAAGCTTTGTCTCTTCAAATACCAAGAGGTCATAAAATTCTGCAGGTCTGGCTGCTCATAAAAGTGGGAAGCCATTCATCTAACAAGGAATTACAGAAAGAATTACAGAAAATAATCATTACAGAAATCTGAGAAAGATAGAGAAAAACACTGTGGATGAAAAATTGTAAGGCATAAATGTTTCTTAAATCATAAGCCATTACTGTGAGATGAGTACTGTAATCTCCTGCTTGTGATGCTCTTTTTTTCCTGTTCGTGGGGTGGCAGTCTGTTCACTCTGCATGTGGGCTTCTCACTTTTGCAAAGCACAGAGGAGGAGATATCTCAGCCTGTTAGCTGATGATTTGAAATACTCTCTGGGGACGCTGGGGTTGTGGATTTTATTCTGGAGAGGCAGCCTTTAGAGTTCTTTAAATAATGCTCTTAGTAGGTCCTGCAGATACTGGATAAGTATACTGTTACTTCAGATTTTGTTATCAGATGTCTTATCTCCCCTATGCTGTCAAAGGAGAGTCAGCTCCTAAAATGAGATCCTAGGGACCAGAAGGACAAGCCTTCTGGGTTCCAGCTCTGAATCCTGTCCATCCTTCAGAGGAATTTGGGGTAATTTTTGCTTATTTCTGTGGTTTCTTTGAAATTCAGTCACTAAATATCCATTAAGTAAAATAATATGCATCTTCCCTCATGACAGACTTTTAAAAATCATGGTTATATAAGAATGTGAACTTAGTGGAATCCATTTCAAAATAGCTACGGAAATAAAAGTAATTGTTCACATTAGTAGATCTGGCCTGAATGTTGCACACACCTATCAAAACAGTCCCCCCCACCAACTTATGAGTCTCCTAATCACTCAGAGAGAGTCACATTACACAATAGAAATCAAAGCAATTAAAAAAGAAAGCTTTCTAAAGTCCATGAAAAGTTACTTCTCAGATTACCATTTTAAGTATTTTCCAGTCTGTCGTAGTGATTTAGAAATTTTGTACCCAGTATGTGCAAATTATTTGTTTATGGAAAAGAATTGCAATGGAGTGCTTTCAGAATTTATAATTTACTATTAAAAAGATAAAACCTTAAAGTCCAGTGATTTATGTTTTTACTCATCAACAAAACTGTTATTACTGTGCTGTTCACTCTTCTTGCACAAAGAATACAACATTGGATCTAGAAGGATACCATGAAGAGGTGAAAATGCTAGCCAGAGGCTTGGTAATTGAAAACAGACTAGTTGGATCTTCTTCCATTTTAAACCATTTAGATTGGTAAAATGAATTCTTCTGTTAGTTTTTTTATATATATACACACTTATTTTTTTGAGTATTTTTTGTGTGGTTTGTTTGTTGTTTAATGGACATATATTTCATGCTCTGTCTGGTCTCCGTTTTCAGAGTATTAAATGAACTGGGATGTACTCCATTTCAGATTACTTTCAGTATTTTGGTTTAGTTGATAGATATTGTCTACTATTTGGAATTGGCTTGGAAAACATGAATATGAAGTTATTACTTACAGACTGCTGGATAAACACATTTGTAAAACTTCAGCAAGTCACATTCTGTTCCATTTCCTAAAAAGAAATAAAAATATTTAGGAACCTCAGTTAACCATCTGACTCTTAGGTCTATTTGTACTAAACTGAAATGTAATGTCATCAAAGCCTGCTCACCACTTCATGTTAATGATTACTCAACTGAGAAATCAATTCAGTTGGGCACAGTGCAGTTGCCAACACCAGGAGGGGTACAGAGTGAAAAGACACAACAGACCAAGTCAGGAGGCTGCTGATGAAGCAGACATCTTCATTATGTGTACCAGTCTGAACTGCCTTTAAGCTTGTGGCTCACTCTTTGTGTTAGCTTGCTAAAGACAGGAATTTCTGCTTTTCCTGGTGGAAATGAAAAAACACTCAAAGTAAGGAAGATTTTATATGTGATTACATCCCGTGTGTTTCTGCAGAGATTTTGAACTTCATGCAGGAGTTTTTTGGAGACCTAGGGGGTGGACAGGATGCTGAGCTAGAGTAAAATTTTCAGATTTCAGCTGGCCTCAGTTTCACCCCATTTTTAAAATTTTTCCCTCACATGGAAATGTTGTGTAGCAGTTTAGCACACAGTTCCAGAAGGCATTGCTCTCCTTTGTCTAACTGTTCTTGTATGAAGTTGTATAAAGCTGTCACCCTGGGCATGGGGGACTCAGACTTAATTGCCTTGGCAACCCCTTTTCCATGACAGTTTGCAGAAAACTGCTAACCTCCTTTCCCAGGGGTTCTCAAAAAACAGGCTAGAGATTACACATTAGTGGGTCTACTTTAGTAAGAGCATTCTCTGCCTTGCTTGAGCATATTTAAAAAATACGAGTCAGAAAGTGCAGGCTTTCTTGTGGCTCTTCTTGTCATCTAGTGGCTTTCTTGCCCACCAGTTGTGAAAAAAAGAGGTATGAGAGCAGAGATTTGGGTTCCGACTCTTGCGTTAGGTGACAGTATTGTATATACATTTAATGCTGAAAAGGTGTGAGAGCTCAGTGTTACTGCTTTACATTTCTAGAGTGATTAAGAGGCCTAGATACTGTGGGAGAGCATTACAGCATGCAGCTGGTGCTCCATATTTGAGGCTGATTAGAAGGCTCCATACAGCTTTTCAGCTTTCGTAGAGCCTTTGGTTCTGCCAGGCTCTTTCCATGGCTCATGTAGGGATCCTCAGATTCTGTCTTCAGGCAAGCTCTTCTGCTGTGGTTGCAAAGTAGGTTGTCTGGATTACGTGTGAAAATGTATGCCTGGAGTTAGTTCCAGCTCCTTAGGAAGTCAGGTTGAGGACTACAGACCTATCTCACACTCCTGAGGCATAATTGTTTTTATTTTTTGGCCTGTATCCTAAGAATAGACAATGACTCAGATGCTAGGTCTAGGTTTGACCAAATATCTTGCTTGCTTCCTTGGAATTTTAATTAATCTCAGATGGAGATTTCCCTCAGATATGTTCTCTATCTCCTTGGCTAATCAATAATATGTGAGATGTTCCAAGATGATCAGTATATGGTGTGATGATATTCCTGAGAAATACCTGGAAGAATGAATGGCAAACAGCCACACCAGTCCTGTATGTACCGGGCTTTGCATTCCAGCAAACATCCATTAGTACTATAAACCTTGTGGTACTGAAGCTTTATATCAGGCTTGCACTCTCCCCATGGGTATTCTTGGATAATTGACTGTAGGGTAATAACAAAAGATGTCATTTTGAGGGGTCTGTTTTAAACATAAGTATTGCTTTTTTACATTTTCAAGTGCTGCAGGAAGCCTGTTGAAGACATAAGCTGTAACACTGTAATTTAATTAGAGGCAATTACAGTTCATGCTCTTGGGATTAAAAATTCAGCTCCCCTCTCTTACAGTGAAAGTTGGGCCTGATGAGACAGCTTAGTGCAAAATGGTACTCCTCTCTGCTTGGATTCTGCTAGGAATGTGAGATCCCTTAATGGTAGCAGAATGTGTGGATAGGAAAATTCTGTGGTGTCCTTTTGTCATTATCTGTCAATGAGGCTGTAAATTTAAAGGAAAGAAGGCCTGACTTTGATAGGGACAAATTAGGAAAACCACTGATATCCTCCCCCAAAAGCAGTAATGTTGTTTGTGTCTGGAGGAAATGTTATTTTTTGAGGTCACTAAGGCATAATAAATATCTTACATTCCAAAATGTCTAATTCATTGTCTGTGCTTCAGAAGAGAATTAGAGACAGTAAAAAACCCGCTATTTTGAGTTCACAGGTGAAGACCTCACCTTCAGCTGGCGGATTGCAACCTGTGCGTGCGTCCCCACTGGTGTCAGTAAACCTAAACCATCAAAACGTGGAAGCTCTTGGGGTGAATGGATAACAAAAGTTATTCCAGCATCAGTATAACCAAGAGTAGGTTCATCAGTGAATTTGTCCTGAAACAAAAAGAATTGTTTCAAGTAATTTTGGCTTTACTTACCATCTGAACCTTTAGCTATATTTATTGTGGTACTGTGCTGTTAAGTAACATTTTTGGCAATTTACAGGAAAGTATAGAAGCAAACTGACTCGAATTTCCTTTGTTCATTACCTCCTTGGGTTTCCTTCCAATTGCTAGAAAATTTTAACCTTTTTATTCCTTTCAGCATCCCCCAATTTTAAATAAAAGAAGTCATAGATGAGCATTTACTCATAACTTGGAGATTTGTTCCTTTTACTTGCAACTACCCATCATGTTTCAGCAAACTTTCTGTTATTCTCTTCAGAACCTTTTGCTCCTGACTCATAATTCCTAGAGAACAAAAGCCAAAGTCTAAGTCATTTATCAATCTGTTAGTTTTCTTCTCTGTTCTGGTAAGGTTTGATATTCCCTGTTTTTTGCTTTTTGTTGGTCAAAGACTATTCTAATGTCAGAAACAATTAACAGTTCAAAGACCAGGTCTTAGCTGGCACTGAGCTGCTGCAGCAGTTCCTTAACTAAAATTTGGTGCTACTTAGAAGCTGGCACCAGGTGACCTTCCCTACTGGGCCTTTTATTAAAATGAACTGCTTGTATAAAATGAAATTGCTCTTCTGATGACATGTTTCAGTTGTGGATGAACAGTGCATGTACATGCTCACTCACTACCTTCTCCTCCTTAGTTGGGAACAGAGTCAATAATAATTCTGTCTTTTTAAATCACTGTTTGGGTCTTTCCTTTAAAATACCCTCTCACTTGGAAATAGTCTTGATTTTGAATTTTGTGCATGAAATTCTGGAGGTCAGTGTAAACCCAACCAAATAAAAATCCCAAACCAAACCAAAAATAACCGTCCACTAATTTATAAGTTAATACAGTTATAAACATGATTCATTGCTTATAATCCTTAAGATAGCTGTACCTGCTGGACATCAAAAAGCAAATGTAAGCCTCTTCCAGACAAACTCACTCTTCTTGCTGAAAGATCATTGTGATTAAAAGTAAAGCAGTTTCCATATTCAGTGAAAACATGTTCAAAATCCTTCAATAAAGGAAAATAGGGAAGAGTGAAATGAAAGAAAGAACACTTGCAGGTTCCTTAGTTAATTACAATGCAAGAGAGGGACTACTGGGGTTGTTGGGTTATTTTGTTTTAATTTTTCCTCCAAAGTCCTCAATATTACAATCAGAAAAGTGGTAATTGATGAAATATTCAAAAGTATTTCAGCCCTTTTTTCAGAAAATTAAGTTTGAAGGAGAAATTTCACATTGTTTATTAATATTTATGACTGCTCAGAATAATTTAATGAGGTCCTGTGTTATTCCTATACTGGTTACATTATATAGAAATTATGTATTCAAAAATAACTTTTTGGTGTTTTTCCATTAGCTGCTTAGTGAGGATTGTTTAAGAACTAAATGTCATGTTACATATGAAAGTACAATATTAGAATTTTTTTCTGAAACCACTTCATAATTGAATATGACTGCATCTCATTGCTTTAGTTCTAGTTCTTAGCACTAGTGTCTTCCAGTTAAGAGAAGTCTCTAATGCCTACTTTTAGAAACTACAGAACATCTACAGGTTAGATTAAACTGAAGGGATATAGATTTGACTTCTTTGTTCACATTTTCTGTTTAAATTGGGAATTCCTTTACAGAAGAATTGACAAAAAAATGGGATGATCATATTTTTTTGGCTGTTGCCCCAAATGTCCAAAGATGGGCTCTCTTAATTTCAGTATTTAAAATTCCTGTGGACTCTGCATATAATTACCCCGGCTGTCTATATTCTTAACCTCAAGGACAAAACTACAGAAGCTCGTCATGCAAAAAACTTTGTTTAAACTGTCCTTCATTATAGGCCACTGCTGGAAAAGGTTGTTAGATCCTGCCTAGAGGTATGACAGCTTTCAAAGGCTGCTGTCTGTGCAGAAGTGGCATTAGGCAGAGAGCAATTTAAACTGAAATACCATCTTACAGCTCAGAGAGTCCAGCAGGCTGCCTCTGCCATCAGCGGGAGAATCAAGGCCCTTGGGGTAATTTAGATCAGGACTTTTGTTCTCTGTTGTTTAACTATGAAGGAACATAGAGGAGCAGCTGGCAAAGCTAGATGTCTTGAGCATAAGAATATATCCCCTTCCTCTCCATGCTGTTGTTTTAATAAAATAAACATACTTACCTGTGGGTAACATGGCTTTCCAAAAAAATCACATTCTAGCAATGTGCTGCTGTTCAGATAAAACCCATTTTTCCTTGTAAAGTCTTTGATGCTGAAGTTCTGGTTCCCAAGAAGGAAATAATTTAACTCTTGGGAATATTTATCGTCCATAGAAAATTTTTGGAGAATTGCAGATACAATGTTCCAAATTAAAAAAATTACTTTCAGGTTGCTCACTGCATGAGCTTGAAACCTGTCAGTGAGAAAGAGAAAGAATTGCTTGGGCTTCTGTAGTTATAGAAATGATCTCAAGGCTTCTCTTGACTAAACTATGACACAATTTGCTGTCTGCTCACAAACTATAAATGATTCTTGTCCACTGGTTTGCAGTTTGATCTCTACAACATGAATAAAAATTATAGTCTATATCTCTAGGAATGTATCTTCCATATCTGGAAACAGAAAATAGACACCTTCTGTATTGGTTTGGCATGAATGGTTAAAAACCAATTGGTGATCTGCTTTGGAACTGACAGCCAGGTTGGCCAGTCAGGTACAGGTGTACACCCCTGGGACACACGGCTTAAATACAGGTGGAATTGGAAACTCGCCCTCTTTTCTGCTGTGGGCTTGCCATGAGGTAACATTGAG
>WBMY01002964.1:367448-507329 GCA_013397315.1 Donacobius atricapilla
ATCCTATGAGATGTTTTGAAGCCTCGTCACCAGTGAAGAATGAGAAGTCCCTTTGTTGTGGAGCTGTGCATCTTTAAAAGGTGAAACCCCATGTGTAGTCCACGGTCCATAAGCAGCCACATGAAAGGCTACATTCGGGAAACTCACAAATGCAGTGTCGGGCAGGCTGCTTTTGTGGGAGCTGGAAGCCACAAACAGACTGTGTCTCTTGTGGAAAGTTACCAGAAGAATCAGGAGGGACTTGTCTCTCTCAAAAGACTGAATGAAAGACTATTTTTATAAGTGCTACTGACTTAAGAGTTCTGATGTTCTGTCTCTACATTGTTTCGTAGAAAAGTAGATTGTTGCTAAGGAGAAGGGGGGATGTCTCTAAAAAGGTTTCATGGTTGTTTTTTTTTGTTTGCCCTTTAGTGTATGTTAATAAATCTAACTGTTTCTATTTTTAAGTTGAGCCTGTTTTTCCTTTCTTCTAATCCTATTCCTTAGTAAAAAGATAGATCAGCGCACTACATTTCACAAAACAAATTTGGCGAATGTGAAACCATTACACCTTCCCATGCCTATTCTGGTCAGTCATATAGGAAACATTTCTGTTGTATGTTGTTGTTTATTAAACATTAAAACCCAAATCCCCTGAGCAGATTAACCATTCACATAAGCCAACCAGATTTGTAGAACCAATGACAATTGCTGAACACCTGCATTTACATGTGGGAAGCTAGCTGAGAGGAGCTGTCCCTTTCAGAAAAAAAGCTGCCTTCCTTAACTTGGAAAATGGAATTCTAAGCACATTTGCAGTAGTCTCATGAACCTGCTTTACTAAGGCACTGTAACCCACTGCAGACAGTGTACCTTCCTGTGAGCCGGTGGCACAGTGGTTTAAATCAAAAGTAATCTTTGATCTCACTGGAGAAGTCTCAAAAACATGATGAGACTTTGGTGGTGCTTTTCTTATGTACAGCATTGAAGTTCTTATTGAAGTAAAGTAAGTCTTTACAGAAGTTGTAAGTTTGAAGGAGAATAAGCATGAATTAAGTTATAATGCCATGTTCTTTAGAACTGACATTTTATCTTATTTTTAAAAATGTATTCATGTAACATATTTGTGTAATAGATCTTAATGCCCCAGTTTAAGAAAGATTAGTAGGAACAGCTCTTCTCAACTGAATCTGAGTTAAAAAATAAAGACAAAGGGAGTGCCGTGCCTCTTTGCCCTGCTAATGATAAAACCCCTAGTTAATAAAAACAGGAGGGGAGGATAAGCACAGCGTGACTAGCAGATGAATACAGCAGCAAACTGTTACTTAGGTGGAAAAATGCCATGCTCAGCAGCTGACTCCCTACCGTGTGCTGCTGCTATAGTTACAAGAAGTGAGGCACACTCATAACAGCCAGCCCACTGCAACCAGAGGGACTTCTGTCTGCAGTGCACGTTGTGTGGTATAACCCAGGGTAGCTTTATGCAGGTAATGGAAGGTGTCATAGGGAGGCAGAACAACTTCAGGTCTTTGAGACTTGGACTTCTGACTGCTTCTGCCAGCAAAAGGTAGAAAATAAGAAAACTTACTATTTTTTGGGGAAAAAATGTGGATAAACTTTCTGTGTTTCTAAAACTGTTCCTAAATTATGTATTTGCTCTAAAAAGCAGGTCAGAATTTTATTAAATTATTTTTGAAGTGGCTGCACTGAATGTTGGCCACTGTCTTCAAATGTAGAAATTTGTAGTGAAGTTCTTGGTTAGATATATGATTTCCAAACAACCCAAATGCTTTCCTCCTGCAAAACCCCCAGACATCAGCTGAAGTTGTAAAGGCTGAGCACCTCTCAAAAAAGAGTATTTCTTTTACTTCAGACTTCTGCCTTTGCATGAGGTTTCTTCTTAAAATCATTTACTAACCTTGCCTTTTATTTTTAACTTGAATGTGGCTGATGGCTGTCCCTTAGTTACACTGAAAAGTATCGCTCAGAACACCATCACCAGAGGAGTTTTTCTATTCCAGCTTCTGCTGTGAAACTTCAAAATCATGTCATCTGAAGGAAGGGGAAGATTATAAAAGCAACCTCCCTTTCTTGTTTCTCATATTTGCATCTTCATTTAAGTATCATGTGTGGAAGACATGCCCCTCATAACCAGATTTTCCTTGGTTTATGTGATTTGTCCAAACAGGTTGTGGAACCTGATTGTTTTCAGATAAAGATGTGTTGTGTCTCAAGATTAAACAACAAACATAATTTTTACCTGTTCAAGTTGCAAAAGGTCACAGCAGGGAATTTGACGTTTTCCACATACTGAACCACCACTGTAGTTGTGGTTGGCCAGCTGAAGTAGTAGATGAAGCGACTGCAGATCTGCCAAATAACAATAGTGAGGCAGCCGAAGACTATCAGCAGCCACAGTGCCCTGCGAGCCTTGCTCTGCGTGTGGACAATGTTATGCACGCCATGAAATGAAGTGGATGAGACAAACTGCTCCTGATATTTCCTTCTGTCTTCCAAATCTGGCAGCAGTTTCTTTATTAAATACAATCGTATCTTTTCCAGTATTCCTGAATATAGAACAAAGTTAATTTTTTTTAAAAAAAAATAGCATCTAACCATTACTCAAAAAAGGAATCCACATAATTCTGATAATGAAAAGCAGATGTAAATTTTCTCTTTAATTGTAAATTCACTCTTCAAGTAATGAATTTGCTTCTTCTGAGGATGGAAGAGTTGTGTGCTAAGAGATGAGCTGTGTGCTGCCCTAAGTACAAACTATATCTTTCAGTATTTCAAGCCCACAAATGTTTAAGCACTTTGATTTAAAAGAGTAGTTCCACTTCTGGGAGAAAGATTGGATTTTGACTTACCTCAGGGGTCTAAAGCCATAGGCTGCTGTGAGCTTACGTAGAAACTTAAACATCTCATTTTTACAATAACAACCCAGTAAAGGACTGGTCCTTCACACATGCTCTGACAAATAAGGTTAAAAAATGAATGATATGAAAGAGAATTTCACTCTTTCACTATTAAAATTTTCAGGATAAGACTTGGAAGGTTATAGGTTCAAAAGAATATACAATTTCATTTTTTTAAGTTCATACTTGTCTGATTCCATACCTTTGAAATGGGATGGGTTTAGTTTTCATTTGTGCCATGTTTTCTATAAATTGATATTAAAATAAACCAAACCAAAAAATTTTAAAATCTAAGTTTCAGGGCTATAACAATAATGAATGTAATTAATACCAAGAACTGCAGTAACTTTCTTATGCTTAATGCTGAATAATCTCTTGGACATGGATTTAAACACCATTTTTTCTCACAAAATATCCAGAGGAAAACTTCTTTAGACCTTTTTTGTACCTTGTCATAATTGGATCACTCTTTTTGCAAAGTGCTTCTTTTATGGATTGCTACCCACTACTTTATTTTGGTATTAAGTAAGTCCATAAGAACAGTAAATCAAAGAAAGTTTGTGAGACAGTTATTAATATCTGAAAATGTATTATTTAGATCAGTGTTTAACAGCAATTAAATGCTTCTCCTCTTCTGTTTTTAACCAAAAATTAGGTTTAATAATTTGCATGTGTGGTAGGAAGAGAATACAGCCTTTTTATGACTGACTTACTTGAGGCTATTACAGCTGGGCAAAGGAACAAAGGGTTGTAAGAGTCATCTGCCAGAGCCACATCAGCCACATCATGACCACATCAGTACTCTGGGGCATTTCTTTGGACCACAGTCTCTGGACCGTGATAGTGAAATCCCGGATGGTGCTGGATTTCAAAACGTTTCTAAAGGGAAAGAATTTACTTTATGGTGTTCTTTTAAGATCTGTGTAAGAACTTTGATCAATGTTAGGTAATTTACTATGACCTTGTTTTATCATCAGATAGTTTTCCACTACAAAACTGTTCAAAACTTTCTCTCCTAGCTCTAGTGACTATTGGAGCCCACTGCAAATCTGCTCAGCCATGTGTGGTTTTGTACATCATGCTGGAATGGAGAAGATTTCTGGCTTTGCTGTAGGCTTCTCTCTCACTAGCACGTGGGCAGTGGGACAAGTTATTTGCATGTTCCCCAAAAAAGAGCAGAGGGAGAAGTACATTCCTAACATGTCTGCATCTGCTGCCTGCAGATTCCAGTAGGAGATCACAGGCAAGTCAGATCCTCTTCTCCAAGGACAGTGCTGTGAGTGTTTATTTCTCCTATATGCACTGTGCTAGGTATGAGAGTGATAGCATGTCCCTAGATAAAAGTCCAGTGCCATAAAAAAACACTGGTTACCTTAATCAGCAGAGGTAGAACTTTGAATTGAAGCAAACATGCTACTACGCTGTATTTCAGCTCTTGTGCATAGCTAGTACAGTAAATAGTAGTAAGGTGAAATGATGTTTCACCTGAGAAAAACATTAACACTTTTTCTTTTAATGTGTAGGATTATCTAATAATAGCATGCTGCTGCTTTCATTACCACTATTTTGTGAATGTCTTAAAGAACCCCTACTCTACTTCCAGATTTCTTTAGAAAATGCAATTTATAAATTGTCTAGTTAAAACTGATAAAATAAAGATAAAAGCTTTTTTCTAAATACACAGAGGGCCAATAGCTAAAGACTTATTTAATTGCTTAAGTAAGAATACAATTTTTTTTCTACAAGCTTTTTTGAGCTCTGCTTTGTTGTATCTTGAAAAGGTACATTATTGCTACTTTTGGACAAGAAGACAAGTAACAAAGCTCTTGGTCAAGTACTCTTATATACCTAGTCACTTACCTTTGGCATCCGATTGAATGAATCTCCTGAGCTGGTCCATGAGGCCGAGCTTATTTCAGTAAGGAAGGGAAGGATAACAAGCTGCCTTACCACTGGGACCACTGCTAGGTAATGGCTTTTATAGAAGACTAAATGGGAGGTGGTTCTCAATGACACATGATACTGGGTAATTTACCTGCCAGGGTTGCTATGTTTTGCCTTTTATTAATGCGGTCTGCAATACGAAGAAGATAATTTTGATTACAGGATCAGATGTACACATTTATATACATTTCAATTACTTATTATGCTAATAGTAGTACCAGTGCACTTGTGTATTGCATCACCTCACAAATTTCTTTCATATATTTTCCGTTTGTTTTAGAAAGGCCAATTATCTTTGCTAAAACACTGTGCTGTTCAAAACTGAATAGCTTCTCTTGAAGTAAATAAGGAACCCCTTCCTGATCTGGAAGGCAGTAAGTGTCTCTCACTAGGTTCCCACCAGGAACCAGGATGCAGTTTATCCACACTTTGAATAGCTGTCTTCATAACCAGCTCCAGATTTCATCTTCTTGTGGCTATTTCAGCAAAAATGAGCGGTTACTGCCAAGAACTAATAACCCTGTAGACAAGGATGAATATACGTGCAGGGTCAATTGTTCTAGCAAGGCCTTATGCAAAAGTACGGAGACTGCTCTTTTGTTAATGTGCAAAATTTTTTGTTTGAAATTTGTTTCAAGAAAAGAACTGAACATATAATAAAAGTGAATAGAAATACTAGAAGATTCAAACCTGGGATGTACTTGATTAATGCCTTAGGAGCAAAATAAGAAAAAAGCCCCCTCAAATTCTCTTTCTGATCCCTTTATTTCTCGCCTTCTGTTAGTAATTGTCCTGTTGGTCACCTACAGAGTTCTTGGGTTACCAGGTGTATCAGCTTGGCTCCTTGTTGCCTCACTGCCTGGTTGTTTGCTATTTTCTGGCTGTATTGTTAACTCTACAAGCAACAAGGTAAAGCACTGAACTCCATTTAATTATTCCTGGCTGACAGGGTTCTGTACTCCACTCCTTGGAATTCCCAGCTCCATTTGTCACTGTTGCCTCACTGGTGGGACTCTCTGCTGGGGCAAGCTTTGCACAGCACTTGTGTTGACTCAAGCAGTTTTTAAGATCTCTGTAACTTGAGCCAAACTGATGCTCTGACAAGCAGTTTCTGAGCTCTGCAGATCTGTTGACTTCTATTAATGCAAACCACTGTAATTCACAGAGCACAGACAACACCTCTTGCCTGAGTTGCTTGAGTTCACAAAACAATATTTTATACTGTTATGTGCATAAAATTAAGAAGTACAAACTGTAAGTTACTTGGCTTTCTATACAGCAAATGATTCAACTTACTTTTTTTTTTTAAATTGTGTTGCTGCCTTACAAAGAGTTGTTATGCTTATGCAATACTTTAAATGAACAAGGTTTATGTTGTCCTCTTGTATTTTACATAAGAAATTGATTTTGAAAAATTTCTTTCTTTTATGGTTGTTTTATATTAATTCTAAAGCAAACACTAAGGGGCGAAGACCAACTGTCTCGTGTTTGTTCATCCTTCCCAAATGGCTTGGAGAAACAGGTTACAGGTTGTAAATTGGTCACAGGCAGCTTGCTCTGTCCACTCACTCCTAGCATATGTATCTGATTGTTTAAACCGCACATTCCCTAATACTTAATGCAGTAAAGATTAGGAAAATCAACTGTTTACAGAGGTGGTCACCATTTTTTGCATTCACACATAATGCAAATTTTGTACTCAAATTATTATTTGAAGTCAGTCTTAAGTGCTGTTCAGTTCTTACCTTATGGTGCTAAATTAAAAAATAATGTTGCAACCAGTGTAACTACATAGCTATTTCCTGAGACAAATAGATAACATGTTTCTGATAAAGTTAATTCTTTATAGCCTAGTTGCAGCAAAATGTCTTCTGAGAATTCTTTTGTTTTGCTGAGATAAAATATGTGCGTACACAAGTATGTATTTGGTGTATATTTAGCTTTCACTGGACAAGACTGTATTTTTTAGAATATGTTAAAGAGTTTCTTTCCAATGCCTGTTACATTGCATGACCCTCTGTAAGTGCTTTCTTGATTTTAATGCTTCTGATGTTTTGCTTAGCTTTCTCTTTTAATAGAAGCATCTCAAATATTGTCTACTTTTAAGACAGAAGTAAAGCATTTGTTAATATGGCAGACTACAAATACTTTTACTCATTTCACACAGAAATATTAGCAAAAAAGGGCAAAACAGAGGAAAAAACAATGGAGTGATCATCACCTGGATTGTTAGAATGTATTGTCATTGCTATTTCATGGAATGCTGGTAACTACTTGTATATGCATCTGTCTTGCACCTTTCTTTGAGCATGTACTGAAAGTGGATTCAGCAATGGGGAGGCAGAAGGGGCTGCAGCAGGAGGTGCTCAAGGGGAGTTTGAGGACTCATTGAGTCTCTCTCTACATTGGCGAGGAATCAGCTGTAACTGGAGAAATTATGAGTTCTCATCATTGTTTTCTAATGCTTAAAGACACTAGAATTTCCTTATATATTTGTTTTCTCATGTCTGTGTTATCCTGCCATAATTTAAACTAGTTGTTCCTTTTCCCATCCTGTGGTGTATTGGAAGTTGCTTATTGCCCCTCCTATTCAAAGGACAATTTTTCTCACTTTTCCACCCACAATCTTCTCTTAGTTATACAGAAAAATGCTTTCCATCTTCCTTAAAGGGCCACATTTTCTACACCAAACATTCATTGTTCTTGCCATCCTCTTCTGAACCCTTCCCACATTGTCTTCATCTGTCTTGAAGACTGGTGCCCAGGACATAATATAACAGATAAAGTCTTTTTGATGCTGGATCGAAATTAGGGATTCCATGCCATGTAGAAAGTTGCTATTTAAAAATTCCAGTTTAAGATTTGCTCTAAAGAATTTCTTATTTGCAAGTTTGGTCATCACAGCTGAAGTTCAATACTACTGCTCTTTGCATCAGAGAAGCTGTACATTATTAATTTTAGTGCATTAAGGTAATTTTGAATTCTAGCTCCTATCTTCCAGCATGCTATTAGACTTTCCAGGCTGTTCTCATTTTTCAGTTTAAGAACTGCACAACCCATTCCATCACCCCAGCCACTAATGATAATGCTGAATGGGATGAGATGAGCAAATTTTTATGAACGTTTGTCCTAAACCAGCCCTTTGCACGTGCCAGACAGCTGTACTGTGGAGTAAACAGCAGCACGAACTGAGCCACGTGGAGGCACCGGAGTAGCTTGTGGTTCCAGATCTGTGCTTCACTGGACCTGACAGGTAACCAGGACTGGGTGTTCCGGAGGGGACAAACAGCCTTTACGAAAGAATTGCACCCTGCAATGTGTGGATGCAAGGCATTTCTCCTAAGTTTTCAGTTCTAGCTGGCATTGATCCATTTACATTGATGAAAGCAGGTTTTTGGGCAATAGAAGTGAAAGAACATTTTCTCCATACTTGGGGAATAATTATCAGTGAAAAATTATCAGCACGTGAAAGAAATGCTGCTGCATTCTGCTGAGCCACAAACGAGAGACAGTGGGGGAAAGGTTGTGTTGGGATGTGTGAAACATAAATGGAAATTAAAAGTATGCTGGGAAGTGATGACACAGTTCTTTGTGTTTAAGAATTTGAACAAATGCAGTATTTAAAAAGAAAAAAAAAAAATCTTTCCAGCACTATCTCATCTCTTTGTTTGTAGTTTGCAAGACCTTGAGCTCTGTTCCTCCCCCAGGTACAAATGTCTGATTGGATTATTAATATTGCATCAACTTTAAGCATGTTTGTTTTAGCCTGGAGTCACCAAATTTTAGTTTTCTAAAACCAACTGTTAATTTCAAGTGCTAGTTAGATAGCAAGTCCAGTTTGGAAAATCACAAAACAGTCACTTCAGCAGATGACTAATTTTGGTTCCAAGTTTATCTTCTGCACTTCCCCTTCCTTTTCTGTGTCTTTATTCACTTATCTCTTGTTATATTGATAAATTTGGTGAGGAAGTGATTTTTGTTCAGTGCTGACAGAGTAGCCAGCACAGTGAGGTTCCGGCTTAGGACACTGGGGGCTTCACCTCTAAAATTGGCATTGTCAACCAAAACAATAGCTGCTGTACTGCATTTCACTATTATAGTTGCGTGTTGTTATCAAAATTATTTCATCTCTATAATTTTATGAGCTTAATAATGCAATATCTATATGTAGAAAAGATACTTTACTTTTCAGTACTTCGTCTCACGGCAGAATCTGCAGAAATGTAGAACAGTGACTGGGACTACAAAGGTATAGTGCACCTATTTCTCATTAGCCATGAATTAGTACCAAACAGAAATGAAAATTACTTTATTATTTGACAGAAAGTTTGAAACTTGCACAGGGAAATACTCCTTCACATGATATGTACTTCAGTTTTAGAACTCATTGCTGCAGGCTGTGGATTCACAGAATCCACAAACAGATTATTAAATGCAAGGACACAGGTATCTTAGGAAGTCCTGTGCTATCAAAATTGGAGTTACATGGATGTTCTGGGGAAATTATTGCACTGTAACATGCTTTTTAGTGTTTCTCCTTTTTTGTTGTTGTTGTTGTTGTTGTTCTGTTTGGGTGGGGTTTTTTTGCTAATGGTGTTTTGCTTTGTTTTTTAATGTTTGTTTCTTTTGTTCTAATAGCTCTTCCCAAGAAATCTTCTACTTTCTCTTTGAAACTTTTCAGCATGGCGTGACCTACTTGGATCTTCGACTCACTGCAGGTATTGTTACATAGGTAGAAGCCATGTGTGCTGGGTAGCTCCTAGTCTGCAATTTTTGGACAAGAGCATTGGGAAGCTTCAAGCGTCATTTGTTTGCAGTCAGAAGTTCTCTGAGCTCTGTCTTCAAGTTAGCAAACACTAGACAAACAAATTGATTTGTGATGATTTTGTAATCAGAATGAGCGTTTGAGCAGTAGAATGGGTGACACTGTCCAAACCACTTTTTCTTCTTCATAAGAGATTTCATGTAGGAAAATTTGAGATTTGGCTTGGGTGAACAGATCATTTCCAATTCATACTTTTTTTGGATTCATGACAATACCTAGAAGGTCAGTCTTACTTACCTGTCCTCATCAGACCATGTTTCAGACAGAGAGTCCCACAGTGAGAACGTGCAAACTCTTGGCTCTGGTTATGTCCATAAATCATGCTGCAGGCCACCTCTGCCTTACATTGAACCCCCTCAACCAGGCTGGAGAGAGGTTCCCTTTTTGCCCATATGAATCCCTTCTCTCAGTCCAAGTAAGTTCAGTTTGTCTCTGCCCTGTAACCCTATTGCAGTCAGCCCAACCACCCTACATCCATCTAGGGAAAGGGAGGTAAATGGGAATGGGGCAAGGGTGAATTAAGAAGGGTGCTTAACAATTCCCATGCTTGGTCATGAAGGCCATGACAGTTCATTTGAAGGCCACAAAGAGCAGTTCTGGGAAGCTGTGGGGTTGGTTGTTTTTTTTTTTTTCCCCCCTGTGGTATGTAACTGTTTGTCTTGTATTCAGACCAGTCACAAAACAGAACATTCTCACTGTCTGCTGAAGGTTAGAGTCCTCTGTGATGAAAAGAAGGCTTTTTATCTGAATTTCATGCATTAAAAGTAAACAAATAACTAAATAAAAGCTCAAGGGCACACACACTTTTGGTTTTCACAGCCTTGTTCAGTCATCTGCAGCATGAACAACAAGTTATGTGTGTGGTTAGATCTGCTTCTTTGTGGTTCTGAGTGTTCAACATGAAAAAGGGAAATGAAGGTGCATTTTGAGAAAAAAGGAATACCATAATTTAAATTAAGGTTATGTTTTGTTTTCAGATACATTCACACTGAAGGGCTTTTTTCATCAAGGCTTGTTTATGATTATGGTAGTGGGAGAGATGACAAAATGGCTATAAACCTCTGTCAGGATATAAAGGACACTCAAATAAGAATCAGGTCCCTACAGTGAGACCCAGATTTAAGCAGCATGGCAGAAGAACATTTATTTCTGAGGGTGTCTGCAGCCATGCTGGAGTTCAAGGCTCTGAGCTGATCCGAACCTGAGGGCTCTTGTAAGCTCTGCTATCATCTACGCTGCCCACAAAAGGTTTAATAATCAGGTCATACAAGCCACTTAAATTCTTGTACTACAAAGTTCATTACACACCTTGAAGCCTTACTGAGATCGGATGAAGGCAGACATTAAGAGGAATGAATGATCTGTATTGTCTATGGTTTTATTTTAGGGGTTTTCAAGTCCTCATCAGGACATCTTTTTTCCACTGATCTTGGAGAGTTTGAGGTCTATTGCAGTTGTGATGATAGAGAGCTGAATTCAGCTAGTGTGAGATTAAATTTTCTTAAATGAATGGATGCAAATATTATCCATAATATTACCCAGTTTATCAGGAATTGGTCAGTTTACAACTTTGGGACCAATCGGCTATGAGGTCCTTAAACAAGGAGTTTGAAATGTTGGAAACACTGGAAAAAACTTTTTAAATTGCTCTTGTCTGGCTGATTGACTGGAGCCCCTCTGTTGCTGAATCGGAAGGAGAATTTGTATAGTTGGTGGTTAGACAGTATCCCCAGCTAGATTTCAAGTGAGTTGGCTAACCCTGAGTGAATTAATGGTACTATTACTTCCCAAATAGGGGGTTAATGTTTTGTTAAGTACAGACTGTAAAAGGGCTCCGACACTTCAAAGTCCTTTGCCTACTGGGTAGGCAATGTAAAGGTTGCCAGTCAGAGATCATTGCACTGGAAGTTTATTATTCTTTGTATTCCACAGAAGAAAATAAAACTGCAAAAGAAAACACACATTAACATGTTTTGTGAGGTTAAATATTCAGTATTTTCCAACTGTCCTTATTTTCTCTAGTTGCACATTTTTTCTTCGTTTGTGTCATGAGAAAAGATAACAGCTTGATTTCATTATGCAAGCTCAGTCTGGATGTTTCAGGTGAAGATATACAGGAATGACAAGATAAACCTTCTTTTTCTTTTGAGATCTATGGATGTGCAAGATTTTCACATTTGTAAATCAAGCTGTTTGAGTGCAAATATGCAAAAAGCGGCTTTCAACATTTAATTTCTGACGTCTTTACTTTCATCTCTAGTTGTCCGCATCGCTGAACACATGTGAACGTATGTGTAGATGTGCGTGAGGAGAGGATTATTTTATTCTGTCAGGTTTTATATCAAGAAGGAAGAACTCCTGGACCTTGCTTGGCAAGTTGTTTCAGTGAAGTCCTACATTTATTGTGGCTCAACTTAATTTTAAGCTGATTTGTGTAAAGCCTGACAAATGACATCTGGCTGAACAGGGAATCCATCCCATCACCCACATCCTACAGCTGCATTTTTTTATGAGCAAACTACTCTTAAGTGACTGGAACAGCTGAAACCACCACACAGACACCACTAAGCAGAATAAGTCTTGCAGAGAGCAAACGATCCAGGGTCACAGAGGTCCTATAGTTTTGTTTGCAGTGAAACTGAGCATTAACTTTTTTTCAGAAAGGGCTGGCAGGCAGAAAAGAAGTGTATGCTTGTTACATGTTACTTCATTGTGTGTTAAGCTGATGACCAGATAGAATTGAGTAACATTTGTCAATAAATGAGAGTGAAACTTTTGTGCAAGGAGACAAAATTAAGAAATTATTCTGAATTAAATACTCAGAAAACCAGCATGAGAGGTTAATGATACTTTTAGTTCTTTACTTAATCTGTGTATATTTTTTGAAAACATATGTATTATTTGAAATCTCTTTGAATAAGCTCTTTTTAATCTGCCATAGAAACATGCTTTTCCACTTCCCCCACCCCCCTTTTCTCTTTCTGTGCGTCTGATTTTTTTTAACTTTAAGAGTATCCTGATACAAAAGGCTGCAGGTTAAAAACCTCCTCTAACAATTCCTGCATTTATAAAATATTGCCTTTTTATCACACACGGATCTCTTCTTGACTTACACCTTACACACTACACCTTATAACTACGTCCAAAGAAGCAACTGGTGGAAACCTTGCAGTAAAAAGCACAAAAAAAGCTTGTGCCATAGGACAAAACAAGCATGTCATCCATTCATTTTTTTAACCGGCAGAGAAAAACACAATTCTGGAGAGCCAACAATGCATGAACTTCCTGACCTTTGTGCTGTGATAGTTTCTGTAATTATTCAATAGTGGGGATGGGCTGAGGGCTAAGGACGGGAATTTGGGGGTTGGCCTTGGCAATGAGATAAGGGTACCGTATAAGGGAGCTGCAGCAGGTTTGGGAACACTAACAGGGTATTTTCCCCGGTGTGCAGCTCAGAGAGTTTGGATCCTGAAATCATGAGCCGCTGCCCCTTTGCGGGGAAGAATTACCTGTGAGTCCTTCCTCTCTGTGTTTTGCTTTATAAATTCAATTCAAATGATAAAGTGTTAGTGCAAAATATGAAATCTCAGAGAGGAATTGCTTACTACCAATAAATAGACAGCTGTAACTATTGTTAAATTAATAGAGATCATATAAGGACTTGTCTGAGCACTTGTTATTTGATGAACTAAATGTGATGTTACCAGCTGTTATTGTGACAAGAGGAATTTCAGTTTTTATCAAAAGCCTGCTTTACTGGTTCTGTTTATCAAAATAAAGCATGGGTTGGATTGTCGATGCATCTATTGGTAGAAAGGCAGGTATATTCATAGTTCTTTCATTAAATAGTTCACATGTTTACTTCATTTTCTTTTTAGATTTAATTTTAACAACCTATCTTTGGAAGATGAAAATGACGATAAATCTCAAGAAGGAATAAATAAAGCCAGCAAGGGTGGGCTTATCTATGGAGAATACCTACAAGTAAGTTTAAGGATCTCATGTTTGCTGTCGTGATTGCTCTTACGACTTGAGGCAGGACCTGTGTTTGACACTTCTCTCAGCAGTCAGTCAGTTACCAAGAAAGGTCTCCAGGTGTAACAGGCACAGGTGCCCATCTCAGCTGGCACCTCTAGGTGGACTGTGGGAAGACCTCAAACTGCAAGGAAGATGGATATTTTGGGGCTTTTGGTAGGGAATTATGCATATTGGTAAGCCTAAACTGTAAAGTGACACACCACAAAAGGTTTTCTTTGGTCTGACAATAGTCACTTGGCAATTTCTGCACGCCAGCAGGCTTTGTGCAGCTTCCTTGAAAGTTTGGAATACTTGGCTGGAAAAATATATTTCAGAAATATAGGAGGTAGGATGATGACTGGAGGGGCATAAAGAAAACCCAACCAAAAACTGCATAAACTAGACATAATTAAGAAATAAGTAAAAACAAAATGCCATAGGTAGTAAAAGAATCCAGATTTGTTTTGTTTTGTTTTGGATTTTTTTAGTAGTTTTTTTTGTTTGTTTCTGATAGCATGAACTGAAGTGAGGGGAATCATTCTATGCTTGTTAACAGATTTGTTGCTATACTGTTAGGAATCTTGCAAGGATTTATTTGAAAACAGCTATGATTAGATTGCAAATTTGAATAAGAAAAGAATTTAGTAATTTAAGAACTGAAGTTTTTATTATTGCCTCAATTCAGAGCTCTTATGCTGATGCTGTTGTATGATTACTAAGAATTTTATTGTAGGAACTCTGCTTTCATGGGACACACAGTATAGATCTAAAATCTGGAACTCACGCCAGACATTTTGTTTTCTCTATTTTTTTCTACTCTACACATATATCTATAATTAAAATTACCCTTAAAATTATTTTCAAAACTTTATTACTTGAGGTAACTAAATGTTGCATTTCAGGCAAGATTTTTTTGCTAATTAAAAAAGTAGAAGTCATACCTGAGACTATTTAGTCAAACTTTTCATATAACCTAGAGAGTGAAGTCTATATGTATATTTTTAAAAATTATTATTCTTAAACATTAGCTGTATGCAGTAAGACAGTAGAATTGAGAGCTTTACAGCACAGTTCTTATCTTTATTTTTAAGCTGAACAAAATACTGAATGCGCAAGAACTTGAGAGTGAGAAGAAAGGGAAGAAAATCCATGATGAGCATCTTTTCATTGTGACACATCAAGGTAAGTGGAGGATTGCAGTGGTGGTTGACCAAAATTTTTGCCAGAGGGAGTTATTTGGAGCTGACACATGCAATATATGTTTCATTTTAGACGCTAGCACAGCAATAGCTCTGTCTTATCTGTTTTATATTTATATTCATATATAAATTGTAAGGCAGTAATCAACTCTATGCTTGTGAAGCCATAAGTATAACCTTAGGATTTGGTAAACCAAGATATGGATGGTTCTATTCTTAGAGAAATTAAGGTGGTGATAATCTTGGTGTCGTCCAAGCAACAGGCTGCTATGCAGGTTATTGTAGGCAAATTTGGTGTGCTGCCTTGTGCCTTCTCTGGAACTTCAATTTTAACCATCTAGAATCTGTTTAGAAATCAGCACACCAGTTAGGCACACTTATGTAGATTGTAAGCAGGTGTGGAATTAGATTTTATTGAAGTATCTGGATTTTCTCTTTCCTCTATTTGTAATGAAGAATCTGTAGATCAAATATCTGATGTGTAAAACATATTTTAAAAAATTCTGTTAGTATTCTCAACTATAGATTATTTTTTCTAATACTTTAGATAAAGGACAGAATACTGTAACAGGTAATGAGTGTATGTGTCATCTTGCACACTGGCAATGTCAATGTAGGCAATTCTTTTCAAATCAACATGTAACAATTATCCTTTCTTGGCGCTAAGGAGAATAAAGTAACCTTGAAGTTGATGCTAACAGTGTCTTTCTTGTTGTAGCATATGAACTTTGGTTTAAGCAGATTTTGTGGGAAATGGACTCTGTGCGAGTGATCTTTCAAAATGGTCATGTAAGTTAAAAACAAGTATTCTTTTGGGAAATTCAGCCCTGATTTTCTCTTGCTTTCTGCCTCTCAGTCTGATACATTTGGGTTTACTAAAGCAACGTCTGCTTTTTTTTTAGAAACAGAATCAAAAGACCAAGTAAAATTTGGCTCTTATATCCTGATAGTACAGATTTTTGATCAGCAGAATCTTATTTCCTCCTGAAGTATGCCTTTTGTATCACCTTCCAAGGCCAATTTCATTGGCCAAAATGCTCTCATACTCTCCTGCTAGTGCTGTGTAACTGCAGAAACTTAAATTGGAGATATTCTATGGCAGAAAAAGCAGGCTCAGAGGCAAGACTGAAAAGCAGAAGGCTCACAGGTATTTTTATGTTGAAAAGTAATTTCTGCCTTTGTTCAGTTTCGGAAGTCTACATACTATCTCCTTCCATCCAATATCTGCTGTGAGAACTCATTTTTGTGATTGTGTAATAGTAAATCCAACAGAGAAGCAAGAATCCAAATCAGTGTAATACTGTGTGAGAATTTCTGAAAATTACAAATGTAAGCAACTATTCACATTTGTTCAAAGCTAAACACACATTATAACAATAGGTAAGAATGGAAAACTCTTGAACTGATACTACATCCACAGAAAAATCTGATTGCATGCAGTTTGAGAAACACCTTGAGTACATCATTAGCATGTGTCTACGAAGAAATTTTGAAAATAGACCAGATTGAAAAAAGGAACCTTCTTGAACCATAAGGTCCAATGAAAATGTTCTCTGTTGTCTATATACCTAATTTCATTGGCTTTTTAGTTTAATATTTTATCAAATTATAATTGACCATATTAAGCTATTATGAAGATTTGTGTGTGTGTGTGTGTGTGTGTGTGAAAAATGAAGTGTTGCGTGTAATCAGAATTTGAAATGTCAGTGTTAAGGTCAAGTACATAGACAAGCAATTAGGGAAATGAATCTTATCTGCCATTTTTTTGTAGTTTGATATTTCCTGGTTGCATGCCCAGATTTTAGAGAGAATTTAAATCCCATTGAAACTGAAAGGAATTTTAGCAGACTCCTCTGCGGGCAAAGTGATTAACTTAGCAAAAAAAGAACTTCTGTGTTTTCCATTTAATATGTTCTATTTCCCACCAGATGCAGTCTTTTCTCTTCTTCTCTCCTTGCCAATGTGCATTTCTGATGAACATGTTTCAGGTGTGCTCTCCTGATGTAGCTGTCAGATTATTTTGCTTCTCAACTTTTTAGTAATTTCCATACCTGCCTTATGTCTTGTAGAATAGAACAAGAATAGAAATTATTCTAGAAGTAATTATAACAGAAGATATGTAATTTTCATATTACATAATACTAAGTGACAATAATATTGTAATTATTAGAAAATATAAATTATTTTTCTTTAGAATTTAATTTCTTTGACTTCCATTTTAGTCATAAACATAGAAAAGAAAAAAAACCCCAGTATGATAGATCTACCTGTAATATAACATCAGTCAGAAAAAAATGGATTTTAATCAATGAAAACTAGAGTTTCAGTTTTAAGTTAAAACCAGAGTGCTCTATTCCATGAGATTCTGCCTCTATGGATTTCACATGGGAAGGACTTGGGAACTACAGTGATGTACAATAGTGAAAAGACATGAAATAACTAGGTAGGATCTAGAGAATACACCATTCTGGTTATGATCTTTATTTTTTCTACAGGTAAGAGATGAGAGAAACATGCTGAAGGTTATTACTCGAATGAACAGAATTTCACTGATTCTGAAATTACTTGTGGAACAGTTCTCAGTTTTGGAAACTATGACTGCATTGGACTTCTTTGATTTCAGGTAAAGACTTGTTATTCCTCCACAGCAATCCATGAGCTGGTAATTCCCATCCTTATCACAATTCCTGATTGTGAATTTTGCATGTGTGCTACTGTCTGTCAGCAAGCTGAGAGCTCACCTTGGAAAGGAAAACATGACATTAAAGTGCAAGGGCCAATTATGAAATTGACCCTGACCGAGTCCAGCATGTTCTGCAAAAAGTACAAGTGAATTGTTGACGCTTTTGTGTAGGGTGCTGCTGACTGGTTTCAGGGTCAAAAGTTAAAACAGCAGAAACAACAGAAATAGCTCAGGGTTCTGCTAGCAATTGAGTTGAAACTTGGCACTGCAGATTGAAGCCTTGTTCTATGGCAAATCTTAGAAATGCTTGGGGGAGGGACATGCACTTCACAGATTATCAAACAGGTATTTCAACTGTCTTGGTTTGCATGATGTTGCCTCGGGTCTGCAGTGCTGGAGGCTTCAAGTGGCTGAAGAAAGCATTGCTGTCCCTTGTCGTTTTTCCCAAATAATTTCTGCTGTCCAGTAGCAGCTCAGTGTATTGCTGGGCTGGAGGCTGGGTACCTCTTCTGCCTTCTGCTGAGGCCTTCTGTGGGATCGTTTGGCTTGTCTCATCTCTCCCACAGCATTTCTTTGTCTTCCCCTACTACATCTAGGTCCTTCCACCGCATTTCCACGTGCTACAGCTTCATTCACTGTCTTCCTTCCCTGTTCTTCTCCTGCTTGTGTCACTTGTGCATATCTGTCTGCCTGGTGATCTCAGTGCCATCCAGCAGCCCATCCACTTCTGTATTTTGGTAGCCCTTCCCTTCTATCTTTTAATGTTCCCTATTAAAAAGAGCAGGAAACTAAGATTTTTCTTCATTTGTTTGAATCTAGCATTACACTACAGCAGGGGAAATCCAAGGGCTAATCATTCATTTTGATCCATACTTCAGCTTTTCAACCACATACTGTCATTTGATAAGTAAACATAAAATTAAATCAATGAAGTGTGTCTGTCAAATCTTGTACTCACAATTCAAAATGCATTAAAATTATCTAGCAATGTGGGATTTCAGGTTACTTTTATTAGTAATTATTTTTCAGCATGGTCAGATGATTTAACTCTTAAGATTCCCATTAATGAATGCCTCAAAAAAATCCACCGGAAGATTTTCTGAGCATTATGCCACTCTATAGAATAAGGCAATATACAATATTGCATGTTTATATATTGCATGCATAGACTATTATATGTAATAATATATAGGAATTATGCTGTATATCAAGACTATTTAAAATGCATTAATTGGCATGTTATTGCTATGAAAATTTTTTTAACAGCTTTTTGGGGTGCATCTGCTTAATCTTTTTGGAAAGGAAATGATATTCACTAACATTGCCTCCTGTACATCACATGCGCAAAGCTGCCATTTTAAAGCACAAATTCACACACTTACATTTGCCCTACCTGTGTATGCACAAACAATGCAGAACTAGAAAATGAGATTATATGTACGCTGTAGTTGCATTAAAATTGCTTGGCTTTTTTTTCCTTTTCCTAAATGCAGTCATATTAAAAAATCCTTAGATAGCTATTTCATATTCTTCAGATATGAAATATGGGGGATTTTTTGAGAACAAGAGGAAATCCACCATCGTAAAATAATATCCTGTATTTTTTTGTCTTCTTTTCTTCTGTTCCCAAAGATATTACCTAAGCCCAGCCTCAGGTTTTCAGAGCCTGCAGTTTCGCTTGCTAGAGAACAAGATTGGTGTTCCCCAAAGTCTGAGAGTCCCTTATAACAGAAGGCATTACCGTGATAACTTCAAGGGACAGGATCGTGAACTACTGCTTCAATCAGAGCAAGAACCAACACTGCTGCAACTTGTGGAGGTAACAATGTCTGTCTTGGGCCTTGCTTCATTTTCCCCAGTCTCCCAAGGATGTCCTTCATGAATGTCAGCGACAAATTCTCCTACCTTAAGAGAAACAAGCATGTTGGCAAATTCTGTGTCAATTATGTTTTGGATTCTTGACAAATATGGCATGAAAGAGAGTTAGTTGTTAGTAAACCAACTGATTTTTCAGAGCATCTCCCTTCCATGTGAAAATTGTGGCTGTTAAACTGGTAAATTGCATTGTGGAAGTGTGAGCTAATAATGTAAATGCACTATTTGCATTGTTTTTCATGACTATAAGCCCTTTTGGGAAGAAAACTTTAAAAATAGTCCCCCTGTTAGTGATGACTATTAGAGAGGTTAAAAACTATAGATGGCTCTATGTCTTCCTTCTGAGATTTATCATTACTACTATCCTATATATATGTGTGGAATAAGATTTGTTTTTCTGTAGTTCATTTTAAAGATATCCTTAGAACAAGACAGCTTCTGTCTTCCAACATTGGCCATGCGATCTGGAACCTGAGGGGGTTGGTATGGCACCATTATGGAGGTGTAAATCATCTACATGGCCATGCTGAATTTAGCAATAAGCACTTCTACAGGATACTAAACCAGAACTGTAGTAGTATAATGTATGTTGCTATAACTTGTAATTCTAGGATAATACAGTTGCATTGTTATTGTTTGAACATATTATTACTACTACTACTACTACTAGCACCACTATTATTATTAAAGGCATGGCTGGAAAGAACTCCAGGACTTGATGCAGAAGAATTTGATTTCTGGGGACAATTTGAAGAGAATGTTTTAAAAGGCCTAGAGGAGGAATTTGCCTTGATACAGGTATATAGTGTACTCTTGAACTGCTGATAAGCAAAGACATGTGACAAAATGATATTCTAACATAAATTTAACTTTTGGCTTGCTTAAAGTTTCTCACTCATTTCACTTAATCTTCATCAGTATTTGTCTGCAAGTAGCAGAAAAAATGTCAAAAAAATCCTTCAGGAAATAGCAATATTTTTTTAATTTGACATCTAAGATGATTTAAAGCATAAGATACATGGATGATTTGGCTTGCAAATGGGATGGATTAGTATCAATGGAAGGGCTGAAGTTGATTTTGCTGAAACTACAACTTCACCTTTAGTTAGTACTTGCATCTACAATTTAGAATAACTATGAAGTTTGGGCCCCTGAGTTGTGGATATGGAATGTCACTATTAACAGCCCATTTCTGTTTAACAGTATATGGCAATTTATATATATATATGACTGCTCTGTGATAATTTGAATTGCACTCGCAAATAAGCATCAAAAAATCCCTGACTGTTTTAAGACCTGCAGCTTTAAATAACATTTTTTAATTTTTTCATTTTTAATAAAAAGAATAAAAGAATTTATCAACTTTCTGAGAATATCTGTTTATGACTTTATTATAACTTATCTAACCTTCTTTATTTACAATTTTCTTGCCCATCGCTCTGCAAGGATGTAATTTTTTTTGCCTTGAAAACAAATAAATCAGACTTCAAACATATTATGATTAAATTTATTTAAGGCCTCTAGAGAAAAAAAGTGATAAATTGCCAGTTTGTTTAAATATCCATTTATCTGAATTGTGTTGGAATCTATTTAATTGTACATTTCTTGGTAATTGTACTTTCCAAAGGACAGTGACTCATATCTTATTGAAAATACAGTTCTTACATCTAAGAGGCAAGATTCAGTATTTATTTAAATAAAAATTGCATAATGAGTCATTCACGTCCTCAATTTTCCCTGTTGAATTCTAAAACTTGTCTTTGTTTTAAATACCAAAGGCCAAAGCAGAATCAGAAGAAAAAGATGACTTATTGTGTGAATTCCAAAAACAGAGAGATGTATTACTTTCATTATTTGATGAAAAACGCCACGAACATCTGCTCAGTAAAGGTAGATTTTATTACTCTATGTCAACATGCACTTTGTATGTTTTATGCATATTATTTATAAATGTTTGTTATAGCATTAAGGTTGCAGGAGAATGAGCAACAAACTAAGGCCACTTGTATTTTGCAGGAGAGAGACGGCTGTCCTACAAAGCACTGAAGGGGGCCTTGATGATCTACTTCTACAGGTAATGTTGTAAGATGTGTCTTTGATGGTGACTGGCAGGAGGAGAGGTGAAGGTTAAGAACAGCAATCTGTTTCAGCCCTCCACAGGAACCCTGATTAGTCAGATACAGCTGGAAGGTCAGACCAGGCTGCTCAGCTCCATGTCCAGCTGAGTTTTGAGTATCTTCAAGGATGGAGGTTGCACATCCCCTCTGGGCAGATGGCCTTTGCTTGACCAGATAATGCTTCTCAATTGTAACTAGTAAAAGCCTTGTTCCACCTGCCCTAGAAAGATCTGGAGTCCTTTTCCAAGTTCAAAAATAAAGGGGCAGATCAAGACTTACACAGCAGAAGCATTTGTTAAAATATCTACTGATATTTCAGTACCAATTTAGGAAAAGTATACTTTAAGTCACTAAGCACTGGTGAAATGCAACTTTGAAAAATACAGCTTATGCTGAGAGGTCTCACTGTCTTCCCTTTCATTTTCCAAGAGAGGAGCCGCGTTTCCAAGTTCCCTTTCAGCTTCTTACCTCCCTTATGGATCTTGATGCGCTCATGACTAAATGGAGATGTAAGTTTGACCTTTTGTCTGGGACACTCCCTCTTCTGGATGCAAATAAATTGTTCTGTCTCTGCGTTACACACAGTCTTAGAATTGAGCTTTGGAGCTTATGCTTTAGGAATTACTTTTTTTGTTTGTACTTCAGCCAAGAGGAAAGATAAAAGAGCTGCTTCTGTGATCTTTAGATACATACCACTTGTATGACTTGCTTTAAGGGACAGGTATCTATTTTTCAATGTATCTCAAGAAGTCATAATGACAGGTCTTTATATGCAGACATTCCTTCTGCCCCCTTCCCTATCTAGACATGCATAAGTGGATATATAATTCTGTATTAACAGAGCATAGTAATGTGTAATAATTTGTGTGTTCATTCTGAATTAACAGTAACTTTATATGAATTGACTGAAGAATGGCATTGCTGAAGACCTAATAGTTCTGTGTCCCTGTAAAGATCTCTGAATGACCTTTAGTAACTGTAGCTCTTTAGTTATATCTAAATACTGAACATGTGCCATTTTCTCCTGTTGTATCATTTAGATAACCATGTCTGTTTGGTGCACAGAATGATTGGCAGCAAGGCTGGCACTGGAGGCTCATCAGGCTACCATTACTTGCGCTCAACAGTGAGGTAGAAATAATGTCTTTCCCATGTTACCGGCAATAATGCAGTTCAAAAATACTGTAATGCTGAGAGACATGTTTCAGATGGCTCACTGGAGGCCAAAGGGCTGCTGACTCTCTTCTGGGACTCTAGCATCTCCCCTTATATGTCCCTCAGTAACATATAAATTCCAAGGCTTCTAGGGAAAAAATTAAAACCTTTTGATCACTCATGCCAAGTGCCACTGTAATTCTCAGTAGAGGGGTCCAGGCATTACAGTGACAGCAATAATATTAACCCTGTTCATTCAGTTTGTGTGCCAGCTAGCCCCAAGTTAATGAAGCCACAGGGGCCGGAAGTGAGCCCCAGCTACTGTGTAACTTAGTTTCTTTATTCCCTGGCATGACCTCTAATTGCACAACCTCCTTAAAAGGGGATCTTTTTTTTAGGTTTGTTTCTAAAAACCCTTGAACCACCCTGTAGTGTTGTAAGCAACTACTATTGCAACCAATGGAACAGAGGCCAGAGTTGAAAGCAGATGGTTAGACTCATGTTGAGGATTGAATGTCCACTGCCTTTTTTAGAAAGCTCTCCCAGTCTTCCTTAATGCCAGGTTAACATGATTGTTCCTAGATAAATTCTACTAGAGATCACACCCTATGGACTCTGCATTTCCAGAAGGAAGATGTTACTATGGATCCCTATTAAGCCTAATCTGCTGTGCCCTAGAAATTTAGGACTGGATACTTGCTCTGCAATATTCAGGAGGGCTAGTGCAGGAAGTTAGGGAATCTTATTATTTGCATGAGAGGGAATGATTACTAAGGATTTGGAAATTATGGCCTTCTATGCTGATGGAATTATTGTTCCAATTGTCTTTTTCAGTGACAGATACAAGGTGTTTGTGGATTTGTTCAATCTTTCAACATTTCTAGTGCCAAGACACTGGATACCAAAGATGAACCCAAGCATTCATAAATTCCTTTATACAGCAGAATACTGTGACAGCTCCTACTTCAGCAGTGATGACTCTGACTAGCCTGCCTTTCTAGGCTGGTTGCTGTAAAGAACTTCCTGACTTGCACCTTCAGTGGTGCTCCCAGCCATTCCCTCAAAGAGTGTGGGTGTGTAAATATGTATTTATGTATGACATCTTTGTGAATAGTACAACTGGCTTGTGGAAGAAATTAACTGCTTGTAAAAAAAAAAAAATCTGTATTGAGTTAGCTTATGTTAAGAGTAAAATGATACCCCAATTCAACCCAATGACTAATTTAACTCTTACTTGGCTTTTTAAAGCCTACACCTAGAGAAAGGGAGAAAATTACATGCAGTTATTATGATCATGACTTATTTGTACATATTATTGTATTTTGTTGTTTGCCTAATGGCTGTTACTAATTTATGTCTAGTTGAGGATATAATCAGTCTCATCACCTTCTGAAGAATATTAGTTTCCAAGCTCTAGAGCAATTTCAAAAGGAATTCTGGGTTATAAGTTTCAAAAGCTAGATTCAAAAAGTAAGTCCTGAATCTATAGAAACCAAACCATTTGAATTTATAATACATCAAGAATCATGTTGCTATCTCTTTACATATGGATGTAAATCCCTTACATAGAAATACTGTTAAAAATAGCAGATCTAAGTACTTTGCATTTCAAATAAAGCAGTATTAAAGCTCATCTTTTGTTAAGTCTTCTTCTAAAGCAAACTATAAAGTGCAAACAAGAGTATGGCAAGCATTTAAAGTGTTTTTTATTCAAATTGGTATATAATAAAAGGCAACTTTGGCTATAGAATATCAATAAAGCAGTGTCATCTTCTCATTAAATGGACTTTTGTCTTTTTAAGTGCTTCCTTTGGAAAGACACAAGCACTGTAGGCTGGAATTTCTGGTAAGTTCTCTCTACCACAGCACTTCAGATACTTTTACCTGGGCAGTAGCCCCTCAAAAGCACTGGAGGCACGTCTGTGTTTCATATTGCTATGACTACATTACTTTTATCCATGCCCGCTAGGGACTTTGTTTTCCAGTTAAGGAAGTGTGCTATCTGTTGTTTGTAAGCCACTCAGGGAAGGCCAGACTACACAACAGAGTACAGAGACTTCATGTTTTTTAAAACTGAAGTTTTCAGCCAAGTGAATTCAGTAAGTGGCAAAACCTGAAGTAAAGAAACAACATACTTGGTCTTCCTTTAATTTAAAATATTAACAATTAGAAGGACTAAAACAGCAACACTTTAACAATAGACAATTATAAATACTCATTGCATTTGTCATAAAAAGGTTATAAAAAAACATCTAAAGACATGGTACAGTAATTGAGTGCAAATACTACAGAACTGCTTTAACACTTTTCATAGTAGGCCTTCTTAAAAGATATAGGTAAAGCATTACAGGTGAAAAATTCAGAGCATTTTAGAATTACGTATTTCATTGTGCGTTCTAGTTACATTTGCCCACAGCTGCAATTCCACAGCTCAGCAAAGCTGGAACACCTTTCAATTACCAGCAAGCCCCTCCTCTGAATTCAATTAATGAGGGACATTCAACACTCATTCTATTGGATATATTCTGTAATTTCTGACTTTCTAAACTGTTAGTCATGATTCTTCCTATATTCAAATAATTTCAAACATACTCATACTATTGATTTGTTGATCCAAATTCCTTCTTATTTGTCATAATTTCTTTCCGTTTAAGATTTTTTTCTGTGGAGTAGTATTCAACACCTGGATAAAGCTTACATTTGAGGCTTCAGTCCATCTTTGTAATTTTTATTTTTGCATTCTGCAGTTCAGTCTTCTTACTCCATGAGAAATTTGGCATTCAAGACAGATTCCAAATAAAAACATTTTTAAAAACTTCAACCAGGAGTTGCAGGAATTTCCCTTACAGCCATTCCTTATATTTGAAAATGGTGTTTTGAATTACATCTTCATATATAGTGTCTGTGCTCATGATACTTGTGGTCTTTTGACAGTTGCGGAGGCCCAGGGAAATGTCAAACAAATACTGCTGAAACTGTGTCTGCTATACCTAGAAGGGACGTAAAATTTGGTTTTAATAAACACTGAAGTGGAGACTTCCCAGAATTCATATTCATATAATGCCCTCTTCCCTCCACGCCACGACAGCAGGAATCCAGGGAAGCATCCGCAACCCTATTATTTCTTCCTTGCCTGGCACTGTGTATAGTTGAAACCTAATCTCCTCATTCCTCTGCTTTTGTGTTCAAAATTTTATATCCTGGTGGTCTCAGAGCACCTCTAAATCAGAGGATAACATCTCCACGGGAAAAGGAGCAACTACTGTCCCTTGCTGGATTGTTCTTGTGTGGTACACTACAGAAAATGTGAAGGATCCTGCTTTTTGGAAGAAAAGGTTTTGAAAATAACACAACTGTTCTCCCTGCTATCTCTACAATTGACTTGCTCTATTACTGCTTCTAAATTTTTGTTTCCAAACTGTTTATACAACAGCAGTAAGAACAAAGATTTAGTAACATGAGAAAGCTATGATTGGATACATTGCTCTGATCTTTACTAAGTGCAGGCAAACGGAATATTGTCTATTCTTTATGTGCAGAAGAATTAGGTAATCTAACACCTCTTACAATGACTAAGAGCTACTGTGAAACGCACATGGAAGGGAAAGCCAGTGGGTTACTCTAACACATAAAATTACAAGATACACAACACTTCCTATCTAGTGGAAATATCTCACCAATTTGGCTCAGCAACCTGATGATAAACCTGAGCATGACTTGCCTTACCTCCATATCTAGCACAAACTGGGTATTCAATGCTACAGAAATCCCTCGAACACAAAGAAAATTTCAAGCGAACAATAGGGCAGCAGATCGAACTAGCACTAAAAGGATATATCTCTATCCTACAAGAAAAGCCATGAGCAGGGTACACAACTCCCAGGTAGGGTTGCTGTTCATATTTGTTTGCTAAACTGAGCCCGGAGATAATGGCACCCACCCAACCAGGACTGCAGCTGTTTTACCTACAGGGAGTACAGTGATGGCACCCACCTAGCACCATCACACATGGCTGGATATTTTACAATGCCATTACCTCTGCATGGTAAGGGACAACAGTACTTTGATTATTTATTTTGTCTTATACAGCTTTGCCTTTACATGGTGCTTTCCAATCACTCAGCTACATGGCTCCATTGAACTAGCAACTGCTTTATTTATTTTTCAATCTAGACTCACTTAACCTCTTTTAAAGAATAGCAATGATTTGTACTGCCTCTCTGAGGATTGCATTATATCTTTATTATATTATTATCTATATTGTATTATGATTATATTAATTTGTTATAGCCATTGAGAAACATATCCCAGTCCATGTCCTTTACCACTTACTTTTTGTCAGACTTACCACAGACATTGCCGCCTATCTTAACACGAACATAGCCATCTATTCCCCAAGTCAGCCCCCAAGAGTTCTGTACAATCCAGTAAGGGACGCTACCTGGAAGAGACATTTCATCAACAAGAGACAACATGAGACTTGGGAAGCTAACACTCCACAGAATTAATTGGCATTTCAGTAGCTCATAGTTTCTGATGAATTGATGATACAGGCCAGTGAAACCTACTGCTGGTCACATAGATAACAGAGCTAATATTCTGATATGGTAGGACTGGATATGGGCCCTTCTAGCATAAAGAAGCCATGGTCTTGACTTTACAAGGATGAAGTCCCACAGAACTGAAGAAACAATGACAAAAAGAGATTTTCTTCTGGCTGATGTGAAGATGATGTCATTTTCACAGAACTTCCAGAATTGATGTGACATCAAACCCAACAGCTTCCAACAGAAAACTGAGTTCTGGATTTTGATCACTTGTCCCACAAAAGGCAAATTGTAAGTAAAAAAAAACCTCATGTGCTGAAGTTCAGCTGGTGGAAACGCACCTGTTCTGTCAAAACCAGTGATAAGAACAGCATGGTTTGCTCTTCCACTGGAGCAGTGATATTGTATGATTCCACCGAGATAATCCTGCCAGCTAATGGCATCGACTGTCACTGCCAAAGGGCCCCAGCTGACAAGCATCCTCATCATTTCCTCTTCTTGACCACTGCAAAAGAAGTGAGTAAAAATACCAAGTTACTTAGGCTAGCACATTAAAGTGATTTGAGTGATTGTAATCTACTTGTTAACAGTTTAAAAATCAAATAATTAAACTCATTCCTCCAAGTTCTACATATCACAATAACACACATCAGTAATTATGTATTTCATATACTAAAACAATGAATGATACAAATGATACAAATGATACAAATATAGGACACACAAACTATGGGACAGGTGTAGATCCCAACACATAATGCTATTAAAAAGTGGCAGGTTTCTAGGTCAAGCCAGTGGGAAGTGGAGAGCACTACATACGTTTTGTATATCACTCTTCTCAGTCAAAACCAGCTTTTAACAAACCATTAGTCTGTATTAGAATTTCCCACTGTTTTTTTAAACCTACAGAAGTACCTCTTAACATAGTAAAACACTAAATTATGTATCTCAAACATATCAAAACACAGGACATTTCCACTGTCAGACATTTATCATTAGCACCGTTATAGAGTTTTATTTATCTAATACACTGGAGCAGGAAATTATCATCACTGCATGGTATGTTCAATAACTAAATTTGGAAAATACAGACTGGCAAAGATATGATTGATTTTAGTTACTTATATCTAGAAGTAACACAATTCCTAGTCAGAATAATACTTCTTGTCTTTATTCAGTAGCTGTACTGTAGTGATAAAAATTAGAAATGATGTTTCTTCACAAAGAAACCTAAAAAGCTGAAGTTTTTACAGGGTTCAGCTGACAACACTGTTTCTAAAGTCATGGGCTGGAGAGGATGCAGGTAGATATGAAAATACATAAATACTGAAGTAATTGAATGCTTCCTGATTTTTTCAATAACCAGTTACTATTGGGAGGATTTACCATTTCTTACAAAAGTAGTGTAATGTTCATAGATTAAAAACCGTAACTGACTCGATGTTCCAGTTTATAGCCAATTTAAAAGACCTAATTTCAAGACACAAGCTTTCGCATTTGAACAGGCTTAGTGATGGCAGTGTTGAGTGGATTGCTTGTGGCAAGCCTTAACTCTCAAAGACGTTATATGTTAATCCTTCTTCAGCATACACCTTATTCCACTTCACTCCATGATTGCTAAACACAGAAAGAAAAGTACAGAAAAAGAAAAGAATGAATAATAGCTACCTGAAATCATATGCAGCAAATCCTGTTATTGAAACTCCAAAATCTGAACGCTCAAAATAATGGCACAGTCCTGTCTGAGCTTTAAATGTGTATTCTGAATCTCTCACAAGTTTTACTTTTGTCTGCAAGAAGATAATTGAGTAAGAATTTAATGCATTTGACTTTTACTGCTATGCAGCTCAAAATGTTTAGAGAATGACCACATAACCCATTCAGTGTGCACTAGGCAAGATTAATTACGTTCATTCATTAACTATTCATTCTCTTCAAATGACTTCCACACACAAAATTACGCTCTCCCTTGGGACAGTTCAAGAAGCACAAGTATCCCAAAAAGTTACATAAAATACTGTAAAGTCCAATTCTGCTCTTAGCATGTAATTCTCATGCTAGTGTATGATGTATGCATCATCCTTTTACACTTTTCATGTCTTCTGCAGTACAGCATGTTTATGACAGTGACTTCTTCAGCCTAATTCATTTGTGGTTCCTTTGCTGCCAAGTAAGAGGGAATTTTGCTTCAGAGGAATAAAGATGAGTATCTTCTGTTATTTTTGATATTCAAACTTAAGCAAGTTATCTAGACTGTTATTAGTTATGGGTATATTACTCTTCAGGGGTAGAATTACTCTTCAGGGGTAGAATTATACTTTCTTAAATTCTGTTTGGTTGTTTTCTTCATTTAAAAAACTGAAGAATTCTTTTTATATTTTTGTAATTCAATCTGAGTACTTTTTATTTCAAAGATATAAAAATGTTTCTGTTTACCTATGTTATTAACACACATTTTGAATTTTTAACAAAATGAAATGTGTGAGCAACAACAGAAATAGAAACATTGAATGCATTTTCAATGTTTTAGGCTGCAAGAGAAACAAATGTAAATGCAGTTCATTTTATTCTGAGGTTTTCCACACACACTTTTACATGATTTTCTAGTGTTGGCGACAGAAACTATTGAAATTTGAAAACAGAAAACATCAGGATCCTTCCTTTTCCCCAAATGCTGCTGCTTTAAATCCACAAAATACCATACGCATAGGTGGCTCTGTCTACACTGGTACTGTATGCCTAAAATTGAATTCAGGAACATTATCTTCAGCCCCTGTGGACTGATTTGTTACATTCACAGATGTATAAATTGCATTCACAAGAACATGTATGGATGATAAAGTTCTAATCAAATTTCAATTCTGCTTGAACTAGTTCTCTCTTGGTTCCAAACTAAATAAATAAGCATACATATATATACACAGACACGTATGTGCATGCATGTATGCACATGTGCACACACATATGATTAAAAAAATCCCTGTAAATTTCACCTTCCCCATCACTTTTTTCCAATAAATAAGAATGCTACTAGAGAAGCTGATGAAGTCTTTTGGGATTTTTACAAAGAGTTTCAAACCTGGTTCAGCCAGCTCAAAGCGCTAACAGTGGATCCCCCGTTGCAGCCGTAGTTATTGTATGAGCAGTCAATAACTTGCTGCACACTCAGCTCTTCCAGAGTGTTTCTTTTAATTGCATAGGCAGACTCTATGCCACCGACAACGCTGAAAGCCCAGCAGCCTCCACACTGACAGAGAGAAAAGGGAAATGGCAGAGAAAGCAAAAGTCAGCTTTGTTTTTGAAGCCTGATATGAAAAAAGTGCCAAAAGAGTCTTCCAATGCTCTTCATTTAATACATCACCTTTGAACTCTGTTTTTAAGGCAATGATAAAGAAATGTTATCATCCATTTAAAATGCTGAACTGTTTTTTCCCCTATATTACTCTCTGAATGCTAGAAATGCATTACAAGTGTCTTATTTTAAGGACTCCTTCCTGATGAATTTTTTGTTCTTGATGATAGGTCTGAGGATGCTTTTTACTGTGAGATACCTATTTTCCAAAAAAAGAAGTGGCCTCAGTATGAAATTAGTTTTTTACCACATTAGTAAGTTTTTCTAGAATTTTGTAGGAACAGATTACAGTTTAAGAAATGGTAAAGATGGTAAAGTGAAATTAAACATAATAGAAAAAATCTTGCACAATAACAATCTATACTGCAATTCTAGGCTCTTTGAACAGTGACATTTAAAATAAGCAACAGAATTTATTCCTCACAAGGTCCTATGTGATGCACAGAAAGGAGACACTGGGAATTGAACATCTTGTTTCTTCCCAGTGACCATAAGCACGTTGGGATAAACTGTAATTGTGTGGAGTCTGGTCATTTTCCTATCATGAATGCGTCCCCTGAGGAATTCACTGGTAAAGATGTGGGTGTTGATTTGCCAAGGGGATTCAGTCATGGGAGAAAACCAACAGGAAAGGATCTACCCCTCTCCAGGTGGGATGAGATCAAGTATTGAACTCCTTTGGTTCCTTCAGAAAAATACAAAACACACGTAGTACAAAATATTTGGAGATTTGGTTAACTAGATCAAAAAATATATTACCATTTTTAAATGCACGACTTCTACATCTCATTCTTCTAAGTCTAATACTGCTTTGCATAAAATGCTTTGTGTAGGTTCAACTGGCTGCTCTTGTGCCAGTGCTCCAAGGAGCCTTCAGGCAGAACTGGTCCCTGCAAAATCTTCCCTGTGGTCTACAGCCTACCTCCTGAGAACCAGGAATGCAAAACACCAGGACTTACTGTCTGTTGGTTTCTCACTTCTGCAATGACTTTCTTGTCCCTCCAGTCAAACTTCTTTGGCAGAGGCTTTTCCTTCCCCTTTGGCACTTTTATGTATCTGGGAAGTTTGTGAGGTATGCTTTTCAAGTAAATAGCTAAACAGAAAACAAAAATGTATAAATGTTTGAACAAAAAAACCCCTCTTAACAACTAGTTTACTAGAATTCAGAGGGAACTTTGATCTACAGTTACAACCATGAGATTGTATCTCATTCTAAAATCCACAGAAAATTCATGAATTTTAAAATAATCATTACGCTCCAGAATGAAGATAAGCATTTCTACAGTTTCAAAAAGAACAGAAATACTCTATGTAGGGCACGTGGGTAGGAAGCATGAAGATTTTCTTTAGTTGAACAATAACCACAGATACTTCTCCATAAAACAAATTTTACTTGAAAATTTCCAAAACATTTTACTTACTTCAAAAATACTTTGTTTTAGCCACGTACAAGGGGAAAATAAGAGGAGAATAAAGTAAAGATTCTGAAACATCTGCAAGTTGCTAAGTTTTCACTAAAAAATGTTGTTTAATTTTTTAAAATTAAAACAAGATGTTAAATGCTCTGATGAATAGAATATGCGACAACAGACATGAACAGCAAGAAGGGAAGGTATCAGACAAATTTTCTAGGAAAAAAAAATTAGGTATGTCATATTGCTCCAGAAAGCTTCAGTTGTCATTATGCAGCCACGGACCTCCAAGCATTGTTTGGACTGTAGTAAATTTTGTGCTGGAGTAGGGAATATGAACTTCCTGGAGAACCTCGTGTATCTTCCTTTCTTTTGCTTCAATTGAAGAAAACTTTAAAGCGCAGTGAGAAGAAAGAAGGAAAACCAGAACTGCCTGAATACTACAATGTGTTCAGGCTGCGGGCAATTCAACCTTGCAAGACTACAGAACATGAAGAGAATTGCTGTATCTTCCAGAAGTACTTACAGTTTGGTACCAGCCATTGTTAATTAGCTGACTATCAGCACGGGAAGAATCTGTAAATGTGAAAGACACAAGGTTCTGGGAAAGAACAAAAAACCCCCACCAGAAACCAAAAAAACAAACACAAAACCCAACAAAAAACCAAAGAAAAGGCATTAGAAGCAACCAGAAAATGTACCTTTGAACTCTTCAGGAAACAGGTGAGAAAACTGATTTATACCATAGACAGCGGTTGTATTATCTTTTGATGATGAATTCAATAATCTAATTCTTTTAGCGCTTTCCTGAAGGAATAAAAAAATAATTGTGGGCATTATTAAGTTAGCAACAGGGACAAAACTGTAAGAGCAGAAAAAGAAAAGGTTAGCAACAGTAAACGTGAAATTAGGTAACAAGTGCTGTTCTCCTCAAATGAATCCAGTATTCCGAGCAAACCAATAGGAAAGCCATTAGGCTAATTTCAACTCCAAGAGATACTAAAAAAAGCATTTGTTAAGTGCAAGAAATGGACATGAAACAGACAAAAAAGGCAAGCTGAGAACAAGTTGTGTCAAACTCATCTGATACCCTTCTTTGACAGCACAACAAACCTCGTGGTTCGGATATGCAAAAAATGCCTTCAGATAAGAGCTAACCGCATCACTTCATGTTTTTATGAAGCGAAAGAACAGCATCATGATGAACTGGAGGCCTCCCGCCTGCTCCCGGCGGCCCGATGTCGCTGGCGAGCGGCTCTGGCGGCCGGCGGGGACCCACGGGGCCGGCCGGGCGCCGGGCGGGCNAAGAGGAGCGGAGGGGAGAGGAGAGGAGAGCTCGCCCGGCCCGGCCCGGCTCGGCCCAGCCCACTCCGCCGCCCGGCCCCGGGAGCGCTCCTGCGGCTCCTGCGCGCTCTCGGGCAATGTCGCCGAGCCCGAGCTGTGCTTGAGGGTGCTCAGCGGCGCCTGAGCAAAGCCGTGTTTCCGGAGATGCTGTTCCGTATGGGAGACTTGCGCCAGGCGCGCAGGGCTGCAAAGGAGGGGCGAAGGGGTGCCGAGCGTTCAGGTGTCTGCCAGGGTATAAATTCGTGCAAGCCCTTCTCCGAGAGGAAAGTTAGCTGGTACCTGAAAGCGGGGCTGCCGGTAGGAGAGAGAAGCAGCCGGAACGCAGGTTACAGGCTTTAGCAAGGCAAGGCGCGGCACGGGTAGGGGAGGGTAGAGCTAGCCGGTGCTCGCAGCCCCTGCGTCCTGTGAGTGAGCTTGTGCTGAAAGAGCACACGGAGAGAAACCATGACTTTCCTCAGAAAGTGGTCATGGTGGTGCTTCAGTAAGCAGCCCAGTGTTCAGCTTTTAAGAGCTCCATTAGGCCACTATGAGTTAACAGAGCCCTCAGTTAATTTCCACCACCAGGCATTTTTACGCAGTGCCTGTGAAACGAATATTTGAATGCTTTAAGCCTGCTGTATGTTTCAGTTCTCTCTGCTGCTTTCCCCCCACGCACCCTTTTGCTAACACAACTTGAAGGCACAGGTGCCCCGTCCTGTGGTGCCAGCAGCACACTTGGTACCGCTGGGCTTGGGGAACGAACCTGTAGGGATCACGATCCAGCTTTGCCTTTGCCCTCCTCCCATGGAATGGCAACTGGGGGATTGGCTGAACTGCCACAGGTTTTTTACAGGGAAGGCTGCTTATGCCTTATAGCCAGTGGATGGAAGAGCTTGTTAGCAGGGCAGAATTAACTGGTTATTCTGATACGATTTATCACTGTAAATCCAGGATTGGCATTGGAGATATTATTACAATTTATTATAAACTTGTATTGGCAGATTGAGGTCTGGGATCAGCATAGGGGCTGAATAGGATGACATAAGAACTGAATGGTGAAACTTTTTTAAGGATGGTCTGAACCTCAGCAGCCAAATTCTGAGACAAATTCCATCAGACCGTGACAGCACTGAGGCCCTCGTGAGAAGTGCAGGGCATAGTGTCTGGCAGGAGTGTCAAAGGACAGCTTGCTATGGTCACCACAGCTTTGGGTGTACTGGTTGTGGGAGGAACAGAAGCATTAATGCAGTAGTCACATGGTTTTATTCTCTATGGTACAGTATAATGGAACAGGAAAGAAATTACTTTGCCAGTCAGTGTAAGCAACAAAGATGCTGAAATTATGCTTTATTTAAAAACATAAGTTTCATTAAAAATTTAAGATTTTCCATCAGTCTAACATGATCAATCTTCTCTAAATTGGCCTGCTGCCCTTGAAATCTGTTGTTCCAGGATTATGATTATCTCAAGCTGAATACTTTTTCTTATTTTTAATATACTCACTAATTTTTAAACCAGGAAACTTAGCTTTACTAGAGCAAGAGATAAACTTTCAGCTATTTTTCGGTTATTATTTCTATAGACTATGCGGTTTTCAAACAGATGTAATCTTGATTGGACAAGCCGTTTTGTTTTGTATGTAGACTTCAAGGGTTAGTTTTCCTGTGAAACACATGAGGGCAGTAAAGGACTTCGGAAATGTAGTTGTAAACCGCACAGCCTTCATTTTTGTTTTAATTAAAATAAATAACTCCCAAACAAACAAGCAAAAAAAAAATTTTCCTCCTATTTTGGGAAAGTAGATGTATCTCACATTGATTTGCATTAAAAATACTGTATAGTATAGGAAGAGGAAAAGGTTTGTTTCCCCCGGATTTGCCCTGTGTGTACTGAATAGATGTTTCAATTTATCTTGTTCAGCAGGAGAGATTGTAAGAAAAGTCAGTGTCTCCTCTGGTGACTGGCTCTGGGGGGACGAAAGTGTAATAAACAGCCAAAGGTAGGTGACTGTCAACCAAAGTGTTTCAGAAGGTTTTATTATTCCACTGAATTACCTACTGTGCCATGAAAANCTATTCATTAGAAGTATTCAGTGAGCTGAAACAATGCATACTAAGGGAAGAAGCAATGATGAATATATATTTCAGAACCTCTAAACTCTTTGTAAGATGTTTTCTTTAAATGAGGATATATTAAGAGAAATTACCTGAGACATCAGCTGCAAATCACTCGTTTCTAAAATTTCTCATGACACAGCTATGTTATTAGTGGGTGGGTTTTTATAGTATTGCAGGTTCAGATTGAAAGATCATTTAATATTTACTAGCCAGGCTTTTTTCTTTTTTTTTTTTTTTTCCTCTAGTGATTTTTGCTATTTTTGCTTAGTTGTTTGACATAGTCATTAAATCTGGTTGGGCATCCTAGCTTGAGTGCCCCCTGTCCTCTGAGTTTATAATAAACATAGCAAAGAGGGCAAAATATAAGAAATTACTTCTGAGTTGGAGACAGGTGTGCCAAGGATGGGTTTTTCTGCTCCTTAAGGCATTCATGAGAAGTATTAATGGACCTTCAGGTAGGAGTGATGCCTTTATAGCACTTTGGGAGGTATTTACTTTAGCAGCAGTTTGGACTCCTGTTTTAGGCATATAAGATGTATAATAAGTGGAAAATAAATCCTTTTGTGTTGTGTGGTCTTCAGCCTCAGAGAGANACATAAGTTTCATTAAAAATTTAAGATTTTCCATCAGTCTAACATGATCAATCTTCTCTAAATTGGCCTGCTGCCCTTGAAATCTGTTGTTCCAGGATTATGATTATCTCAAGCTGAATACTTTTTCTTATTTTTAATATACTCACTAATTTTTAAACCAGGAAACTTAGCTTTACTAGAGCAAGAGATAAACTTTCAGCTATTTTTCGGTTATTATTTCTATAGACTATGCGGTTTTCAAACAGATGTAATCTTGATTGGACAAGCCGTTTTGTTTTGTATGTAGACTTCAAGGGTTAGTTTTCCTGTGAAACACATGAGGGCAGTAAAGGACTTCGGAAATGTAGTTGTAAACCGCACAGCTTTCATTTTTGTTTTAATTAAAATAAATAACTCCCAAACAAACAAGCAAAAAAAAAAAAAAATTCTCCTCCTATTTTGGGAAAATAGATGTATCTCACATTGATTTGCATTAAAAATACTGTATAGTATAGGAAGAGGAAAAGGTTTATTTCCCCCGGATTTGCCCTCTGTGTACTGAATAGATGTTTCAATTTATCTTGTTCAGCAGGAGAGATTGTAAGAAAAGTCAGTGTCTCCTCTGGTGACTGGCTCTGGGGGGACGAAAGTGTAATAAACAGCCAAAGGTAGGTGACTGTCAACCAAAGTGTTTCAGAAGGTTTTATTATTCCACTGAATTACCTACTGTGCCATGAAAACATTTTGTGCCTGTGCTCAGATGAACAAAATCCCACCAAAGTACACAGAGGGCTCAGTCTACAGGCATGCAGTCCCTTCTCTGCTTTGAATTACTCCAGTGTAAATTTAGCCATGCTTCATTAAGATAAAATACACTTGTAAAAATAATATCAGAATAAGGCCTATAAAAAGAATAGGGTATAGAGATGTTTGGTGGGTATGTTGTTTTGGGGTATTTGTTTGGTTGAGGTTTTTTAAAGGCTTTGTTGATACAATTCTTACTTCTTCATTGACACAGGTAAGCCATATATTAGTTACGCTAGTCACCATGATGATGAATTGTGATGAAAATATTTTTATGCTTTTTTCCCCCCCAGAAACTTTGATTNGATTTTTGCTATTTTTGCTTAGTTGTTTGAAATAGTCATTAAATCTGGTTGGGCATCCTAGCTTGAGTGCCCCCTGTCCTCTGAGTTTATAATAAACATAGCAAAGAGGGCAAAATATAAGAAATTACTTCTGAGTTGGAGACAGGTGTGCCAAGGATGGGTTTTTCTGCTCCTTAAGGCATTCATGAGAAGTATTAATGGACCTTCAGGTAGGAGTGATGCCTTTATAGCACTTTGGGAGGTATTTACTTTAGCAGCAGTTTGGACTCCTGTTTTAGGCATATAAGATGTATAATAAGTGGAAAATAAATCCTTTTGTGTTGTGTGGTCTTCAGCCTCAGAGAGAAATTATCTAAATCCAGCAGATGGAGCTAAGTGCTCTTTCTTAAAAAGGCTTGTGGGGAAAAATTATGTCCAAGGATTTGCTTATTTTAAGACCTAGCAGAGGTGTTGTTTGCTAATACAGTTGCACTGGTAACAATTATTAAATGTAAGTAAAGCAAGTGAAAATTGCAATCTTGAGATGAAATCTAGTCCTGAGGGTAAATGAACAGTGTTAATGTATCCAATGTTCAGAAGTAGTCTTTTCTGAGCCCTGGGGTGGACTTTTGTGAAAAGCAGAATTTGTGAGAAGCAAAGAAATTCCCACATGGGAGCACTTGGGTTTGCAGAAATGACCAAATTGCGCCAGGGGCTGCCTTAGGTAGATCATGACAAACGTGTGTTGACCATGAAGTCTCTCCTGGTAGAATAATCATCCTTTGCAAATAATGAAATAAATGTAGGATCTGCTTCTCAGTCCTGACTTATCTGTATCTCAGCTGAATATCTTAAACACCAGTAAGTCTTTACCTCCTTTAAAAAGGTTTTTTTCCAATCTTGTCAGTAAGGGATGAATTATGAATGATGAAGGCTGGCAATGGAGCTAATAATTCAAAATCAAACAGTGAATCAAAAAATAAAAATGCAGAAAGGAGCAACACCTGTTCTGAGTGAGAATGAAGTAAGAAGTCTTGTCAGTTTTAGGGATCTGAGAATTGGCTTTTCTATGAGAAATCTGATTTGCTAATACTCTGATTTTCTGTTTTCATTGCCAGTCCCATTTGCCAGTGTCTACAAATTCACATTAAATATTCTCAGCTGACAAAATTTCTCATATCCAGGTCATTCAAGTCTTATTTTCTTGTTGGCTTTTTGCTTCTTTGTCTCAGTCTTTTTAGTATTTTATTATCTCCAGAAAGTGGGTTAAGTGGTCAGCTTTTCAGGAAGAATTTCAGGCAATATTTGGTGCAGCTTGGCTTAAGGGCACAAGTATTGATAAACATTTTTTCACTCTAATTGTTCTTATTTCTTCCGTCAAACTGTTTGACCATGGCATGTGCACAAAGGGCTTATATGTAGAAGTAATGCTGTTTTAGAGAGTCTACTTTGCATATTTCTATAAATGGTCCAGTTAATTTGTTTGTATATTCTACATGAATTCATCATCAGTGGCTTTGTTGGTAGAAGAATCCAGTAAGAGATTGACGGCTTTCAAAATTCACCTAAAAGGAGAAACAAAATTAAAGAAAAAAAGCACCATTTAGGAATCATTTCTATCTTACACAGATTTTTGTGCTCCTTTTTGGAGTATCTGCTTGCTGACTTTCTCCATGGGTGATTGTGATTCAAAAATGCTGTTGAATCATCCCAACCTTATATTCTTTGTTTCATGTGCAATACCTTCCTCTTTTGTTTTTCTGTGTAACTTAAAAGAACAGATTTTATAGTCACATTGATGTGAATCATATTTGACTTACTGCTATGATTATAATACTATTGAAGCTATACTTTGTCCCTGAGGTGCATAGAACTCGAATGCCCTTCATGGGAAGGTCAGCAATGTAAAACCAATGTCAAATTTGCACCTCAGGCATGAGGTCTGTGTCCATGACTAACCTGTGCACAGAAATAGAGGGTCTGTTTTACATCAGTGGTTGAGTTTTTTATTGTGTAAAGTTGTGCTGGAAGGTTAACTTGTTTTGTTGCCTTAGACTTTGGTCTAAAAGGCTTTCATGAAAGAGGAGTGACAGCCTGCCTTCCCTGCTGCTGCTTGTGTGAAATGCACCTCCACATTGCCACTGTTTCCATACATGCTGCTAAAGAGGATGAGCTTTTCTGAAGTCTTGCAGCTCTGACACACTAGGAGGTATTAGGACCCAGCTGCCTGTTGAAAATGGGAGCATTAGTATTCAGGAAAATAGATTTAGAGAAAGAACTATAGTACTATGCCCTTGTTTGCCTCTTTTGTTGCCATAGGAAGCACACAAGTTGCCATGATTGTCATCTTCAGTCTGCAACTATGGCCAGTATAAGAGTGCCATGTCATTATCATGGTATTTCAATTACAGAGTGGATGAGATTGGAAGAAGCCACTGGCAGTCATCTAGTCCAGCCTCACTGCTCAAGCATGGTCCCCTATATCATGTTTACTGAGGATTGTGTCCAGATAACTTTGAATATCTCCATGGAAGGAGACTCTATGACCTCTCTGGGCTATCTGTACCAGTGCTCAGTCACCTGCACAGTAAAGTTTTTTCCTCATGTTCAGGTGGGACTTCCTGTGCATCAGTTTCTGCCCACTGCCTCTTGTCCTATTGCTTGGCACCAACTGAGCAGAGCCTGGCTCTGTCCTTCTGTCATCCTCCCTGCAGATACTGACAGATATTGATGAGGTCCCCTCTCAGTTGTCTCTTCTTAAGGCTGAAGAGGTCCAGCTCCCTCTGCCTTTTCTCATTAAAGGGGAAATCCAGACCCCTCATAGTTTTCCTAGCTCTCCAGCTCCAGGAGCTCCATGTCTCCCTTGTCCTGAGAGCCCAGAACTGGATGCAACACTCTGGATGTGGTTTACCAGAGCTGAGCAGAGGAGCAGGATCAGTACCCTCATCCTGCTGGAATGCTCTTCCTAATGCACCCCAGGACATCATCAGCCTTTCTGGCTCCAAGGGCCCTGCTAGCTCATGGACGGGTTATTGCCCACCAGAACCCCCAGGTCCTTCTCTGCTGAGTTGCTTCCTAGCAGGTCACCCCCAGCCTGTCCTGGAATGTGGGTTTGTTCCACCCCAGATTCAGGACCCCATATTTGCCTTTGTAAATTTTGGACAGTTCCTCTTGTTCAGTTGCAAGAACTGATTCTTCTTTTTAGAAAGAAAAAAATGCAGTGGGAGTGTGTCATACATACACTAATTCAAGTTTGGAGACAAAAGGTAAAAATGCTTTTTTTATGCAGAAAGGAAGAATGCTTCAGGATTCATAAAGTTGTCCTTTCACTTGGGTTAATGTAATCATCTTATAAATTGTAATTTGAATATATTTTAAAGTTAGAGTATCATAGGATAATTTATTATGCACATGTAAAGCAACAGTCAAGAAAATTCTGGGCTTGTAGTTGTTTATACTTCATGTGAATTTTGGATTTAAATTGTTATTTTAACATAATTTCAAATAAATGTTGATTTTTTAAGGGAGCTGTTGCTTTTTCATGACTGTAAACAAAAGTTTAGTTTCACTATTCTGTGGTCATATTGGTAGTTTTAGATGGTGTGAACCAGGAGGAGCTTTGTGTGAGTGTGTAATTGTAATGATATGAAATTAATATTATGGTGGGCACAACTGAGCCTTGTATATTTGTCTTAATTATAGACTTTGAACTTGTAATTTTCTTCCTACAAACCACTACAGTTGGCCTCCTGTATAAGGCCCTAAAAGGCAGTGCATTCAGAGTTTCCCAGATGATTAAATTACATTGTTTTGAAAAACTTAGATTATGTCAGGAACTGTTGCACCAAAAAAAAAAAAAAGTTTCATTAATTACTCAAATATTTATTGCATTTGGGTTGATTTAAAGTGTAATGGCAGCTTACTTCACCCTTTCTCTGTTAGCAAAAGTAATTGTGGTTTTAAAAGGGTAGTGCCAGGGTTTGGGTATTAAGGTCTGACTTGTTTTGTTCATGAGGATACTGAGCTGGTCTTATATTTTTCCCAGGAAGTAGAATCTTTATATGTCATATAAGGCAGATTCTTAATTATGGAGTTTGCATTCTCTGTTTTGCACGTCTCACCTTCTCATGTGTAGCTGAGCCCAGAGAACTGGAAAGGCAATTTCTTTTGAAAATCCCGATCATAGCAAATGTTACATGTTTCCTTCTAAAAAGCCAAACTTTCTTGTATCTCAGCTTTTCCTTGACATATTGAGAGCTCATTCAAGTTGAAGCCCTTCATACTGGAGATCATTGAAAACATTATTCTTTTGAAAGGACACAAGAAATATGTTCTGCTTTTACAAAAAGCCCTTGACATTATTGTTTTTCTCATAGATTTTTGTTTAGATGTGTTTTAATAACCAGGCTAGCCACATACAGAGCATTTACAGTGTGTTTGTTGTGATAGCTCAGTATCCAAAGGCTATGAATACACAACATGGTAGAATTTGAGGGGAAGTAATACATATTTAATAGTACATGAAAAGGATTTAATATCTAATTTCACACCTACATTTAAGTTTCACTTAAAATTAACAACATTACTGTAATATTCTTTAAACAACATGTTTTAAATAGATTGAGGTAATTCTTGAGGGAACATTTTTTTCTGAAGAATTAATACGTATATAGAATATGTATGTATATGTTCATGCTAAAACTGTGTGAAAGCTTTTTAGACTTTGAACCTGTCAACCCTACCAAGATGTCTGCATTGAGTTACCAGCATGTCACTGGGTTTTAATACTGATGGAGAAACATTGTGTCAAGCTATGTTTTTTTTTTTTTGTCTTTATGTGGTCATTTCTGGGGAATGTAAACATAATATTCATGGCCAGATGTGGATGTGTGGCTGAGATTGGTACATACTCTGGCTTCTCTAAGAGAAGCAATTATCTCTGCTGGCTGTTCAGGATGTATTGCCAGTTGCTCTGAGTAGAGCACTGCTCTTTATTGGCAGGTTACCATGTATGTTTCTATGCTGACAACATTTTTTTTTCTTTTTTGAGACTGAGATGATTATCCTTCTTTTGAACTTAACGTAGTTTCTCATCGGGGTTGTTAAAGAAGTTGTAGTAATTTCTACCAGGCTACCTAGGGTCAACATCAGGCATGCTGCTTCTTTTGGTTGACCATCAATATACAATAAAGTTAATATTTTCTGTGCTCAAGACAGTTTTTCTCATTAAGTTAGTCATGCTTAAGTATTTTGAAATGATTGAGAACTCAGTGAAATTAAATAATGTGTAATTTGAGCTAAGAGGAACTGCATATGTTTTGACTATGTTTTTTAACCCAATGTACTTCAGTGTTAAGAAGAGAGGATATTTTTAGTTAACGCCATCATTCATTTCCAGACAAAATGACTGCAAAGGGGGTATAAACACCTAAAAAATTAGTTTTCACATTTGCAGACTGCAGAAGGAAATGAGCGCTAATGAGTGCTTAGAAGATTTTTAATATGTACCTTTGTGGTCTGGTTTTGGGAAGAATATGCATTACCTGAGACATCATCCATTTACAGCACAGGCTGACTGGCCACAACAGGTAAATAATTGTGATGCTATTTGCCTGAACAATTTATTGTAATTCAGGGCCAAGGGAATCTGTGCAATTAAAACGGACACTAAATGCTGTGTCAAGAGGTGCTTACCTAAGTCCAGCTTCCAGAGCTTTCAGGAGCTCATTTTCCCGAGCAGACCTGCCATATTACAGTCTGCCCTTGCTAATTACATGGGCAGGCTGCCTTAAACAGTGCTGAGCTTAAATTGCCACAGGACTTTTTCTTTATAAAGGCTATATTCCTTTGGAGCCTGCAACCACCCTGCTCTAACTGCACCATGTGAATTCATCTTTGCCATGCAGTAGGCAGCCTATGAAGCAGAGCTAATGTGCTTATCAGGGAAGCAAGTTCTGGGAGTACACTTTTCCTTAAGATTGGTCTTATAGCTGTGGGAGAACTCAGACATCCTTTGTTTTGAATCTGAATAGACTTGGGTTAATTTTGCTCCTTTGTTTGAACTTTATTAAAAGGAATTTAATATTTCTTATTCTTCTGTTCTGCTGAGAACTATTCTAGAGAGTCGAAGGTTTCCTCTGGGTCATACAGCCGACAGGGAGCAGCACAGGTAGCCTGCTGGACAGGGCAGGGAGGCAGTACAGGAAAGCACAACGAGGGAAGTGGCCAGAGAGTCATGATTTCCAAGTAGGCCTGGCCTGGCTGCATTTTCAGTGTTTTCAGGAAAGGAAGTAAACCCACTAGTGTGGGGTGACTTTACCCTTTTATAGCATTAAAAAATACATTCTTGTTGGAGTAAAATATATTGGATAGAAAGCAACTTCTGCCTTCACAGTGAGACTGTGTCCCCTTCAAGATTCCCAGTTATATCCTGCAGCAGCCAGGGCTGCCTGCAGACTTGGCTGCCACCCGTGTCCCTGGTGAGCAGCTGGTGCAGCCATCCCATGCTGAAGAGATGTCAGGTGACATGCAGAAAAACCAGAGATATTCATTGTCTTATTTGGATGTTAGGACGAATGGCGGTATGATTTAGTATTCCTTTTGATAAAGATGTTGATTATTGTAAGTATCACAAGGTCAAGACTTGAGACGATGACATCTCATTTGAAAGCCAAGTATGCCAGGCGCTCTCTTCCTTGTTGAGTAGAAGAGTATCCCATCAGACTGTATTGTTTTGATCACCCCTTTATTCCAATCCTCTTGGAAAGTGAAGATTTCCAACCTTTTGCAAATCAAAATAAGAAGGAAGACAAAGACCAGCAGAATGCTTTGTCTGCTATTAATCCAAGCATAGTTCTCTCCTAAAGTGTAGATACAGTGCCTAACTAGAAATGGAAGAAGTGCTGCACGATGAAAACTTGATAGGCTGTTGGTAGGTTGCACACCCCTCTGGCATATCTGATTAGCTTTCCTTAAATTTTTGAAAAGCTCTTGAGTAGATTTTAGCCTCTGACTGCTTTTTTTTTTTCTGGATTTACCTTGAAGTTATTGAGATACCGCCTCTGGGGACTAGGAAGAGAGTGTTATAACATGATAAAAATCTAAATCATTTTCTCCATGGCTGGCTAAGTGAAATATCCCTAAAAATGCACTTGGTTCATTGAAATATCAAACTCCAGATTGTTGAAGTAGTGTTTGGCAAGTAGAGAAGATAAACTGGTTTGAATACAAGTTTAGGTCTTAAATACTGATTAGTCATCAGCGATGACTCTAGTTTTGACTTCACAACTTAGTCCTTGCCCACTTGCCTTTGATTCTTGTAGCCACTCTGAAGACTGAAAATGTGTCACTAACCAAAATACAGCACTGAACTGGGTGCTCAGTGAGTTTTACTGAGCCGTCTTATGTTTTGTGAGCAGGAAAAATATTCATGAAAATAAGTGGTCCAATTGCTTTGGGAAGGAATAATTGAAAAGGATGATTAATTTATGAATTCTTTTCACTTTCATTTAAAATAAATTACTCTAGAGGCAATTAAGAATTTCTTCCCATGTAATAAGTTAAATTGATGAATTGTCATTGTCTAGAAATGGCTTAGATTTATTTTGGGCAAGTACAGTCTATCAAATTAAAAGTTATTAATACGTTTTCTAACAGTCTTTCAATAAACAAAGAAGCCTCATTGGTACTGATGATATAAATGCTGTTTGTAAGTGATTTATCTTCACCTCACTCTTTGAGGTCTTTGTCCAAGACTGAAGTTTAACTTTTACCTGATATTATTTCAAGAAGAAAAAAATTAATACATGTGAGTCAATGAGTTATGGACAAAAGACACTAATTTGCTGAATATTTTTAACCTGAATAAAGGTATTTTAAGAACTATATATAGTATTTCAGTTACCACCTTTGAAAGTAATGTAAGCAGTTTTATTTTTCTGCACTGCAGGTACTTAGCATTAGTTAGGAATTTAAAGCACAAGCTTTTTTGTGTTAAAGAGTTGTGGTTTTGTTGTTTTGTTTTGTATTGTTTTTCTTTTAAATTTGTCCTTTAATGGTGGAAAGCCTGTGGAAAACCTCTATCACCAATTTCTAGTCCTAAGGCCTCTTGCATCTTGTCTAAACACAAAATCCAACTCATGGTTTATTGTGGAGTTTACTATTAATTAACTATAAACCCAGAAGGATCAAAAGTAGGATTCTACAAAAGGACTTGAATATTTCATCAACTCTCAGCTAATTCTCATTAACCTGTAGCTAAAGAAAAACTGAGGTGCCCCAGCAACAGCATAGTATTTGGGGTATTGTGAAGACATTCGGGTGTATTCCTGCTGAGAGCAAGGAGAAGAGTCCTCCAGGAAAGCCAGAGACAGAGGAGGTGGCATGGTGGAGATGCTGTCATCCCTCCTTCAGCCTGATCCATGCCAGCTTACACCGGCTCCATGATATTCCATTTTCAATCTAAAATGAAAACTAATTACAGAGAACTTGATGATGTGATAATAATCTAATAATTTTAATAATCTAATAAACTTGACTATGATAATAATCTAGTAATAGAAGAAACGTAGACATGTATGTAATTAACACAGTGCAGTCTTAAAAACAAATGACAATTCTTTTATTATAGAATATAAACCTACTTTATATACAGAACTGTATTGTCTAAAGTTATAAGCTTGAATTACAGTAAGTTTGAAGTGCATATTATTTATAAAAAAGGCATTTAAGAGTTGAAATGCAGCAATTGAAATGTTTTTAAACAGTATTTTACAATTATTTTCACAGTTAGTTATAAAAGGAAGTATTTTAGTTAAATATTTTTCAGCGTGTATTTCAAGAGATAACAGTTTTTTTCCCAAGAGATTCTGGGTGGTGGTGATAATGACCTCCATTTTCCAGGTTGTGTTTACCAAGACAGAAAGGGTCATAGTCAATCTTTACTGAGTACCCATCATTTTAATAACAGAAGAACCACTTGATGTAAAAGTATTTACAAGGGCACGTGGCTTTTTTTTTTAATCTGTCAAACCCTGTCAGTCTTGGGAAAAACCATGAATGCTTAAAAATACCTCAGTGCAGCTTAGGCAAACAATATGCTAAACATGAGCACGTTTTTTAAAAAATATGTAGCTGGAATAGAAAATCACAATAAAGGTCACCAAAATTAATGGGCATAGAGGTGATCAGAACTTTTAAGCTCTGAAAACTGTCTTTAAGTGTATTTCACAGCCAGGGAATAAGGCTGACTCAAGCTTACTTTTTGTACAGAAGAGGTAGACAGACACAAAATGCATCAATAAAAGATATTGAATAAACTGTACCACAGTGACATGTATCTGCTCTTAGAGTTTCAGGGGTTAGTTTAAACCTCAATCTTGTACCATATTACCATTTTAAACTTTGTCTTGTCTGATGTATGCCCTGCTCAGGCAGTAGCAGGGATAAAAATGGTATTCTGGTGGTGTGGAATTCTGTATGTCGGACAGAGCTGCTGGTTGAAGTAGATCTCTGTGCAACTGTTGTGACAGACAATCAATTGCACTCAAATATAACTTAATATCAGGGAAAAGTGATATTATATATTGTATCTAAATCTTATTTTCTGCTACTCTTTTTTTTTTTTCCAATCAAAATCTTCTGCACTGTGTAAGAATGTAGCCGTTTAGGGTAGGTTACAATGTGTAGCTGTGAAAACATCCACGAAAAGGTTTTATTATTCTTGTGCTGTTACATGCTAGCTTCCCTGAAAAAACAACGCCCAAACTAGAAAGCTAAAGCAATCAGGGTTTCTGCTCCTTATTTTTACTCTGAACCAACCCTGTTTCAGTTTAAAGCCATTCTTCCTTGTCCTATCCCCCAGCTTTCTTGTAGGCTCCTTTTACATACTGGAATTGTCTTGGTTTTAAAAGCTTTGCTTAGTGAATCAGAAAAAACCCTAAAAGCAACAACAACAAAAAAATCCCCAGATGCACTAATCCCCCGGGTTTTGGGTTTTATTTAATTCTGATGCTGTGCAGTTAGCTTTTCTCCCCTTCATGCTTCCAAAGTTGATTTTATCCAGTTTCTGTGATCAGCAAGTGAGCTTTGTGACAGTGTTTCTTCTATTATATCAAGCTGCATCTGAAGCTTGTTCAATCTTCAGATTTAACTAAAATTGACTTGTTCTTTCCATCTTATGTCTATATTATACCTATTCCAAGAAGAAAAATCTTGAGTGGCAACTCCAATTTTCATCTACAGTTTCCTCCCTGTGAAATAGGTATAGATTTCAAAGAGTGCTGCACCTACACAGATGTACAGTCTAGGAATGTCCAGAAGGTACTATTTCCAGTTGCGCTTCCTTGTGCAGGTAAGCATGGTAATTTCAGAGATTCATCTAACTTTGTGGCTTCCTAACATGCCGTGTCCCAAGAGCTATCAACTGTGACTTCTGCTTTAGTTATTCCCTGTGCTCCCTGCTGATGTGCAGTTCTGTGTGGGTTAGGGCTCTGAAGACTCTCCTTGGCTCCACAGGCTGTAGTAGTACATCTCATATGCTGCTCTGTTATCCCTTTTTATATTCCTCTGTTTCACTCAGTCTTGTTCTAATGAGGCTGTGTATAAGGTTCATGAGTCTGCACCTGCCTCCAAAAAGGCAACTGTCTCACGCTGGCAGTACTGCAGTGTCTGGAAAAAAAAAAAAGTTTTACATTACCTTTGCAGTGCTGCAGTTCTTAGAATGGATTCCTTTTATTAAGTCAGCATCATAGTGCTTTAACCACTGCTATAACTTCATTAACTTTTCTTGCTGTTGGTATAGAAATATATATTTACATTGTTCTGAAATAGATAAGCAAGTTAACAAAAGGTGAAAAATAACAAGAAAAGCATGGAGGTTATTATTATTTTACTTCTTTGAAATCTGTAGAATCCTGTTAGCTAAAGCATATATTGAAATAAGAACAGCTGACATCAGGTAGGTGTTACATAATTTATAAAATCGTGTGTCTGATCATGAAAGTTATAGGTGAGGAAATGACTTGAAGCTGTGAAAGAGTAAGTTTAGATTGGCTATTAGAAAAAAGTTCTTCACTGAGGGAGTGGTTAAGCACTAGAACAAGATCTTCCAGGTATTGATCATGGCCCCAGGTCTGTTAGTGTTAAAGGAGCATTTGCTATTAGATAGAAGGCTTAAATTTTAGGTTATCCTCTGTGTATTCAGGAGTTACACATGATGATCTTTTTGGATCCCATCCAGCTCAGGATATTCTATAGTTCTTCATGTGCATACTGTTGAATTTCCTTCCGTATCACTTGTCTTCTCAAATCCTTTTATATTATCACCTGTCTGTAATACATTTCAAAGTATTCAATGCAGGGGTTTTCTGCCATCCTGTTTCTGACTCTGTGATATATCATAATTAATGCACAACTTTTATTAACTCATAACCTTGTATATAAATATAAGATGGCAAGAAAGAGAGTATTTTTTTTTTCCTTTTTAAATGCATTAGTAGAAGAGGAGGTGAGAAGTAGGAGTCAGTGCCATGCAACCATTCTGCTATTTTTTGGTAGCTGATGTGTCCATACTTAATTGTTGCAATTATTCCTCAGTGCTGCCTTAGGATTATTTTACTAAGTCTTTATGGAAGCTCAACTATTGTCTCAAAAAATTTTGTTTTAGCAGTAAAAATCAATTTCAGGTGTAATGGCTGCAATGAATAGAGATGAAGATCTTGGCAAAATCTCTTTGGGATGTTTGACAGATTTTACTCTTTGCTAAAAGCAGGGAACATATCTTGCCAAAATGGTCACATTTTACTCCCATTGTTTACAGATGTATAGGAACACAGGCTATAAAGGAGTAAAGAATTAGGCAATCAGTTTTGATGCTGGGCTGGCAAGATCGTTCTGCTCCTGGTAAGCTACACCAGAAAATTACAATATCAGATACTTTGCAGCTTACATTTATTTTTCACACATTTAGTGTGTGAGGTTATATATCATTCTAACTTCTGCTTATAGATACATTGATCTTTATGTTGAGGTAAACAGTGCAAAGAAAATGAGACTGAGATTTGGTGCTTGCTCATAGTAAAGCACTACTTCCAACCCCTTCCTCCACAGCATTAATTACGTAATTTAGTGGTCAGACACCCAATGGCGTGACAAAGATTGTTTTTCTGAGAGAAATGAAGACTTAGAAATACTTTCTATACATCGCATATGAGAGGACCAGGACAATGAAGAGGAAGTAAATGATAGTATGTTTACAAACAAAAGTCCCAAATGCTTATTTTGTGGCTGTAAAGTGATGTTATGGGGACACTCAGGTTGCTGTAACCTTACAGCAGTTTAGAGATGACTCATAGCAGCCTTTTCCTAGCTCCATACCAATGTGAACAGAGTCCAAGATTTATGAGATCTATACACAGTAACTTTGCTTTCTGCCAGCACTGTCTTGGCCTTGGTTGAAAATCCAAGTTCATTCTTGGCTAATGAAAAGGTTTGGTTTGCCTTTTGTGCTTACATCCTGTGCTAGAGTAGAGCAATAAACAGAGCTCGCCTGGTTTTCCGTGAAGAGTTATGGCAGTATGAAGTGCTCAAATATGAGATACTGTAGCCCAGATGCTCTTAAAAACATAAGCAATGAAGATGAGTTTGCTATCTACAAGAATCAATCAGTCTGGAGACTTGGAACTGCAGAAAATAATTTAGCTGTCCCTGTAGACAAACTGAACATGTGAAAGTGATGTATCCTCTCAATAAAGAAGGCCAACTGTATACTAGATTAAAAGCAAGGGCATGGAGAGCAGCTGGAGGGAAGTGATTATTTCCCTCTGTTTGGTGCTTGGGAGACTGCATCTGAAATACTGTGTTCAGCTTTGGGCTCCCCAGTACAAGAAATACATAGATATACTGGACCAAGTCCAGAGAAAGGCCACTGGGGTGCTAGAGCAAATTATATACAAGGAGAGGCTGAGAGAGCTGGGTTTGTTTAGCCTGAAGAAGGAAAGATGCTGTTGCTGTCCTAAACTGTCTGGTGGATAGTTACAGGGAAAATGAAGCCAAACTCTTCTGGCAGGTGCACAGTGATAGACCAAGAGGCGTCAGAGAGAAGCTGCAATGAGGTAAATCCAATCTAATAGTAGAAAACTTTTTTACATTGAGGGTGGTCAGACATTAAATCTGGGAGTGATTGTGTAATCTCCACCTTCAAATATATTCAGAACTTGAGTAGAGAACCTTGACAAGGCAAATTTGATGTCATGAGAGCTTTTCAATCTGTATTATTCTGATTCTTATTTTGTAGCCTGCCAGAAATGGTAGAAAATTTTCCTCACAGATGCTATTCAACAAAAGGTTTGCCTTGAGAGGATATTTCAAAGCAACCTGAGGTACTGATTGTTGGAAGCTCATTCCTGTCTCAGTTGAAAGTAGCCTTTATCAGAGTGCACCAGAGTGAAAAAATGTTCAGTCCCTGTTGTTTGAGCCAGCAGCTCTGTTTCTCTCCAGATAGCTAAGAGAGAGAAAGAGTTTCCAACAATGGATATATTAGAGAGGTCTGCTATATATCTCAGTGTATGCCTTCAAACTTCTTCAGCTTTCACCAGAAACTAAGTGGTTTCACTTGCCCTTGTGTTGAAGCTGACATTTAATGCTAGAGTATGACAGAGCAATTGGGTTTTATTGCTATGTTTTACGCTAAAACTTATGATAGTCTCTTCCATTAAGCAAGATGTTCTATTTGTTAGTGTTTTGTTGTTTTTTTTGGGGGGACAGTATTTTTTAGGTAATTGGGTATTAAGAGCGCTTGAAAAAATTGTAGAGTTCTTTAAACCTTTTTCCTTTATGGGGATTAAAATATGAATTGGAATATGTGGGTTATTTGTCCTTTTCAGACTGGCAAGGACAGAAGAAAATCACACTTTTTGGGAATTTATTCACCAAGAGGTGCATAATACACATAGGTGGATGGTGAAAACTGTCATATAAATTGTTACTGTGCTTGAGCCCATCTGAAGCTTCTCCTCCTGACTGCTGCTGCGTCTCAAATGAAAAGGGAGCTTTTGTGCTGCTGTCACTTTCGGTGAAGACCCCAGTGTCAATGAAAAAATATCCAGTTACTATCTTAAAGTAATGAATTTCTTGCATACAAAGTCAAGGTGATACTTTTTAATGCTCATTTGAAGAATAATCCATGTAATTTTGACACTAACAAGATTATTTAAATTGTTGTTTAAGGCTATAGAGATTGAATCATCTGAACTGTTTATTTTTGACACCAGTAAAAATCAGGGCATGGATTGTTTTACCTAGTTATTTGCTTACATAATTTTCTGAGGAGAATCAAAGGTAGTGGTATTTGTGATAGAGATGAGAGTCATATCCACATCATTTGTACATGGGAGTTCCAATAAAGATGAGGAAAAATAAATGTGAAAAGGGACAAAATTCCTTATCTTAGCAAAATAATTAAACCTCTGTTAGTGAACAGGTTATCACTGTATGATCTGATGTAATGAACAATTTGTCTTGTAACCAAGATGATACTTTCTTCTGTTTGTCCTTGTTTGTTTTGACAGAAAAAGAGAAGGTAATTTTGATTGAAGGGGAACGTTTCAATCTGAGCTGTTTGGAGAGCTGTAGAATTGTTATATATGAAGTGTGTGTTGTTTTATATATATATAAAATGTTATATATGAAGTGTGTGTTGACTCCACCCTCCTGATCTGTTTGTCTGTTTCCTTGCATGGTTTCACTAAGAGCCTGTTTTATACTTGAGTACTGCCTCTGAGCTCAATTATGTCTGCATAGCTAACAGGTAACCCCTGCTTTAACAAGGGATGGCAAAAAACTTGTTTATATGTATCTTACTTTTATTTTAGTATTATCTACAATATCTGTCAAACACACATAGGAAGCTTTAGATCACAGCTTCACAGTCTTAGGCCCAGTTTTGTAACTCTTCACTTATCTAAGTTTATTTTTTCTCAGTTGTTTGTTAATAATTCAGTTAAATTCTAAAGGTTTCATAACATATAAAGGACTATATGCCTCAGAGGTATTTATACTATCTGCACTAGATAATTTTCATCAGCTATCTTAATCAGTTGTTGGGCATGATGACTTCACAGTGTTGCCTTTAAGTAGATGAGAGTAGGCGTTATCACCGTTTCATGGTTTTTAGAGATATTTATCTGGTTTTTGCAGATTCTAAATTGTATCTTCATCCATGCTCTTTAAACTGCAGTGAGTATGTTAGAGGAGTAGAAATGTCACAGTCTCTCCTCTTTTTTCAGAATTCCGAAATGTGAGAAGAAACAGGAGGGAGTGTAATGGTGAGAACCGTGTCTTTGAGTGTGCCCAAGTGTAATGGGTTGACTAGCCAGCAGCTAAGCCCCCACCCAGCCACTCACCTCACAGTGGGACTGAGGAGAGAATTAGAAGAGCAAAGGCTGGCAACCTGTGGGCTGAGATGAAGCAGCAAAGCTGCTGCATGTACAAGCAGAACAGTAAACCAGAAATATATTCACTATTTGTTATTGGCAGGCCGATGTCCATCCAATTCCTGAAAAGCAAGGCCTCAGCATGCATAAGGGTTACTTGGGAAAATGAAAACCGTAACCAAAACCCTCGTCCTCCTCCTTCTTGCTCTGAGCTTTTTTGCAGAACATAATGGCATATTGTAGGAAATGTCCCTTTGGTCAGTCTGGGTCCACTGTCCCAACTGTGTCCCTTTCCAACCTCATGTCACACCTCTGGCCTACTTGCTGAGGTGGACAGGGTAGTGAAAAAGAAAACCATAATGCTGTGAAAGTCAGAACACTGGTGTGTTAATAACACTGGTTTAATCACAAGGCCAAAATACACTGTGTTGTGGGCTGTACAGGATTAACTCCATCCCAGCCAGACCCAGTACACCAGTGAAGGCAGCATTTATTCAGAGGTATAGCTTGCTTTCTCTCTCCCTGTGGTGAAGTTATTAGTGAGAAAAAATAGCAAGGTATTTAGCTTATGGATATAATGTCTGCCTAAAACTCTGCTTCTTTTTTGCCTAAGATACTTTAGACTAAAAGAAGAGAGCTGTACAAACCTATATGTACTTATTAAAAAAATAATAAATTGATGGATTGTCTTGAGCTCTGTGGCTATGCCACCATTAAGGAACTTACACCATTTTCAGCAATGCTGTTTTTCACTTTTTACATTGAAATCAATGTTAGTTGTTAATGTTTAATTAGTGTCATTTATAAACATACATTTCACATTCTGAATTGCCTTCAGGTAATTTCATTTGTGATTATATCTAATATTGCATTGATTTGTATAGAGTTTCTCAAAATAACAGATGAAGATTAAAAAGGAGAAAAGAAACAATAGATTAATAAATGTCTTCCTAAAACTAACCCACTGGGGAATTTCTGGCTTTTTATTAGCACTAAAAGCAAAGGAGGAGAAGAGAAAAAATAATAGCTCAAATGCTGTGCTTCTGTGCATAAAGTTTTGTTTTTATTCGAACATCCACTTTATGATAGAATGAATTTAGCTTGGTTTGTAAGAGCAGGAGAGGTCAAGGAGGTATATAGCTTTGACTTAGGATGCTCTTTGAGCTGACTGCACTTAAGTTCTGGCAGGAGGTTACCATGCATGTCGATGTTGATGCACAGTTGCTTCTCATGCTTGTGGATATTTTTTGCTCTCAAAAATGAGGCTAAGTCGGATGTTTTTAGAAAGACCTGGAAAAAAAAAGTTGTCATCTTGGTGTTGTAAAGGCCATAGTGCAGAGAATAGACTCAGGCTGTTGTTAGTCCCTCTCAGTTGCCACGTACACATTTTCCCACATCACTAAATCATTGTGTGGTTTCAGCAGTGAGTTTTGCCTGATTTTGTAGAATCAGGTATAGAAATCAAGTGTAGGCTCCATCTGCCGCAATATTTTTGACGTCAGCATTAACTTCGCTCTTGGTTTTTCTTATTTGCTGAATTAATCTCTGCTGCACTTTTCTGTCTCTGTGAATGATGTAATTTAAGACAATCCTGCCTCTATCCAGACTGCTGCATACAAACCAACTTATAAGAAACCTAAAACAACTCAAATGTCTTATTGTGCTAATAACAGTCCTTGCTGGGTTCCAACAAAACTAGTACAATGTTTGTCCAACATCAGTGTGCTAACTTTTTAATAGTAGTGCAATTGATTCCCTGAGATGATGATGAAAACTAATACTAAAGCTATGCAAATTGTGGAACATAAAGGACACATTTCAGGTGGCCATGCATAATTGAGCCCTTGGTATTTGGGCAGACTTGATTTGCATACTTGAATATATTTTGCACTTTATTTGATCACTAACTAATCAGTGCATACAGATGGCAATCAGATTTCTGATCTGAATACACAAATAGTACCTTGTGAATTCAATCAAGGGCTGTGAAGCTGCAGATGGGGAGCTCTACTCAGTTGGAGTGAAAAGTTATTAATATATCTCCTATGATTATGAAACTGGAGGAAACAGGGTTTTTTTCATTAGTACTTTGAAAGGATTTGCTAATTTATTCATATGTGGCAGATAGTTGAGAAAGTAAAAATTGGCTGTGGACTGACTCCAACTCTGCTTCCCAATTTTTATTTTTAAACTTTATCTGCAAGAATGCTGTAGGTCTTATCACTTTCTGAGGAGAAAGTGAATGGAATGAATACTTTCAGAATAATTTCAAAAATATCTTATTTCTGTCTTTCCACCTTCCTTAGGAAAAGGAAGAATTTCTGTGGCTGCTATGTGAAGGTGCCCACATGGGCTTGCATATTCCAGAGAAGATCCCTGAGATTGTAACCTTGTAATTGATTCTTGCTTCCTAATTGCTGTAAGTTTTCTTAGCAGTTAAAGAATCTGTACGGATGAGTCTGAAATCTGAATATCCCACTTGCTGTTTTCCTGTCTTTTCCTAATTTTAAATTCAGTGTTAATAGTTGAACTGGTAAACTGCAACTGAAAGATGTCCCTGCTCATGGCAAAGGAATTGGTGTTAGATGGTATTTAAAGTCTTTCCAACTTAAGACATTTTGTGATATATTAGAACATTAAGCAACTTTTATATGATCTTAAGATTTCTATATTCTCTTGTAAAATGTTGTATTTTTATTTTGTATTTCACCAGCTTTTGGGAGATACTTTACCCTGCTTTACTTATCAGTCATGCAAGTAGCATTTTTTTAAAAAGTTGGTAAATGGTGAGCTTAAATACACTGTGACTTGTGAAGCTACTTTTTTTTCCCTATTTTGTTGCTCAGTGGTCCATAGCCATTTCAGCCTTGGAAGGTTGTTTGTTTGTTTGTTTCCCATGAATGTTGTCAGCTATAAAATTCAAGCAATTGACCTATCAGCAGACTGCTCCCTGAAAACATTTAAACTTCAGAAGCCTGTACTTTCAAGGAACTTGACTTCTAACTGGCTTGACCTTTGATTGACTCCCCAGCCTGCTTTGCACTGAACTGAAATTTCTGTGATGGTAACATCATTAAGAATGCAATTTCCTTTCCCTCTGACATAATAGCTACATTGGTAAAAGCCATACTATGAGCATACTCACATGTGCAAAAAGCTGCTGCTCAAGTGAAAACACTGGTGTTGCTTCTTGGTGTTCATTAGGCATGATGCAGTGATAACATGTTCTCTGCATTAGGTGAATCTAGTGGTCTGTCTCTTATGACTACAAAGATTTTAATCCAAAGTTGTAATCCTGGCCAGCATTTTAATACTTGTGTATTTTACTGAAAGATGCAATTGATATGCAAGCTGTATTTTTGTTATCTTTTATGTTGCAAACCAAGCTGCTGGTGATTTTTAACTGGAACTATTGTGTAGCTATTTCATTACTAGTTTATTCAGCAGCAACTTACAAAAAGATTATTTTTAATGTAAAAATTATAAGATAAATGGGTTTTATGTTTTGTTATTTAATTTACATTCCTATTAGATGGAGTAATCAAGTAGACTAAGGCAGCTTCCTGAAATAATGAGATTTTCTTTTATCAGAGTAGACATTTGTTTTAAATGAACCATTAATCTTATAGTTAAAGCACTGATTAAGAACATTCTTTCATTTGCATTCCTTTGTCTAAATTTGATTTAGGACAGAGGCTATTATAAAAGAGGTTGATAAACCTATTTATTATAAAAAATAATATCTGTGGTATCTTGTATATCCTTTGCTATTAATCATCTGTGCTGTTTTACTTACTGGACCTAACCTTTCAAGCTCTGAGATAAATTGGTTTAATATTTTCCTTTTCAATAACTCAAGAACTATGGGACTAGTCAAATTCATTTGAAATACTCACTCTGCATCTTCAGAGGTGTCAGTAAGTGCTCAGAACTGTGGCTTCTGGGGGTCTCCAGAGGCCTTTCCTGCCCCTGTTAGCTTTGCTCATCTTTCTTTAATTGCAGGTAGGTTACTGTTTGCATTTTCAGGATCAAGGCTTCTGTTTCTGTGCAAAAATGTATGACTTTCTGTGTTTGCCCTTTTTATTTCTCACTTGTTTGCTTGCATTGTATTTTGCTCTTTGCTTGAAGACAATAAAAAGTGTAATAATGCTCTATTCTCTTAATTAAGAGCACAGGAACCCACCAGACATTTGCAATTTATCTCCCTTCCCCTCTTTCCACTTGAACAGACACATTTCAGAACTGAAGTTTCTGCTTTCGTAAGTTTTAGGAAAAAAATGACTTTTCTTACCCAAAATTAAAGGCTCTAAATATAAAAATGGTTCTCTTATGAAATCTCACAAAGATGCTGTGGGGAAAGTAAGATTTTCATGTGACTGTAAACATATCTAATTTCTCCATTGCTGAGCAGCCCACAAGTATGAAATATTTATTTTATATCTCAAGCAGTTATCAGCTAATAAGGAAAAAAAAATGTTTGTGATAGCATTTCAGACTCTAATTGTATTTCAGAAGCATATCTCTTAAACTGAATTCTCGTGTAAGTGTCCAAAGTGCAACATTTTGAAATCTAAATGTAAACTAGCAGTCCATACATGTAAATCATGATTTTTTTTTTTTTGTTATTGCTCTCTTCCTTTTGTGACTTTGAAACTTTGCCTCAAGGTCAGATTAGAAAAGGATTGCACATCGCCTGTCATAGGTTCCTGGAATTCAGTGTCTACAGGCAGAGTTACTAACATTACTTTGTAAAAGATACTGATAAAAAGAATGTACCACTCTGATGCTCCAGACCAATGGAGGCTGCCATAGGATGTGTGATGATTAGCTATGTCAGCACACAGTGACAATTCCTCAGAATTTGTACTCGTGACAATGTGCTGCATCCCCTGCTTATGTGACAGCTCCTGCCCTCATAGCAGAGTTTTCTCTCCAGCCAGAAACTTGTCCTATTAACTTAGTCTTAGATTTCAGTTTACAGCCTGCTCATCTTCAAAGATGGCAGTAAATTCTCTTGATGGAGTGCCGAGATTGTGTTCCAGAGGCCAACTTCCATCTAATCCCTCTCTAGCCTTAGGCCACCCAAACTTGTCTTACTCTGGCTCAAAACTTCATGCCAATGCAACATGCAGTCTTCAGAAATGATTGGTTTGTTATTGCTATGTTGAAACAAGTTACCTGCTTTAAAAGGGGAAAAGAAAAGAAAAAAAAAACCCCACAAATGGTATCCACCATTTTGAAATTGCAGGAAAATGGTTTAAAAACATGAGGACTTGTACTTTTTTATGTGTACTATTTTTCTGTGGTCACTTCTATACACTCACTGGGAATTATTTCTGCCCACAGCCATTTTGTAATACAGAAACAAATCTTTCTGTTACAGTATCTTTATACTTTCCTGTAAAATAGTCATGAGCAGTATTTTTGTACTTTTCTACCTGAGCTAGATATGATTATGATGCATCGTGGATTTCTTCTAAGAGTGAGCTTTAGCAAAATATTGTGTTTCCGATTTCAGGCAAGGTAGAAAAGTTGGAAGCAATGGTGGATGCTTCTAAAATGTTGCAGTGGGCATCTCAAATCTGGAAATGTGTTTGGAGGAAAAGGAAATAAAATCAGGAAAAAAAGCAGACAACTGATGCTGGTAAGCATGTCTTCATTGGGAAGGGAGAAAAGAAACCTGGGGCAGCACAGGGAGACAAGTAGAGATATGAGGTTTCAGAGCTTTTGGTGCCACTAAGCATAACTGTCTCAGCACCTGCGAAAAACATTCTGCATTTAGCAGGAAGGGATGGGGAATTGTTTGTTTAGAGCTAAATTCTGGCAACAGTTCTCTGCAGAATAATCGTAAGGAAGGGATCAACAGTGGGATAAAAGACTAGCCAGCTGGATCATTGCTTTTTGATAAAAAAAAAACATAAAGAAAAGTTCCTAGGCCAAACCTGAAGAATGTAGGGCAACAAATGCGTCCTTGAGGATATAGGTATAAGAGCAAGAAATGCCCAATGAGCTACCTGCAAAGCTTCTAATGTCTAGGTTTGAACTGTATGGAAAAGAGAAGGTCTCCTGCAGGACCCTTGGAAAAAGCATTATTCCGATGAATAAATGCTGCTGTGGTGGTCTCAGTTGGAGTCTCAGATGCTTTTGCAGTTCCATCAAAACGATATTTTCTGATTGCCTGACTTCTTTTTCTAAGTAAATATAAAAAATCTCCTTTGACTGAGAAAAAACTCAGAAATTTATACTAAAATATGGAAGCTATTCCCATTTCTTGGGAAGTAATATTAAAGAGGAAAAATTATTTAACTTATGATGTAATTTTGTACCTTAATAAATTGTTTCTAGCATTTATATCCTCCTCCTTACAATAAATTCAATAGAACAGAAATGTTTCCGTATTATGCTGGGCATATTACACAGACTAATGTGACCATACTGATTATTCTAAAAATGATCTGCAGTTCCTGATTTCAATTAGTATATTTGCTGGTGGATGTGATTGCTGGGAACATTTGCATTTGTTTGGGGTTTTGGAGTTCAAACATCCGAACTGCAATCTGCAAACTGGAAAGGCTTAACATATCACTTAAATGTTATGTCTGTTTTAATTACTAAGTCTCCCCAATTTACTCTGAAGTTGTGAGATTATGGGACTGTTTAGGATCTCTGTATTATCACTTTTTATTTAAACTCTCTTACCCAGCTGTTCATGCAGAAATGCTTATGCCTTTCAGGGTGAAGTTTTTTTCTTTTGCTTAGCTTTGCTTTGTGGAACCCCATCCTCTGAGATCTTTGGATAATTGTGAAAAGCATCTTTGTTTCAATGGTAAAATGTTGTTTTATTCTGACCTGTCTGTGGATTAGTGTATTTTCATTCTTCCCCTGTTGTGTTGAGAAGAAAAAAATAGTTTTTATGGAAAAACATGCAATTAAGAAGTAAGCAATTGATTTTTTTATTTATTCCTTCAAGTGAAAAATGTCCTCAAGATATTTTGTTACTAGAATCTTTGCCTAGATTAGGACAACACAGACACACACTCTTGAATAATACTTGATCTAACTGTGCATTTATTCATCATATGAACCACACAAAGCCTGTCTTCTTTTTTCTGGAGAATGAGATTTTTATCCTTAGGCCACTGTTTTTTCCTTTTTAATGGTCATCCAATATAACAGTGTATAAGTAATTTATTAATCATCATTCTTTACTCTCTAGGAAAATATTTTGTGTGTGCAGTGAGCACAAATTCCCTCAGTAAATGAACTAGATGTGCTATTGCTATTTTCTCCCATAAATCCAGACCTCCTGACATTTTATCTGCTGGAACAAACCTCAGATGAAATTTCCATTATCAAGTCTGCACAGAAAAAAACCCAACCTTTGTCTGCCAATTGCTATTATAAACAGGCATGCTGAGGAGCCAGAAGGCTACAGCAGGAGAGTACTGGTTTTCTATTCAGTGGCTGGTCTTCTGCAGTGGGAGTCCTGGATAATCATTCTAGTGTATAATTTTCTCTTTTTGATGGAAGTTCAGCATTCTGCTTTATTATTCAGTAAAATATATTAAGAGTAAAATAATTCTGTGTTGAAATAGAACAGTTCAAAGGTATTTGATAGGACAGCCACAGCAGTACAGCTAAGAAATAAAATGGGGATTGAATTGAAGGGGTAGGAATTGCACCCTTTAGTGCATATTATAGCACGACAAGTGTCAGGCCTCTAATGCATCAATCTCCTTTTCACGGTTTACAATTTACAGGGTCTCAAGAATGTTAGTTAGCTATTATCCCTTATTTGAACAGGATGAATTTCAGTGTCCTGAATACTAGCATATTGTTCTCTGTCCCTGAGACAGGCTGGAGCACATGACTCTGGTTAAGTCTGTGGGTCAATGCTGGGTTATGGAATTGGTGTGGAAGTCGGTGGAGGTTTGAAAATTGGAGGGTGGTTGGGATTTTGTTGTTGTTGTCTTTTTTTTTTTTTTTTTAATCCCACTGCAGAGAAGCCTATTCGACTTCTTAAACAGGTGAAATAAATGTTCAGAAAGCACTAGTGTTTCTATTATTCTTCGTAGATATGTTAATGCATCATACATAGGCCAAATTGTGTTCTTTTTATTTAAGTAGCCATAGAAAAAATTAGAGGGTCGTAAGGGTGAAAACTAATGGTGATGCAACTATTCAGTTTGTAGTATGAGTGGTTCAGAGTTGCACAGCAGTTTTATTCCTCGCCTGCTAGGAACAAGTTCACACACATGCTCGCTTGTTTTATGAACATAAGTATTTGATTTCTCAGGCAGTCTCTTGGGAGATTAGACTTGGCCACAGCAGTGGCCTCAGAAAGTTTTCTTGATCTCCTTGCATCTGGTAAGTGTTAATATGGATCAAAATAAAGACTTGTTTACATAGTACATGTGTATTTGTATCTTACCTGAAAAATTAAAGCAGAGGTTACAGCAGCCCAAGTATCCCCAGATTTTTCAAGCACGTGCTAGCCTGATGCCTCTATGCAATGCATTTTTTTTTATTCATTCATCTTTTTTTACCCGTCAGGGAAATCTTTGGGAGATGGTTGTACCCATTTTAAGGGCAAAGTTCATATAAAGCGTCAGCACAAAGCTTAGAACAAGTTTGTAAAATCATTGTAAAATATCACCTTTGCATTTTAAAATTATAAGTATGTGACTGTAAGTCTTCTGGCATATGTCTCAAGTCTGTTATCAGTGATGTGTTGTTTTCTTTGTAGGAGGTCTGTACACGCACTTGTGTCCCACGTTCACCTTACCTGCCACTCTGGTCAGTCCTAGAGATGCTTTTGTGCTCTCAGCACTCAGTGATTTCCCAGTGCTCTGACTCCACTGACAAAGGCCACAGCAAATGGTGACTTCTGCATGTGACCTGTGTCTGTAGCCCTTTTAATGGCAGGGTTGTATAGATTGAATGAATCTCCCTTGTGAGACACCTCCTGCATTACTGTGTCCAGGTCTGGGGTCTTCAACAAAGAAGCAGCTGGACCTGTTACAGAGTGTCCAGAGGAGGGCCACGGAGATGATAAGAGATAGAGAGTACCTCTCCTTGAGGACAGGGTGAGAGACCTGGGCTCGTTCAGCTGCAAGAAAAATTAGCTTTGGGGAGACCTTACAGCAGTCTTGCAGTGCTTTGAGGGGGTTTATTAAAAAGATAGGTAGAGGGCCTTTGTATGCAGGCAGATAGTGACAGGACAAGGAGCAATGGTTTTAAAAGAAAGGGGGCAGGTTTAGCCAGATGTTAGGAAGAATTTTTTTACCACGAGGGTAGTAAGGTACTGTAACAGGTTGCCCAGAGAAGTTAGGGATTCCCCATCCCTGGAAGTGTTCAAGGCCCTGAGTAACCTGGTCTTGTGAGTTGCAGCCCTGCCCGCAGCAGGGATTTGGAACTAAATGATCATGAAGGTGTATTCCAACCTAAACCACTGTGATTCTATGGTTCTATACTGATTATTTGGGATTGTAATACCAATTATTTGGGAAAAGTTTCAGTGCCATTTGGGCATACAAGACACACTATCTTGTTTACAGTCCCAAAGTTCAAGTTCAGACAGTTAAGCAGATTTCAATATTTTATTGGTGAGAACTTGCAAGCTCTGTACAGTAAACATGAGATCATTCATATGTAGAAAATTAATCTCAACACTTTCAATTATAATTTAGAAATATAGTTAAAGTAAGTGCCTCAATACTTCAATGGGTTGAGCATCTTACAGTCTTTCTAGCATTCAATGATACATCTGTCAAAAGACAATGTATTTTCCTTAAGCTGTGCAATTAAGGGTTACTATTTTGTAATAGTGTTTAAGCATCAGCAGACTTCACATGATATATGTTTTTAAGGTGTGTTTTGTGACCTATTCACCTTACCTTATTATGAAGTCCCATTTTGTATACATAAGGATTGAAGGTCATGTGATTTGTTGTAAATAAACAGCAAATGTTATTGTCCAGAGTACCATGGAGAAGAAACTCTTGTATGTTTAACTTCCCACCCCACCTCCTAGTCCTTCAGTGGAATGCTTAACTATTGTTTACTGTAGCCAGTAATATTAAGAATTGGTATCTCTAAAGCACTATTCTTTCCAAGTGTCTCGTAGTTCATATTCACACTCCTAGCTAAAATTACAGATTACAAGCAAGTTCCTTTTCTCCTCTCAAAGATCTCTAGAACTGTGCCTTATATTACTTGTAATTTCAAATGGTAATAAGTCTGACAGTTTTTATACCTAAAATAATGATTTAAGGGAAGTAGTGAATGGTAGTGAGCTGATAGCTCCACTAGACATAAAGTGAAAACATATGCATCCAGTTCCAGTCACACAAGCTTTTATGAAACAAAAATGTAGCAGGGGTAATACAATGAGCAACATGCATGGAGATGCTGTTTACCATTCAAGATACATCCCCTGAGTATCCTCTGAAATAAATTATTGACAAAGGATACCTCCATTTTTGTTGTGTTTTTTTTTGTTGTTTTTTTTTTTTTAAAACCAATATTGTATAAGAAGAAGTCATTAAAATGTTGTTTGAATGAACAACAGTTATTTATAATTCCACAGGTTTGCTGAGGAAATACAGTAATTCCATGTATGTTTCCATAAAGCTTTCTGTGATAATTTTTTATTTTTTAAAACTTTATTAATTTTTACTCAATTACATCACTTTGAATGGTAGTATTTAAATTTTGCAGCATTTATTGCCTTAATTTAGGATGTTGTTCTGAGAGTACCACTCCCAGTTTTCAGATAATGAGTTTTGCTTCATTTCAACAACTTTTAATTTTGATGTGGCATAAAATATAGAATCTTGCTTTGGTTTTCTTTTTCCTTTTTTTTTTAAATTGCATTTACTAAATATAGATATCTTTGCATGCCATTATTCAGTAGGAGAAAATGGGTGTCAGTATTCACACATTCTTCCTCTTTTTAAAAAAAGGTTCTCTACCAGGTGTATATGTATTATCCTGATATTTTTAGAGAAATATCTACATAAAAGAATACATAAGTATGTTCTTCTAGGAAGATCCACAGATGTATAGTTTTTCCAACAGGGAGGAAAAATAAAAAACTTCCTTGGCCATAAGGATTTAATTTCTATTTCCACATTTGTTGACATTGTAATGCACTGTATATTTTATAAGGTTTAGGAATCTTTATTATTTTATTGCAGTGAATACGTGCCAAACTTAATACTTGAATGTATTTTATGATAAATAGTTGTTTATTCTTACAATTTTTTCAAATTATTACTTGCACTGTACAAGAATAGTTTATTACTGTTTTCTAATGGTTTATTACTATTTTGCATTATATGTTATGGTAGAGTTTTTTTCTTCAAAGATGTGTTGGTATATTTCATGTTTTACTCTGTGATTTCATTGAGACTGACTCACTAATTCATCCTTTTTGCGTTGTGTCCTGTTTTATTTCTGCTGGTGTCAGCAACAGTAGGTTTATTTCGCCTCACTTGGTATAATTTTGCTATAATTTGGTATAATTTGCAGAGTAAGAACTATTTTGTCAAAAATTTTTGAAGACTGATGTGTAAAGAAAATAGTATGTGACAATTCATCTATCACTTGTGCAAATTGGTAGAAGTTCACCCTGTGTACCTGGTGAAGAATAGTGAGCATGCAATAATTTATTCAGGTTTATAAGAGCACAGAATACCAGTGAGGAAAGACAAAAAAAAGCTTGAAGGTCTGGATCAATACCACTAAAATGGGAAAATTTCAGTCAAGTTCCTAGATCAGTCTAAATGGAAATGCAGCACTCAAGTATTGGTGATCTTGACATTTCAGCTGGCATGTGGAAGCATACCATTCATTACCATAATTTTGCACAGGCTTGCAAAAGCAAATCCTCAAATCTGTTTGGGAATGCCTTATATAAGTTACTGAGAATATGGTTGCTTATTCTTTATATGTATTCTGTTCAGCTCAGAGTTTGCATATAGACCTCAGAGCGAATTCCATATGGTTGTCCAGGTCACATGTATCTTGCTCTCTAAATTGTTAAATATTTTTCTCAAATACTTAATTGGAAGAAATTTTTTACACTATTTTCTTTATGTGATAGAATAATATTTTTACTCAAAATGTGCCTATTTTTGGTTTCTTTTGTTATAAAATTAAAAAGGAGTGGAGTAATATGCAAAGTTTTAAACTATTGCAATTGTTATGATTTGTATGGCATTGTACTTCACAGGCAGTGGTGCAGCACAAAGAATATATAAATGATTTTCAAAGCATCACATAAGAACTTTGTATTAAAGGTAAAATAGTTTTCCAAGTCAGTAGTTAAAGGTCATTTTCATTTGGTCATCCTTTACATTTTCTGTTATGTTTCCAGAGAATGTAACCTATTGTATTCTCAATACTTGAAGAAAATAAAATCTAGGGCATTAGACATTGCTTTTCACTATATATACCTATTTCATTCTTTAAGCTCCACTTACCCTTTCTGTGTATCAGAGTGGGGTTTTTTTGTGATAATAAATTATTTGAACTGCTAAAGGTGTGTTTTTTTTTTTTTTAACTGGAAATGCACAGAACTTGTGTGGAAATAAAGCAGTCTGTAAAAAATTGTCTGGAAATGCTGTTTCAACTGAGGAATCATATGTGGACCTATTCAAGATTGATTTGTCGCATAAATGACCAGTAAGAAGTATCTGAAAGCCAAAATAAGATAGACTGTCTAGGTAACCATAAGTGAGACTGAAATGAGCAGATAGATTGACAAGGAGTCATTTCTGTCTGGCTGCTTTCTTTTTGTTTGCTGCATGAAAGTCTCAAAATGTCTTAGGTCCATTATGGAATAGTGTAGGAAATGCTTACATTTAAAAAAGGCATGAATGGATCATGAAAGCTGTTTCTTTTGAACTCTATGAAATGTAACCACCTTTCAGGATTTTTGGGTTGGTTGATTTTTGTGTGTACAGAACCTGGTTGACTTGTAACCAAGAGTGGGTAAGTGTTAATATTTGAGTCCTAGTGGTGTGATTTATCAGAATGAGAACTGATTAATAGGAACCTTGCTCCTTACTTTATCCACCTTCTACAGCGTGGATTCCACCTCTGTGTGGAGTCTGGAGCTTCTGTCAAGGTAAGAACATTAAAGTGCAAACAGTCTGTTTTAGTAATGTGCAAAGAAACCTCAGCTAACTTGGTTGAGGGTCTGTTTTTGTAATTATCAAAAAAGATTTGCCTTGATCGTGATACTGTTTTGTTGAATGTATGATTTTTTTGCAAAGTTGTCTTAGATTTATTGTTTTCTGGGTTCAATTTTTAATTTTTTTCTTTTTTGTTATGGGATATGTTCCTTTAACATAATTCAAATAAATGAATATACACATACCTTGTCTATGGTATAGAAATGCAGAACTTTTAAAAGCTCTAGAGGTTTCTACCGCTATTGTAATCAGACTAAAAATTGAAAAGTAAAAGAGTTGATACAGAAATGTCATACTGACTATGAGCTCTGTAGGTGTCTTTTGTGTGTTTCTGTTATGGGATATATATGGGATATATATTTTTATTTCATAAAAAGTCATTTCCTCATCAAACAGCTTTGAGTTTATGCACTTTTCGTAGAGGAAGGCTTCTGTGGATATCTTGCATTTGTTACCTGAAGTATGACATTGAGCTCCTATGTCAGGTATTTTACAAAAAGACCCATGGGACCTTCCATGCTAAGGGCCCTGATAGCCCTTATTTAAGAAAAAAATTAACTAACCTCTTGGAGAATCCTTCAGTGATGTATAGATAATGATTTGGTGGGGAAGAAGTACAGGAAGGAAGGCCAAGCTGACTTGTTATTGTTTCAGTCTGTTGGATAGTCTTGTCCTTCCCATCGGGCATTTGGTGTGTTATAGTGGTATACAGTTTGATGACAAAACTAAGTTTTTATAGTAGCTATGAACCTTTATTTTCTAGTTAAAAAGGGGGAAATTCATTTCATTAAGCAGTAGAATGTAGAGTGTGGAATATAAAATTTAAGCACCTTTTTAATATTTCATAATGACTCATTAAAAATGAATGGATAGGGAGAGGCATGAGTTCAAAAATTTCACCCTTTGACAGTCTCTTTTCTAGTGTCTCTTGTTCTTCATGGTAGAGCCTAAAAAACGTGAAATATTCTGAGTTGTGTTTTGTGTCTATTTTTCCTTGTTGTATTGATACCTGATTTATAGTCATACAGATAATTTATTCATATTCACCTGTAGGTCATTTTTTATACTGTCAGATGTAGTGGAAAATGCATACGAATGATCCACTGGATATTGATTTAACAGAATTGTGGGGTAATTCAGTTTGGAAGAGATCTCAGGAGTTTTCTAGGCCAACCCACTGTTCAAAGCAGGGTACATCCTCAGGTCAGCCTGGGCTGCTCAGGGCTCAATCCAGCTGGATCCTGAAAACCTCTAAGGTTGGCAGCTGCACAGCCTCTTCGGGCAGCCTGTTACAGGGAAAAAACATCAGGCTGATCAGGCATGATTTACCCTTGGAAAATCCATGCTATCTCTTCTCAGTCATCAAGCTTGGCACGTACTAGGCAATATGAAGGCTAAATAACTTCTCAAGTGCATGAAATGTGACAGATTTGTTAAGCCATTATCCTAGCGAGTAATTTCAGAGGAACCTTGGTGTACATTGGAAACACAAACGGAAACATTTTGAAGGTCTGGTGAGTGCTATTGACCTTGTACCCTTTATCTCAGATTCATAGTTTCTTCGTGTCTTCGCATTTAGTTTCTCTTTCTGCAGTATAAAGTCCTAGGCACAAGGGAAAGCAGAAAAAATTTTTATAGATTTTTTTTTTTGCTTCAGAATGTAAATACTGATTTATTTTTTGTAGTTAGTTCTAAAATTTCTGTCCCTGTCTTGTCATTCTGAAATGTCTCTGAGCAACTGAAAATCTTTTACTTGGTACTGCAGTAAAAATAGTGGATATTTTAAGAAATTCATGGTTATGCAACTGATAAGCCTATCTAAAAGTGTGAATCTTCTTTGCTGTTAAGCAAGAAGCAGTTGACTCTAAATGTAGCAATACTTCAGTGAGTATCTCACTTTAATCAGCTTTCAGTAAGTTTTTATTAGAGGAAATGTTAAGAGTTGCTTAACAGTACAAAACCTTCACTAGACTATTTTTAATGTCACACTCCTTCCTATTCCTTATGGTTTTATGGCATAGGTCGACATGACATGACATGACTAGACTCAAATTCCAATGGAATGACATATTCTGTTTTCTAGTCAGATTGTTAAGGCCTCATGTCTCAACTGGGACAGAAACTGCAGAGTTGAATATAGATGTACTTTACAGCCTGTCAAATAGATATGGCCAGTAGGTAGACCTCATATTTTTTTTCATATGTCTGAGGAAAGAATTAATGAAACCACATTTTAAAAAAAATTTGGCAATGGATTCTGTTAGCTGTGGACAGGGATGAGAAAGAAGGTAAAGGAGTGATCTGTACTACATGTTGAGGCACTCTTGAATAGAGAAATTATTAGGCACATGGTCTTTAATAAGTGTATTTCTTTTCCATTTGATCTGGAAAAAGGTGGGGCATAGAAGGTTTAAATATAGTAGATCTATTGTAGCTACCAAATCAATTCTACATAAGCAGACTTTTCTTTAAGTGTTTCTTTTTCAGTCTAACTGAAAATTGTATTTATTGGATGCATTAAAGAGCAGCTAACCAAGTATATGAATATTTCTAATCTAGTGTAGTATAGTAGTACCTAACTGTGATTAAAAAGTGACTCCAGGAGTCAGCCTTTATTCATTAACATGGAGGTAATGATCTAGGTTTTATTAAACCAATAAAAATACTTCCAGTTTAAGAAAGAATTTCTATTTCATAGAAAATAGAGTATAGAAACCATACGTTGTAAATTCTTAATGAGAAGTGTTTATATATTTATTTTATATTTTGATTGAGAATGATTTTTCCCATTCAGTTTTGAACAGAGGAGTTTGCTCATGGTGCAGTTAAATGAAATAACTGAAGAACATAGGAGTTACAGGCTGGTGGCAGTGCTATTACTGTGCCTATATATCTTACAGGACACTGAAATGCTGCCTGTGGGGGATATTCCTAAGAACACATTTTCACAGCTGTAACTCCATTTCACCTTTTTTAATAATGTCTTACCAATTTTAGCTTTAAAATATTTAGTAGGTTTTTAATTTCACTTGTCCATTTCAAAAGTGCAATGAATTCTATAGGTAATGCAGAAAAAAATCCCAAAAAGATACTTGTGAACACAGAAAAAGACAGATAAATTATGACGGTAACAGGGGTTTTCAGTTACCGAGCTGTTTGAGCATATAGTCAGAGGTTCATCATGCAATGCTTATTTTTATTAATTGTTTTTATTTGGTTCTCTCCTCAAGATTTAAAGAATGAGAATGAATGGCTTATATGGTACTTTTGAAATTGAAATGAAATACCTTTATTTTAGTGTAAAAGAATTGGGGTAGAAGTTGAAAAATAGAGAGCCTCAATTTTTTCTGTACAAGTAAATATATTTGAACAAGGAAAAAGATGATTATGCTTTGCGTAATCCTCTGTCGCATGTTACAATACAAAATAGTATTTGAAGTTCTTTAACTTCTTTAGGAATAAACTTATGATTTTGGAGAGTTATGTCTAATGATCCATCATTAATAATAAACATTTGAGCAGCCTTAAGGGTTGATTTTTAACTCAGGGAGAAAAAAGGCTGTTAAAAAATAAGCTGTAAAAAGGTAATTCAAGTAATATAAAATTGTTCTCAGATGCAGATAATTCTTTTATTCTGGTCTTTTTAATAATTGAGTTGTGTATTACATCACTCTTTCCATTTCAAAGGTGCCTGAAACGAACCAGAAAGAAAAGTCCTAGTTGATTGTCATCTTAGTACCTATTTCCCCATGCTGTACATTGGATTATGGAACAGAAATCATCTGTAGCATTGAAAACTACAAATGTGACTTTTATTCTTTTTCATGAAAGAAGCAACCATGTTCTCTTAAAATAAAATAAAACCGCCCAAATGCTTAACTGATGTTACCACTGGCACTTTTTTAGGTCTACTCCCTCTGCTATACTGCCACTGTCTTTTCTCAAGATACAGTATTTCTCATTATGAATCTTTTTCCAGGGAAACAGGGAGAAGGAAATTGAAAGAATAGCAAGGCTAGTCTCTGAATTGGTTTTGCCATTGCTCTTCAGAAGATTTGTTGAGATGGACCCCGAGCACCTGTTATCTTGCCAACCATAAAGTGTATTTGAGTTATTTTATTGGTAAACGGAGAGCTTAATGTCTGTTCCATTGGTCCAGATCTCTAGTGCAGCGTCCAGGTATGCAGGATCACTACTTCTATGAAGTTAACCTTCTCTTTCTTTAACAGAAACAACTGCACAGAGCCAATAGCAAAGCTTTTTTTTCAAAGGGAGAAAACTGGCAAAATTGAGCAGAGGAAGTCATGGGAATAGGGATGAGTGTAAAAAGGAAGGCTCCTGTTAAGATGAATGGATGAATTGGTCACCTTTTAAATAGATGACTTTGAAACACATGAGACCTACTACCTGCTTATATATCTTATAATGAAGAAACTTAATCCAGATATGGTTTAAATGACCCAAATCCAAGCCCTTTTCGCAAAATCAGACCCTTCTTTACTAAAAAACAAATTTAAACTCCTGTGAGTAAGGGCCTATAAGTAAAATTGGAGAAATGTAATCAGGCATGATTGTAATGGAATTTTTGTTCTGACTAGTAAGAAAGTCCATCTAGATCATGAAAACATGTTGTTTATTTGTTTGTTTGGTTTTACTGGGGAATTTAAACTATACTAAATTGAACCTGTCATTCACTTTGAATAATCTGTTTTAAATACCTTTTTGTCCTTAACTGAGTCAGTGAGTGCTGTTCCTTTAATGACAATCTTGTTGTATGTTTCCCTGCAACTCCACCTTTCCATGTTATTTACTGTGAGAATGTGACCTTATTCTGGGTCATGATGCAGTTTAATCTCTTGGTATGATTTTTATCATGGAAGAAAGGCCAATATATAATATTGAACAAGGGTATGTTCATGAAGATGATTTGCTGTAATTTTTCAGTAGCACGCTGGTGAAGATGGTTGCCATTAACCCTGAGTACAGGGTTATTTTGTCCTTCTTGAATTGCTGAAAGAAGTTTTAATATAAATACAGCCTTCTGCCAGGAGAAACTAGAAATGTCTGTTCATAAAAATGTTTAAAGGGCTGATAAACTCTCCAACTAAGACAGAGTAAACATGAATGATGTGTATAGTTATGTTACTGTAATTTATGGAGAGGGAGTTGATGGACAAAACATTTCTCATCTGCTTTTTCTAAAATGGATTCTAAATTGGGCCTTGCAGAATTCTACATAAATATCTAAGCCGAAAGCCTGTGTGCTCAGGCAGGCAGGTTTAGGAGAACTATTATTCTTATCAGATAGCCCTACATTTCAAGGAATTTACTTTACAAGTCCGGAATCTAGGCCTGTGCGTGCAGATGTACTGTAAATATTCTGCTCCACCAGAAGCAGCATTTTCTTAAGCATTTAAAGATATCAGAAGTATTTTTAATAATTAACAGAAGGTCTGTTAAAAAATGAGAAATTTGAACTATTCAGGCTTTTTCATGTACTGACAGCCCAGATGTTACAGGAAATAAGGGAGATCTTACTGGTTTCATTGGTCTGCTCTGATCCATCAAAATCTCTGTAGAGGAAATTTGTGTTGATTATGAGTCTAATTACAATTCCTTTTTTGAAGTCTAATTGCTTGTAAAAGGTGCAAGGATGAAGAAGTACAAGGTTGCTACCCTCTGTACATGTTGGGTAAAATTCCAGCTGGCAAGGCACTGCTTTCTTCATCTCATTTATCCTCTGTGCTTTTAGCCTTGATGTGAATATAATAGTAGCTTCTTTTATTTTCAGCCTGATTTCAGTTCCACATTCTCTGGGAATTATCCTCGTTTACAGAGATGTAAGGGAATGAAAAATAGAACTGTAAGACTCTTTTAAAAGAATCAGGGTCTTTTGGATATATTTATATATGTATAATTGGCAGCTGATTCAGATTCACTGGAGGGTTTTTTTTCCTTCTGCGCTTAGGACATGGCCAAATAAGAATCTCTAGGAATGTAAAAAATCTGCAGGATTGAGAAAAATGGGGTTACAAAGGGGAGAGTGGTTCCAAGGTTGTTCCTCCCTCAGGTATGTATCTGTGAATGGACTTAGTATTTTCATGTGGAAGGGTCTTTTATCAAAACTGAGATAGCACTGCAGAGTCAATGAAACAACAGAAAAAATCTTGTGAATTCTGCCAGAATTCGGATTAGTGCCATAGGTTATTTGTTGGATTATACCTTTTTCTGACCCAGAGACGGGGCTCCTGAGAGGTGTTTTAAAGACTTTTATTCCATTTTCAGTGTCATGTGAAGGGTGAGACAGCACAGATGTTACAATTCATTCCATCAAAAGCAGAAGCCTAACTATTTCCTAATTACAATACATTATAAGCGTTTTTTGGCCTATCAGCTTTTGCTACACAATGCTGCTAATACCTTCAAGCCAATTGTAGCTTTGAATTCATGCCTGGCATGTTTTGATTTTTTGGAAATTCTTTTCCAAGGCAATTTTCTGTAAACCAGAGCAATGTTTTTCTAACCATACCATGTTATTTATTCCTTTCTCATAGGAGGGACTTCTGAATCTCCCTCTTGTTTGACCAAAGTGATTGAAGAGGTTTGCCATTGTTTCACCAATCAAATTGGTCTGTGTAAAATAGTATAAAAGAGAGATCATCCCAAAATAAAGTAGACATTTAGACATTGTAACCTTCTGAAAAGAACTCAAGAGTCTGTGTCATTCTTAGTATAAACTGCAACAGCCAATCATCTAAAAATACCCCTTATGGGTACTACTGCAATACATCTTTTATAGTTCTATTTCTCCAAAATATCTAGCCTATTTGCAAGGTCATAATTTGAAACTTCTTTCTAGTTCCATTTCTCTCTCAACAATGTCTGTCCTATTCCATGGCCTTTCTAAGTCAGCATACTTTATCTCAGAGTTTGCATACAGATGCATATTATGTGAGCCTTTTGTGAGGTTTTGAGAATTCTCTAAAAATCCATTTCCCACAGTTATAGAACAGTTATGATGGTATGACCATTCCCTTTCAGAGGTATTTATGACTGTACAGCTTATTGGAAAGAAAACGAGCAACAAAATTTTGGACAAAAGTAGTGGCATAAGTATTGTTCGTGGATTTTAGGCCTTACCTGTCTCACAGCCAGTCTCCTTAGTGGAACCTGAACCTGGGACCAACAGGCATTGCCCAGAGGAAGGAGCTGTCAGGGGAAATTTCCTTTGGCAATCCCCTTTGGCAGACTTTTTCTGGCCCAGTGTATACTGTAGCTCTGGGTTCTCATTGGCAACCTCTTCCTGCCACCCCAAACTAGATGGTTCAATAGGTCTTTACCTCAGACCAACAGCCATGACTCACAGAGAAAGGTTTCAGGGGAAATTCCTTTTGTCAACCTTCTTCTTTGACAGGCCTTTTAGCCCTACTCATACTGCAGATCTAGGGTGTGTTATTTTCTCAACCTTAATTCTATGCCGTCATCTGAGCCTTAACCTAAGACTTATAAAAAGAATTTTCTGCAGCCCATCTCTTGCTTTGGCCATCCCTTTTCAGCCTTACTTGGCAGCTTAGGCTTTCTTTGTTTACAGACTCTAAGAAAAATTGCAGGTCTTAACGACAGTTCATGAAACTGTGTTTGAAAACTTTGATTCTTCTAGGAAAATGTATCAGTCCTTCATTGTTATGCTGAATGTGCTGTAAATTTATACGCTGCATGCTGAATAGGCAGGCTTTTAGTGCTACTATTCTCAAATACTTGTTCTTACATAAGAACAAATTTAGTTTGTACTAAAAATCATTCTGAGGGGAGATACCATTCTTTTATGGAATGGAATGAATGGAAAGGTCTGTCTAAACTCCTTACATGAACACATGTGGTACCTAAAAGTCTGTTTAAAGACTATGTAAAGAGGATTGTCTTCTATCATCTGACTGCTATATTCTCTCAATCCCCTAAAGTAATTGAAATGCCTAATTTTGTAGATGTTGCATTCATTTTTCATACAGAATCAGAGTGCATAACAAGGAAGTAATCACTTCTATATTTTACTTCAAGGAAGAAGTGATCTCTGGTGATCTGAGTGAATATCACTGTCACACTTATTTTAAAAGCAAGTCTAACTACATTTTAAACTTGAAATTTAGTAACATATGATACCTTTTACTAGTGCATCTGTCAGAAAAAATATTTTTTCTTCTCTGTGTAGAGGAAAAAGTATCACCTTTGCTCATTAGGCACATGCAGAATGTAATTTCATATGGTCTGTTTTGCTGGAAGATTTTGAAACATGTCTGGAAACATCACAACATAATTAAAGTGGCAAGAGTTTAACAATCCCCTAGTTTTATTGCTTAAAACATAACCTGATGGTGTTTCAGAAATTCATGAGGTTTTCAGGTGCTGGGGATAAAAAAAGAAGTATGATAAAGCTACTTCATCTTGAAATATTCAGGAGAGATGAAATACTAACCTATGTGAGGGTGGCTGCATTTTGGTAGGAAAAGGTTTAAAAATATATTTGATCAAGGTCTAAAAATTAATAAAACTAATAGCTTAGGAGGAAAGTAACACTTTTCTGATAAGCAGAAATGTTGCACGCAAAATTCCACAGTTCTGGAACTAAGGGGCAGTCTCTGAAATCACTAGGAAGTCATTATGAAATAGGTACTTTTTCATGCAGAATGTAAAAATTCTGAAATTTCTCACCCCAGGAAGTTATGGAGTGGCAGAGTTTCAAACAAACTTTAGCTGCATGCAATGTAGGATGTCAAAATAGAATCTTTTACGTTCTTAAATGTCAGTCAGTTTCACTTATGTCCTGATTTGTTTTTTTCTTAATTAAAGCAACACCTTTTCTGATGACACCTATCAAAAATATCATCAAAATAAAGATATGTATCTTAAAAAATGAAGAATCTAATAAGATTTTAAATTTCTTTTATTTAGACTACTAAAATGAAATTGCCAATTTATGACCCTTTTCCTCAGTAAATATTGATAAACCAACATAGGTGTTTCATTCTCCTGTTCTTACACACCAGTACAAGCAGTCAGATAATCTTCTTGTTGTTTACCAGCATCTTCCCTTGGGTCTCTTACAGAGGCTTCATGATGGCATGTTTTAGAAGAGACATCTAAATATGAGGCAGCCAGCTAGAGTTCCACTGGAAGAGTATGAATATCTTAAGTGTATAGGAAATTATTTTATATTTTTCAGTAAAACAAGTCAATTTTTTAAAGATAAGGAAACATGTATGTTCTAGACCCAAACTATTAACTCTAAACAGAAAGTTGCTGAGAAATCATTTGGCTAAATTCTCTCCATGCAGTTTGCAAGAGTTCATGATGGAGGCTAGTTAGAACATTAAAGAGAAAAGGAATGGTGCTTTTTCTACCCAGAGGGGAATTGAGTTTCTCAGCAGAAATTGTTCCAGAAAACTGACTAGGCCTTCTCTACCATTAGGAAGGAGAAAACTAAGGATCCATTGCCTTTTCTTCCATACTCTGAGCTTATTTTACACCTTCATCCTATGCAGAACATCATATATGATCTGTTCACAAGGATTATATTGTGCAAAACTAGCATGCATACTTTTTTATGTCCACTTAAAGAAGAATACTATTGATTGTAGATTTTTTAAAAAGAAAATATCAGAATCATTGCATACAGCAACCCAATTTAAATGATGGCACTGCAGTTTTTCAGTTTTATTAGCTTTCTGTGAAAACTTGTTCTGCTAAAGGCTGTTGACAAGATGATCTTGTTTCTGTTTTTATAAAGAGAACTTTCCATAAGTTTTATTTAATAGCAAACAATACTTATTCTACTTGCACTAGAGACTTAGAGAGGATTTAACTTCATTTTTCTTTTCCCAAAGTAAACATTTCCCTCAGAGTGGTGCAGTCCATTCTGAGAACAGCAGCAGAAATTGAGATAGTATTTACAGCAGAACCAATACAACCAGCTTGTCTGTACTTTTGTATCCTATCACTTTCTTTTTATTTTGGCTAGGAGAAAATAATTTTCAGATCAAATACATGCTTAGTGCCTATGCTAAAAAGGCAGTAGACTCTAATTATCTTTCTAAAGTTCCATTAAAACATAAAAGCAAGGGTAACCAAAAAATATTAGAAAGTATGCTTTGCAAGAACATAGAACTTTATGTCTTCCTACAAGAAAGGCTTAAGTAATCGGAAAAAGATTTTAAAGATAAGATTTCTTCAGGTCATAAATGTGACCTCTGCTTGCCCCCAGTTCCCTTTTTTTTTTTCTTTTTTTTTTCTCTTTTTTTTTTTTTTTTTTCTATTTTTTCCTTTTTTTTTTTTTTTCCTTTTTTTTTTTTTCTTTTTTTTTTTTTTTTTTTTTTTTTTTCTTTTTTTTTTTTTCTTTTCTTTTTTCTTTTTTCTTTTTTCTTTTTTCTTTTTTCTTTTTTCTTTTTTTTTCTTTTTTTTTTCTTTTTTTCTTTTTTTTTTTTTTCCTTTATATGCATTCTAATTTCAGGATACTGACTTTTAACTGACTAGATGAAATGTTGCACATTCTTGGGAGTTTTACTGGAGGGTTTGAAAATATTTGGATTTGTCAACTCCTTTTTTAATACCCCTCCTCAAAAAAAGTTCTTGACAATAACCATCTGGTTATGGGAATTCACTCATAGTCTGAACTTTTGTGTCTGTTTCTCATTGTATTGTTGACATGTATGTTTCTGTTGTGAAAGTCTGTTGTTCACTGTGAGTGACTAAGCTGTAAAATGATGGAGAATGGTTTTGTTTTTTTTTAATCTCATTAATGTTTCCAGTAAATGAACGGACATTTATATATGATATTAAAGTAAATTCCCTGCAATTTTGTAAAAAAATAGATTTCTGGCATTCAAGATAAACCAAGGAAAATATTTAAGTATATGTTATGTTCTCTATTTATTTAATATAGAGATAGATTTTTCCTGATTCATTTTATGTGGGTTCATTGTACCAAAGTGGTTCTATCAAATCGAAGTTACTACCCTTTGATAGTATTTTTTTCTTAGTTTATGCCTCAATGAAATTCCAGGAAATGGCCTATATTTAGACTTGAAGTATATCTTCCCAGAAACCTGCTAATTGCTGAGTGCTGACTCTTTGTGGTGAAAGTGTTTTGAGTTTTCATATTTTATCCATCTTAAATTAACTATTTGTTTCAGAAAAGGTCATACTTGTTATATAATGATGAATTATTAGAAATAATTAAGCATTGGTTTATGTACTGGTAAACAGGATATAATGTAAATTTGTCTCCTCAAACTGTGGTACATTTTGAAGTTTTTTTTCATGGTTTATGTAATAACTGATTTCAGATTTTCTGTTTATTTTTAGGTTGTTCCTGATGATATAAGTTTCAGATTCATTTTACACAAAATGCCCATCTTTGATGAAAACGCATCATCTACTTTTAGGAATGCTTGCCTTTCTAGAACATGTAAAGAATGGATTCATATATCTGACTGAGCTATAGAATGAGAATTTTAATCTATAATTATTTGTGCTTTGGCTAGTTCTCTCTGAAATGTTAGGAACCAGGACTTAGTCCCAGCAGACATTTGTATATTTGATCTCAAATAGTTTCAAAGCAATTTTCTCTTGTAGTAAAGTTAGAGCACATGATTTAATGTATTATTGCTGCATGCCATGGAAAGTTTAATCTTTGTTAGTATACAGTGAAATAGCATATGTTCTTAGACTGAGAGACTCAAAAGCCCTTGGGTCTCAGCTATGGAATGGAGGGCCCAAATGAAATTACTTCCTGACATGGTGCTGCCTAACTAGGCTTCAGTTAAAGTTTTCTGGGCATCTAGGCACCTACAGAAAGTTTGCCTCAGTTTTATCACAGATGACCTAGCAGGTGTTTTGTGCTTGAGTCTGCTCCAGGCCCCTCAGAAAAGAGTCCCTCAAGAGTTTACTGAGAGGGGCTGCATTCAATAAGCCTCTTCTTTGATGCACCACAAACATGTGCTTGAATTCCTTTAACTCAAGATTGTAACTCCATTTTGCAAAGATGTGATAGTCTGAGATCTGCTGTCTTTCAGAGTGTGAAGGATATTACCCTATTTTCTCCGTATACGTGAATGTCAGCTAGAGGCTTTTGCTAATTTGTTTGGAGGCACTTGCCATTCTTTTATTGAAATTGTTCCATTATGCCATGGACAACCAAATTATTGTTGGAGCAGAAAAAAAGCAAGCAAAACTCTTTGAAGAGATTTGGAAATTCTGAAGAGGCCTGTCCTTGAACTTATTCTTCAAGACAAATTCAATTTAGAATCGACAGATTTTTTTATTGAAAGCAAAAATACAATAATTAGAACAGGTGTCCTTTAATTTTTTTTACCATCTTCCAGCAGCTCTTCTCCTGCCCATGTTCCCTCTCCACAAGGTTGAGACATTTTGGGCTGCTGCAGTGACTAGTGTTCTACCTGCCTGCCAAAATCTCTTATGAAAATACAGTAGACAATTGTTATTCTAGATCAGTTATTTTCAACTTTTTCTTACTGTGTGAACCTCTTTAGAAAAAGCACATTAATAATGTTATGCAGCATAAGAATTCGCTTTTCTTTAAGTACTGTGGATTTTTTTAGAGACTGTTGGGACAATACCTTGTATTATCTATAGAACCAATATAGTATTATCTGTAGAAGAAAAATTGTTGCATCTTCATGGTTCCCCTCTGAGAATACCAATTCCTTTTAGATAGAAAACTGAATTTAGTTTTTGTTCGCTACTTCACATGATCTGGATTTAGGTTAATGATCTCTAAATACGACACTCCATCGATTAGAAGTAATTTGGCTTAAATTCCACAGTTTTTTTCAACAGAGAACGTCCAGGGCTAATGATTAATTCAGATGAAATTATTTACTGGGACTGTATAACACATACATTGTAATATATATAGTTCCTCAGATACTCATTTAGTCTGAGATGCTCAATAAAAGCAGTAAGCCTATATTTAGAATAGCTTTAGCTCTTCTCATAAAGACAAACCATCTGCAAAGTCTATGTGTGTACATACATTGCAGGAGTGGGGCATTTAGAGGTTATATCTCTTGCAGTCTGGTTCACTTAATCTGTTTTCTGATGTAACTTGATTCCTTTTCACTGAGGCTGAAAAAAAATCAATTTCTATGATACGTCACCTCTTCAAAGTCACAACCAATGCTGCTGATTCATGACATGATTACTATGCCTTCAAAAGTTCAATTAGCTCAATCTGAAATAGAATTTCCAAAGGCGGTGTTGTCCTTTGAGGTAATATAAATGTCATAAAAAATGTACTAGCTGAATAAATACCATCCACTTACAGTTAAATACTAAGATTGCAGATGGATTATGGCACTTAAGCAAATAGAGCCATATTGTAGAAAAGGTTGCAAATATGCCTTTTAGCCCTGTAAGTTCAATCCAAGAAGAATCAGTATTAACAAAAAATAGACTTGCAGAGTTCTAATGTAGGATGCTTCTCTAAGTTGTATATTTTTGTGAAAATTTTTCTGCTTTGAAATCAAATGCACTTGAATTCATTTTTTGCTGTTGCTTTTTTTTTTTTATTTTGTGGCGCTGTTACTCTTCGTTCTTAAGTTTCAGTAAATTTCAAATTGAACTTCACATACATTGAGAAAGTAGCATTATTTCCATTTTGAAAGAATTTAGCTTTTTTGGCAAAGCACAGAAGCTTTGGCACCCAGTGCACTATCCATGGACGTGAGCTGGGCTCTTCAACTTTGCACATCATGGGGACACATCTGGCTTTTCTTTTGAGAAGTGAAATTTGCATGCTTTGTACGGTCTTCACTTCTGTTCATCTGATAATATCAAAAATGGTTTTAGGATAAAAGCAGTCACTGGATAGGGAGATTGATAGACAAAGTGGCTTGAACCTAGCCCAAGGTTGCTGTGTGCTTTTTTTCTAAGGGGGCAGAAGAATATCCCCCCAAATACTATGAGCTATGGTGACAACTGTGATGAATGAGGTGGGTATGCTTCACTGGCAGGTTTATATTAAGGGTTTGAATGGTCTTGGATTGTGCAGCATGCAATATGTAACAAAGCTGGCTTTAATAGTTTGCCTACTGGGCCTCAAAGACTTTCAGTGAATTGTCAACAGTTTCTTTTCACAATATTTATGCTCTCCTTGTCTTCATGTTGCTGAGTAACTAATGTGGTATGTGGGGCTTACAGCTTACTGTAACAGATCTAAGGCTTAAGAATAGTATATGTTTAAGGCTTTTACATAACAATATGAACAGTGAAAAACAGTGTAAGTTTTCAGAAAAAAAAATTCAGAAGCAATGTGGTTATTGGCACTCGGGTTTTTCTGGGATATGTGATTCGGTGACACTGGATTGTCTATATACCTGGATTCAATATACCTCACAGAATATTCTAAGAGCTGCCTAGGCACACAGTGATGTGCCTTGTCCAGATGTCAACATCATTTCTACATCATTCTACATTTCTACATCAACATTTTTTCTAAATCAGACCATAATGGAAGACAATGTAAAAATGTTTAAGGAGACAGTAAGTGGAGGAAAAGTAGTATGTTTGGTGTTTTTGCAACCCCCTTGTTTCAGCTGTGTTCTGCAAACCTATGTGTTGTGAAAAATATGCAAAAAAAAAACCCCTTAAGTATTTTGCTTCAGCCAAATAATGATGTGAGGAAACAGCTTGGGATTCCAGTGCACAGCTGAAAGTTATGGGGCAAAGAGGAACAATTTAGTAGGGATGCTCCTCTTTCTAGCATTAAATCAATCAAAACAATGGTTTGTATTCAACATTCTCATCAGCAAAAATTCCTCCATGAGCCAAAATGGAGAACAGGACAAACTGTTCATTTTCAGTTCCTGTGCAGTGAAATTGGTGTTAGTTTCATAAATCAGTTTCTGAAAGCTGCTAGAACTATCGGGCATAATCCAAGCCCTGCAACCTATTTTGAAATATTATTCTCTAAATGGCAGATTTTAATACTGGTCACTGTCATTTTTTCAAATTTTGGTTGGTGTATCTGAGATGCAGAGCTGTGATAATGACCTTTATTACATGGAATCTGGTGTTACAGCTCAAGCATTTTTTCCAGGCCATAATGGATGGATTTGATATAAACAACTTGCTTTTAGGTTTAGTGTTGGAAAAAGTAATTAGTACAAGGTAATTGCAATGCTGCTAGTTTTGTTTGGAACATAAGGTGACTATTCCAGCACAATTTATGATGAAATCTGGTTAGATTTTGATAAAATCCCAAGTAAATATGAACCTATAAGAATCATGCTCTTTCTGATAAATATCCTGTATCTATAAACAAGAGGTGTAGTGGATACCAATCAAAACTTCATGTTTCTTATGTTGGTCAGATGACCAATGCTGCACAAGATGAGTGTTGAAGGGAAAATGACCCTTGATGCTGGTTGAATGTTTGGGTTTTCTTTTTTTGCCAATGACGTGCCAGCTTTTAATTTTGCATGGTATTTGTTGTATTCTATATTTTACTTTTTCTTACTTAAAAAGTGAAATTTTAACTTGTTCTGGTTTGAGAATTTTTTTTAAATTCACCAGTTTAATAGTCTTGCCAAAACCATGCCGCTGCTTACTTCTGCCCTCCCCCTCCAAATGGAAGCCCAAAAGTCAAAGATCATGGGTGGAGCTGCCTTGTGATACAGGAACTGACTTTCTGACTGTTTATTTTTGTAATTACCAGAAACATTAATGTGAAGTATAGAACTACAGGAGCTCAAATAGACTCCTGTATTGTTCACTAAAAAGTTACAGTTTGTGATGTCATAACTGGCTGTTGTAGAAAGGATTGCAGAGTACCAAAAAGAATTGTGACTTTAGGCATTGCGTAAGAGAAGAAACCAATTACACTTGTAGGAAATATTTGTCATTTTTTTGAACAAACTCAGCAAGAAAGATAACTATCTTGATCTCTTCCTAAAGTAATATTCTCTTGGTTTTTGAAAACTGTCAGAGTAAGCACTTTGCTCTTGCTGAGAGATACCCTTGAGGTGTGTCATATGATGTTATGCAGAATATATGGTGTAGAAGTACAGACATTTGGAAGAGCCTGTGGGACAGGTGGATGAAAAGTGTTTGTAAATCTCCTCTATCTAGTATTAAAGGTATTACCATGGAGAAGTTAGTTCTCTGACTATGAAGCAATGGGAGGCAGATACTTTTAGTTCTTTCCAGATTCAGATCTTAAGCTGCATTGCTCTCTTTGAAAGGTTTGCTTTTGATTAACTCTACATAACTTGCAGTGTCTACTTCATGAAGTTCTGATTTTTTTTTTCTTACAAAACCAAGTGATACCACTGAAAAATTTTAAAGCAAATCTGTTATACTCTTTTTGATGAGGAAAACAAGAATATGGTTTTACTGACAAGAAGTCCAACAATACTGAAAGAGTAGCACTTCAATTACCTTATCTCTTCAGGACAAAAATCAGTTAAGTATGGAATCTGAAAAATGGTATTTCTGTAAAGCTCCAAATGTCTTAAAAATAATGAACTTAGTGTAATCCAATCATAAATATTTCTAACTGGCTTTATGTTTAAAAGCGTATACTTTTCTTCAGCTAAGGAGTATATTTTTAATTGAAGTGTGAGTCAGAGACTGCCCCCACAGTTAACTGTGTAAGAAACAAGGAAATTAGAGAAAGCTGTAAAACTAATTGAAGTTCAAAACTGTTCTCATGAATAGGTTTATCCAGAAACAACTATTGTGTTTTATAAGAACAAAGAGCTGCTTTATTTTATGTTGACAAATTAGAAGCACTGCTGCCACTGAGACTGGAACACTTTCTTGATAGATCAGTGCTATTTAGAGATCACACAAAAAAGCTATCAAAGGAAATACACAAAGGAAGGGCATACATTTGACTCTTTACTGGAGGTGACCAAAACCAAATATAGTTTATGTGGAACTTGAAAGGAATGTGATTTATTTAGGAGGTCAGGCATGGAAAGAAAAATGGGAACACCTGAACGTCGTAACACTCTATGCTTAATAAGCACTTAGTGTTTAAAAAGCAATGTTATTTGTAATTGTAAAAGTCATATTCCGAAGCCTTTAACTTAAGATATTTTGATGTGACTTTCATAGAGTCAGAGCTAAAGGATAGGGATCTGATAATGCACTCCCCAGCAGAAGTTATTCCTGGGCTTTTGGTAATGCAAGCTCTGAAATGGGTTTTTTCAGTATTCTAAAATACGTAAATTGTTAGAATGACCAATTTGATATTATTGTAAAAGCAAAACTAAAGAAGGATGAGTGGGAAACATGCAGCATGAAATAAATAAGAGAAAGTTGAATGACTTTCAGTTAACCAAGAAATATTTTCCAAAATTAGTGGTTACTAGATTTTTCTTTAAACCAAAACAAAACTATTAAAAATAATATTTTATAATTTGCTACTTGATAAAAACTTACAATATACAGGTACTATATATTTTGTTGTTTGCTAAAATTATTTTTAAACTTCTTGAAAATATTTGGGAACATGTAATTGTGCAAGTAGTGTTGTGCTCCTGTTGTTTTATGCTGTGATAACAAAAGCTTTAACTTTTCTTTTTGAGATGCTGCTTATCATTCTATGTACTCTTAGCCATGTTCTTTCAGCTTTTAATGCTTTCATTTTTATTAATTACTTTCATGAATTATTGTTTATTTTCCAATTCCGCACTCTTGGATTTCAGTGTTCTTAGGTCTTGTCAGTACCAGAGATATCTGTATCCTTCGTTGATTAAGTTAATGTAGCAGCAGACTTAAGGGTGGATTTCTGATTGTTTCATGCATTTTCTGAGATCGAGACATATCAGACTGGATGGCTCCTGTTGTCAGCTATTTTCTTACTCTCATCAGGTTAAAATTGAGTTTTTTGGTATCATTTGTATATAATGACTTTAGATTCGATTTTGAATCCTCTAGCATCAATGATTGCGTGAAACGGAGCGTCGGATAATACTACAATCAGATGAAGTCTGATTAGTAAAGTATCCAACTGAAATATAGGGTATGCAGGCTCTCTTTCCTCTTAGCCCAGCAGCAGAGCAGTGATGAGACAGCTGCTTTATTGCTGTGTGCTGGACTTGACCTGCCTGTAAAGCAGGCATAACTATGCCCATGCAGGTAGAGTGCATGCACTAGATGTTTAAAGTGCTGTAGGACAGAAGTTACTGTTAAAGGCATGATTCCTGTGTTATCTCTCTTCAATTTAGTCTGGGAAATCCCAATATAACTGCTGGACAACTACAATCTTTTGCATAATCTAAATTTTTAATTTAACACTGTTGAGATTTTGTGTGTGTTTGGGGTTTTTTGTTTGCCTTTTTTTTCTTTTGTTCATGAGTGTCTTGTCTTCCTTTCAAAAGGAAGAAGTGGCTCTGTTCTTTCAAAGATGTATATGTAGTATACAGAAAAAGTGGTGTACTTGAAAAGCCTTATGAAACAAACCAGATCACTAAGCTAAAAGTGGTATAGAAATAAACAGTTCTTTTTCATCTAAAATTATATCAAGATAAAATATACAGATGTTAACTCACATTTTTAATTTTTAGTCCTCTATGAAGATCACTCCCTTTTTCTGAAGTTCTGTCTGCACACTAGAAGTGCAGTTGTAGAATTAGGAGGATTGGACAACTAAAAATTAGTGAAATACTGATAATATCCAGTTTAGAGTAAAAGCATTAATACAAACTTTAATATGCTCCTAGTAAGTAGTAAAATGAAATTAATTTCTTGTTAATACTCTTCTGTTGCAAGCAGTCCTTGATCCTCCCAGTTGGTCATATGAAGAATTACTGCTCAGAAAGTTGCTTTTGACCTTACCTTATGTCAGTGTGGCCTCCTGCTATAGCTGCCAGCACACCAAGGTTGCAGCAGGGATTGACAGGACAGTAAAAGAGAAATAAAGTCGCTAACCACAGCAAAACACAAGACTGTAGGACAGAAAATACCACTGTAAAGAGAAACTGAAGGGAATTTCCGTTCACATGTTATAAAATCTTGGATTTTGTTTCATGTCTCGCCAGCTTGGGCAGGAGATGTTCCCCTGTCTCCAGCGACATTGCTGGGTGGCAGTACTGTAAAACAGAGAGTGGCTGCTGCTTTCAGGGCCTTGTCTAGTATGAACAGAAGAATAAAGCCAGTGTAAGAATTAAAGTACTATGTAATAACACTACAAAGTACCTCCCTATTCAGCAAATTGTATGAAACAAAAATCTCTTTGGTACCTTATCTATAGAGTAAAAGGACACCAGGACAGAAACACTAATAAAGAATAGGAAGCGTAGTAAGATAAGGGTTTTTTTCCTGCATGAAAGCACAGTTTTTTGAACTCTACTATTTATATAAAGTAGAACATGTCTAGATGTGGAAGGAAGAAAAGTTTACTTAGAAATATCCAAAAAGTAGGTCTGTGATCTGGGATGTGTGAGAACTGCGTCCCTATTTCAAATCAGTAGGAATCAGAAAACCACAGAATTTCTGGCATCTGGGCAAGATCCTAAAAGGTGATGATGCACTGACTTGTAACAGTAACTTGGAAACTGTTACAAACAGTTCCCATAGTTTGCCTGTGACTCTTTTTTTTTTGAAATCCTTTGTGGTGATCAGACAAAAAGGATGTGCAGTGGTCAGTTAGGAAGGTAAAAGAAGCTGGAGTACGTGTGATTTTGGAGGGGCTTAGAGGATAATGCTGTACTGTGTGAAAGGAAAACAGTAATTAAAGTTTCCACATCTGAAACATATACACATGCAAGAAAACATTGAAAACAAAACAAAATAATTCAGATTCAGCCACTGACTGAATCTGACTGTAGTTTTTGCTACATTCACGTGATGAAAGGGGTTGAGGGGTTTTGCTTTGGTTTTTCCTTAGGATGAATTTAAATAGTTTCAAAGCTGAGATTCTCATTAACTAGGAAAACGTTAGTATGAAAGAACTTGAATAGCACCTGTGCAACCTGTCAAATGAATAGATCTACAGCCACAATTAAAGAAAGACTTTCATGTGCAAAGTGTGTCCTCAACTTTTAACAGAGTGTTTGAAATCAAGTTCATCTAATAATGACTTGGTTGAAACTATTGACAGGTTCCAGGTAAAAAAGTTATATTCTTTGTCATCAGTGAATGGCGAATAATTGATTCATTGGAAGAATGGTTACTCAAGAGTTTAACTAGATGATTTAGTATCCTGTAGTATAATTCTTGGTATAGCACATCTTCATTTCCTTAACAATTTTGCATTAAATACCCTGTACTTGCCTTAAAAAAATTATTTCCCCCTTTCTATTTTGAAAAAGTTTGGTGTGTAAGTACTTTTGTTTGCTGGGAAATAGAAGCAGACATTCTTCTCCATAATTTTTAGGAATTGTTATTTAAATTGCTTTTTAAAAATTCTGTCTATGTCTTGAATAGAGATTTTAATAAGATTCTGGATACCAGTCTTATGATGTAAGGTATTGTATGCACAGAGGCTTCTCTTACAAAAAATGTTTTTTTTTTTCTTTTTCATAATAACTGTGACCTTTTGAAACCATTTTAAAATGAGCTTCTTGGTTTCTTAATTTTATATCAGATTATATATGAACTCTGTTGTTCTGCTTTGGAGGAAGTCATGCATAATTTAGTAATCAAATAAATATGCTTTGTTATACTCTTTAAAATCTCAGCAGTTCTAGCTCATATCTGGTGTGCATGGTTACTGCAGTCACTAAGAGATGCCAGTTAGTGTCCTATAGTGCATTTCACATGAATCTGTACAATTCTAAGGGAACTGTAAGATACACAGTACATGCCTATATTCTTTTCTATAAAACGTGTTGTAACATGAATCTCCTGAGGAATCTGATGAATAGTTTCTCCCTTTGTAAATTAAATGGAAACAAAATAAAATCCTCCCTACAACTTTTATGGTCCATATATGAACTAAGATGTAGACTCTACCTGGTTGTCATTGCATTTCATATGATGAAAATGCATTTCTTTTCTATCTAATTGAGAATTAGGATAGCTTTGTAAATTTATTATGGTGTCTCTGAGGACATTGCCAGTGGAAATATAAAACCCACATGGTCTCCACAACTCTCTCCTAAGACCATGTTTTTTGTCTTGGAAGTAACACAGTATGATATGAAATACAGCAGTTGCCAAGGTAACTGTTCTTTTCTCATTTGATAGCAGCAGGTGAATGGTTGCCTGGATATCCACAGTAATTTGCTGGGGCTCTAGTAATTCACAAAGGATGTACACATTCTTTTGCAGCCTTGTTTTTTCTCTCACAGAAGCTTTGACTAAAATCCCAAGGTACATGATAAGTATTAAAATATTATTCAATATTATTAAATAATTAATCTTCATTTAGTGCTGTGTTTTTAATATTAATATTTAATACTGTTTTAAATGCAGGATATTGGACCAAGATATTTTTATATTATGATAGGTCTTTTCAAAAGAACTTATTTTCTGAGTCTTTTTTTTAATCTTGGTTTGCTATTTTGAAACCCTTCAGAAATTTAACTAATTAACATTGTATTTAAGTCTGGAGCTAATGAGACAAATTTTCAAGTGCAATTTCTGGTTTTTATTGCACTTTCCTTCAGTGAAATCAGTAAGATGTTTGAAAATAAGACTGGTCTCTCATTCTGATTCTTCTGAAATATTCTCCTGAATTTAAAAGGAAATACACCCAACAAAGAGGTGTTCAGATTTTATGGACTCTGACAATAGATGGGAAAGTTCTCATGAAATGTGGCATATTAATTATTTTCAGTGATTAGAACCTAAATCTTCAGTGTGTCATAATTGCCTTAGGTTTACTGTGTAAGACTTACAGTTTTATTCAGTCTGTTGGCAGGTCCAGAAAGAATCTGTTGCATTGTTTATGACTCAGTTTATGAGCTCATTACATACACATAATCAGAATTGGAAGAAAATCTTAAACTGGGGACAAACAGAATATGTTTTAGAGGTTTCACTTCTGCATAAAGTTGACCAACCAAGCCCCTGGACATTTGTACGTGTCCTGAATTTCAGTTGTTAAAGACCTTAGACCATTCTCCTCACATAATCTCTAAATTTAGCACTTTATGTGAAATAGCATTTCATAAAGAAAAATATATTTCTCTTCATTATTATTTTGCTGTTATGAATAATACCAATGCCCCCAAATAATAACATTACAAACAAGCTGGAAGTAGATAAGTAATCAGCTAAATAAAGCCATCAGCCATATTTACGAAGAGAAGGACAAGACAGGGTGAAAACTGCTCCACCTTTAAGAATACATACTTTCAGTGCAACTATTCTGTATATGGGCAATTATGATATTCTGAGAGATTTGACAGAAATCTTGTGCGTTTTTTAAGTATCTAAAGGTTTTTTCTTTATGAGTACTTGCTTTCTGAAAAGCAGAATTAGTGCTGGAAATGAATCTTTTAAAGTGGATGGTAAAACTGCTTTATAACAGAAGCTTAGTCTGCTTTCTTTCAGTTACTGAAATAAAATGGAGGGTGTGTCACTGTGTGGGATAGACAGTTCTTGGCTCAGAAGTAAATTGTTTTGCCTCCATAAAAAGGGGTTGGAGAAGAAGTAGATTTGTTTTAGGCATCCATCTTAGCCAAGACTACCATCTGACAGGTAGACTCAACATCTTGACACCACTGTAAATGTTAATGTTAGTTCTGCTTTGTTTTGATAGCCTTGTCAGACACTTACTCACCAATAGTACTTATTTAAGTAGATCAGACTCTTAGAATTAACAAAACTACTGTAGTTCCCAGTCTGAGGACACGTTTTTACTGAGGTGTGTAACTTCAAACAGATGTGATAGTTGTTTTCTTCTCCCTTCATGACTTGACACTAAATCCTGTACCTCAAGTGAATGACAGCAGTGACCAAAGCACAGCCCTAAGATTCTGGATTGACTTGTTAGTTATTGGAAGTGCAGCAGTTTGTAACAAATGAACCTCTGCAAGGTTCCTGGAGAAGTTTTCATTAAAATTATTTATTTAAGTTTAATTATTAAAATAAATTTCTCTCTTTTCCTATAAAGATTTCCAAATTCAAGTCTGCTATTAAACTAAGGTGAACCAAAAGAATGTTAGTAGAGCTGCTAATCATTTCTGAATAATAGAAAGAAAATGCCTTATTGATACATATTTATTTCCTCTGGTTCTACATATCATGTTTTTGATTTATAAATTCTCTCAGTAGTGGAACAGGTTGGAAAATACTAATACTCCTGTTTATTTCAGTTGGGCAAAACTGACCTTTCGTCAATAATACCCTTGAAGTTTGCAGCTTCAGTACAGTTAAATGTTAAAAACAAAATTAACCCAACCACACATAAAACAACAAACAAAACTGAGGGTATTTAGATCCTTCTAAAGTTGGATTTCTCTGTGGTAATTATATCATTTTTCCTGTAGGTGTAATAGGGCTTCTAGAAGCTGTAAGTACCAGGCATGTGTTTTCTTCAAAGTGGCTATTGTTGCAGAGGTGAATCATCAAATCATTGATGTGTTGTGTTTTCAAAATTCTTCTTAGTTTTGAGAAGTAAAGGTTGGCACTTGCTGGGAATTTTAACAACTCTGGTGAATTAAACCTATGAAATACAGACCTGGAAGTCTAGAAAATAGCTTTGAAAGGATTCAGTATTACATTTGAATAGAAGAAACAGTGAATTTATTTTTTTCCGTAATTATTACGTTAAGGGTTTGGTGTTTTTTGTGTATGCAGAAGCTGCAGAATGGATGTAATATTTACAGAAAAATTAGCAACATAGTTATGTTTGAAAACATGGTAATATCTAGAGACATGAGTGACCTTAACAATTGTTAGAAAACCGTGTGTTCTGCAGCAAACTTCTCAGCATCTCATTTTATCTACTATTCTTGTGGCTGATTTTTGATATCTAAAAGGATAGGGTGAAGGTCACTAGAGAGAAAATGCTTGAACAACCTCTTTGCAGAAGAGTAAAATTATATATGTAAAGCTTTCTTAGGTGACTTGTTTCTTCCTTAAAATATGAGTGAAGAAGTTTTCAGGCTACAGAGTGAACTTCTCTCTTTTGATCAAAAGCAAATCAATGTCAGATCAATTAAAAATATGTCAGAAAGTCTTTTAAATTTTCTATAGTGTTTCAATGCAACAGTTTATATAAACATTTTTTTCCCTTACTGAGATGATACGGAAGTACTTTTACTGGCTATAATTCTTCCAAGGTAAGTTAGTTTGAGTTGTGGGAAAAAGCTGGGAGAAAACAAATGCTTGGACTCATGCAGTCAAGGAGCAGAAATATTAACTCTGATTTAGTTAGAGGAACTAAAGTAGTTAATAGAAGTGAGTCCTGTGGGTGAAGAGGCAGGTTAAAATAGATTTTAGTTTGTTTTGGTTAAGTGGCTATACCAAGGTAGTTGCATGTTTAACAGTGGATTGAAGCAAGCCCTGTGAAGATCAGAGCTCCTAAAAGCTATTTCTAGAAATAAGCTCGGAATGCTGTTTACCAGGCAGTGGGAGCCCAGTGCGTGTGTATGGGCTTCACTGCACGGTGGCAGTAAATAATGTTATGGACTGTGTGTGAATTACTGACTCTAATAAAAGGAATTTATCTATGTAACTGGTTTTGAAAATAACAGTTTTAAAGAATGGGTTTGAAATGAGTAAAGTTTTTTCTATTGCTTATGATGTACACTTTAAACAAACAAGCTACACTGATTAGGGAAAAAAAAAAGGTTAAATCTCTGTTTGATGTTGTGTTGGTCCAAATGGCTACCACAGAACGAATGCTGGTAAAATCCTACTTTGAGTTATTTTGACAACACGAGCAGTATTTAGGGACTTAAAAGTTAAATGTGTGCAAAATCCATCCAGTATAATGTAAAACTTCATCTCCAGCATTCAGGAGGCATTCTCGAGTTCTGTGTGTTGTGGCTAAATACAATCCAGGCATTTATGAGTGCAGATGGTGTTTTAAACCAGCTGTACCACTGTGATGTAAAAGGAATTCCTTGTAACATAGAAGGGTACCTCATCAGCTGAGGGGAATGCAAGGAGAAGTGATCTAAATGAGCCCATGGAAACATCTGTTGCAGTCATAAATATATATGAGTCTGTTCAGCTGTATAGAATTAAAATTATGTTTCAATAACACTTATTTTAATAAGCCATAAAAGAGATTGCATTGCAAATTATAGATGCTGACTGAATTTTAAAATCAAACTAATGCTTATTTTTGTGCTGCATTTTCATATCAAGCTAACATTGTGTTTCCCTTAATACAGTTAGAAATAAAGCAATTTGGAAAAGAAAGTAACAGGCTTTCCCTGTATTTTTTGTGAAGAGTCACAGTTTGGGCTAAAAATGATTAATAAATTTGAAATATATTTTGTATATTACTCTTCACTTAAGAAAAAAAAATAGGAAACTATCTCCTCATTATCCAAATGTAAACTCAATCTTTAACTTTCCTATCATCTTTGAACTAGCAAAAATGGCTTTTTTAAATGAAGCTCCTCATTGTCTTCAATGGTTAATGGATTTAATTAATTTATAAATTAGGTCAATTGTTTTGCAGTACTTACAGTCTTATATAGAGCTCCTGTCAATGCTAGTAAGGTCACAATGAGTTTCTCTACACTTGAGAGAAAAAAGAGAATAAGTCATACCCATATCCCAAGGATGGGATTGTTTTAAGTCTTCATGGCAAAATTCCCATTCACCTAAATAGGACAAAATTTCAGCTTCTTTTCATCTCTTATATTTCTTACCTGCAAAATAACTTTCTTAACATGTTTTCAAAGTCGTGTTTCTGTCAATCCCCAGTTATTTTTCCTTCTGTTTTTGTTTTCCAGAATGTTCTTGTGGTTTAACCCTGGCTAACAACTAAGCACCACACTGCCACTTCCACTTCTCCCCTCTCCCCACCACTGCTATTAGGGGAAGAGAATTGGAAGGGTAAAAGTAAGAAAACTCTTGGTTGAGATAAAGACAGTTTAATAAGGAAAGCAAAACCTGTGCACACAGAGCCCAAGGAATTTGTTTTCTACTTCCCATGAGCAGGCAGGTGTTCAGCCATCTCCAGGAAAGCGTGGCTCCATTATGTTTGGTGATTACCTGGGAAAACAGGTGCCATCACTGCAGATGCCCTCCTGTTCCTTCTTTCATCAGCTTCATATGCTGACCATGATGTCAGATAATGTGAAACATCCCGCTGGTCAGTTGAGGTCAGCTATCCCAAATGTGTCACCTCCCAGCCTCTTGTGCACCCACAGCCTGCTTGCTGTTGGGGTGGTGTGAGAAGTAGAAAAGGCTTTGACTGAGTGTAAGCACTGCTCAGCAATAACAGGAACATCCCTGTATTGCCCACAGTGTTTTCAGTATGTGTCCAAAACACAGCCCCATATTGGCTACTGTAAAGAAAATTCATTCTATCCCAGGTAAAAACCAGCACAAATGGCTAATTCCAGTCTTTTCTCAGGTTGACTACTTGTGTGCCCTCTTTAGAGTGGTGAATTAAGTTGATGATGATTTTTTTTCATTATTCTATTATCGTTTTGTTTCACAGGTATAGCTTACTCTGATTTCCAGCTGCAAATCCTGTTTCCACTTACTGATCATCAAATATGTAATACATGCCATAACCAGTCTATCTCAGTACCCTAATCAACATCCATTTAAATGCGACACAGGTTTTATGTCTGTCTGGACTTGCCAATTTAACTAATGTAATTTGGATTTATTAGAAAAGTTCTAAATACTGTTACACAGTCAATTAAAACTCCTGAAGTAGTCTGAAGAACATGCAAGTTGATATTTAGCACTTCAATTTTTAAAATAACCTATTTAACTATAAATAATGTCATTAATACTTGAAGAGCAGATTACTTACTTGCAATGCTTAGCAGTGTATTAAAATTGTTATCCCAGAGTATTTGAATAGTGATTTAAATGAAACATTGGAATGTATTAATCTTTTTACTCCTCATTTAGGAAGAATACGATAATGAAAGAATCAGTGGTCTGAAATTTGTTTGTGTCCACTACTCAGAGAGAAGCTTGAATAATTCCTGCTTCTGAAGGTCTATTTCTGTCAGGCCTCGTTATGCTTGACTTGTATCATCCTTGGGAGCTGCTCTGTCAAATTGATGCTTATTTGATATATATTTAATTTCTCTTCAGTAAATTTGTTCAAACACATGCATCATGTACATACATGCCTGCTTGTATGCTAAGAAGATGAGCAGAAAGGGACACAGGGAGATGTCAATCCATGTTTTAGGTAGTTGTGGCTGACTGTATGCTGATAGGCATCTTCAGCTTGACGGTGCCTTCTACTGACATTTGCTGGGTCCTGCCTCAAGGTGGAGCTGTTATATTTGCAATGGAGATGAAATTTTAAAAGCATTTTCTTCCCCCAAACGCTGTTTCTGATTTGAATAGATGTATGAGTTATATTGGTAAAGAAAAACGGCAAGCAATTTTCCTCCCCCTCAGCAAAAGCTGGAGTCATCAATGTGTCACGCAGGTGGATGGGCCTACAACGCTGACTTTTATTCCATCTGACATTGCCTTTTGTAGGTTCAGGAAAATGCATACCTTTCACTTACAGTAGGTATCCAGCAGGATTATGACAATGTGCGCATTCCAGCTGTCAAAAGCAGTGCTGTTCTTCTTGTGGCTCTTTGTAATTGGGAATGTTTTCCCAGAAGACAGTATGTGTGTGTGTATTGTGTTCTAATTAAGATTATATGAGACAGTTATGGCAGGCTGTCAAACCAATGGGATGCTGGGTATATTTTAGTCTCCATGCTATAGTCTAAATAGCCTTTTAAGGACTCAGTTCCCTCAATGTGGTAAATAAATGCTGAATGTTTTATGCTTAATAGGTCTTTGAGTAATGTATTCCACATGGCTTTATTGCTGGAATGAGACCTTATCACTAAATACACAATAGTGACATGAGGTCATTTCAGCATGAAGAAATGCATAAATCTCATAGATGAATGAAGTCAGTTTATTGTGAAGTTTAGTTAAACAGGAATACCTTAAAGTAAACCTTGGTGGCAAATTTAAGGAAAATGAGAGAAATCCATAAATACTTAATCTAGTTATTTTTGACCTCTCAGTTTAATACTATGAGTGTCTACCTCAGCTGGATTTGTGAAAGTGATGCTCATTTCCTGCCTATTTTTATTTCTTTGAGAGCATTTTCATTCTGGTAACTTAAAACATTGACTATATAATGCATTTCTAAAACTTCTTTCTTCAGAGTGAATGAAAGAGATTGGGCTAAGCCTCTCTCTTAACAGGTATAACAAATGACCCGCTTTTAGTTCATTTTGTGTGAAGTTTACCAGAAGTGAGAAGAAATTAAATTAGTCCTTGAATAGCTTGTGCAACCTGATTTGGGAGCAGGTCTGGGGGACTTTTTGATGGGTGCAAAGTGCTCATTGGAGAGGGGGCTTACACTTTGAAGCCAGTATTCTATACGGAGCTGAGTGACGTCTTTCTTGTTAAGACACTTATTTACCAAAAAATGAGGCTTCTAATTTCTGGCAGTATTGCTAATATGAGATTCAGCTAGCTTTGACTGGCACAAAAATGAAAATAAAAAAGAGACATTCTTGAATGTAAAACATTTTAGTGTTCAAAAAACCCATTATTTTGGTCATTTAGACACAGACTGGGAGCCTGGACTCTTGAAGATGATGCGCAAAACTGAAGACAAATTCCTTCAAATCTTGGTTTCAATGGATGTTTTATATGCATATTAAAGATGAATGGTTTTGTCGATTTTTTCAAATTGTGTCCAAGTATTTAATTTTTTTACCTCTTGGAACTTTTTATGTGCTTCTAATACATGTATTGATTCATGCAGTGTCATGGTAGGACATGAAAATAGATTGACTCCATCTAGTTGTCAGAAGAGAAAGGCGGCTTTATTTACAATTCCAACAGTTTCTTTTATAACATGCTGTGCTAAAAAGGTGTATTATTGGTCCATGGGACTGATACTTCTCTCCATTGGTTGAGTAATAGGAAACAACACCTGGGGACAGTTGTTATGGGAAAGGGAACACTATTTGCTTAACCTATTTTGAGAAACAGAGAGAGATGTTTTGGAAAGGGAAAAACTGTTGACAGACTTACCGTATGAAAGGAGCTAGCAATGATTAGCAAGCTAAAATTCAGGCTCAGAAATATCGAGCCCACAATGCAGGGAGAGAATTCACTTCATGTAAGTGCCCTTCATCACTGGGACAGACTGGTAAAAAACAACAGCAACACTGATTCATATATTAGTGATGTAAATAATAATTCTGCTTTAATTCTAAACCTAGTTCTTCTATTAAAAATATCTGTAATGAAAGTAGTTCTAGCCAGTTGGAATAATTCAGTTTCCCCTAAATCATACTGGGCCTGAAACATGAATAAGAAGGTCTGAAAATTGTGATAGTTCGAGATTTGGGGTTTTTTTAAATTATTTGTTTGGAGAACTCTTACTCAGGAGGAGTTAAATCTGGTGTTGTGGAATTAGTCTGTTTACTTTAGTCTGTGTTGGTTGTCTTGCCTAGTGTTTTTCAGAGTATTTAGGGACATGTTTAATACCCTTGATGAAAACAGATGTTGAAATTCTCTGCTAACAGGAGTCCAAGGTATTTGGCTGTGCAGTGAGTTCTGCAAATGAACTTCTGTGTTTTCTATGTGTTTTAGGTGTCCTGGGCCAATTTTTTGAATCATTTTGGTTCCCACCTCATATGCTATTTATGGTTCTTGGATGGTTCTGAGAGGGATAATTCCTTACAGCAATATTTAAAGTTATTTGAAACTAATTGGGGGCTGTCTGAAACGCAGAGCACTGTTCTGTCAGTTTATCCTAAGCTGATGAGAATTAACTTGGACTCTCTTTCAGACTAAGAAGCAACTGAACACAGCCTTGGCAGTTGTCAGGACTGTATTGCAAGATGATGATCATGATTTATTGTTGTTGTTGTAGGATGTATGAGTGCTTTCTCTTTGTTTTATAGGTAAGTTTCCTAATTTTAGAGCTTGAATCCACAAGAATTAAAATTAGAGTAGAAGAAACCAATCTATCCGTGTCCCATCTTTCTTCTCAGCTTATTCTGAGAGCTTTACTTTCTGTCTTTCTGCTCAGCTTTTCGGAAGTACTTTAGATAGCCGCATTTAAAAATCAAACTGCCAGTTTCAGACCCTGTTCTTACTTATCTATACCGGGTCTAGCTGACAGCTTCAGCTCAGCTCAGCTTGGAGTGGCTGGTGTTGTCACAAGCAACTTTTGCTATCGTCTCAGCAGAAGTGATCTGAAAAACATGGCAGAAGGAAGAGGATGAGCTGAATAGGCTTCTAGCCAGCTAATAAGGGCAAGTTCACAAATGCAGCAGGGCTTCAATATCTGAAAAGCATACTAACGCTCACATTTCCTGAGAAGGGCTTGCTGTGCTGTTTGGCCTTAGCAGAACTATGTAGGTGGATAACTCATTTCACAAAGATTCTGCTCCCCTTCCGTAAGACAAATATATGTCATCAGAAAGGAATCTCTAAAATTTATGAACTGCAGACTCACTTGCATTTTTCAGCCTTTACTAGTATTTTATATATGCAGATAAAGTAATAAATAGAATATTCAAAACACACACCGGTTTTCTTTAAACATTCTGGCACATTTTAGTTTAATAAACTAGCAAGAAATCTTAAAGAGAATAATTTAATAAAGTTGAGAGACTGACTTGATTATAAAACTGAAATACAGATGGCAGCTAAGTTGTCCTGGACTCGTCCTGTCGTTCCTCTCTCAGTTCATTTGTCTCCTTCCTCATCCTCCTCCATATCATTTTAAGAGAGAATGAACTTGGAATATTTCCTTGGGATTTCGGCAAATTGTGACACTCTACAAATATCAACTATACATATTTAAGATGAATCTGTTCTGGAGATGATGATGCTTTCAGAATGTATCTGAATATCTAAAAGTAGTGTATTTTGTGCCCATAAGAGTGGGTACCCCACTGATCAGAGACATGCTGAACAGATACCACCTGTACAAAAGAATAGATTCTATACATAACACTATTGTGTGAATCCATTTTCCTGAATGAATCCCTTTGGCATAGCAGCCTGAAAGAAGAAGAATCTATGGGGAAAAAAAACCTCTCAAGCAAATATGTAAAGTGAATTCTCTAGGAAATGTGCTTTAATATATCTGTAACTTTATTTGTGCATCACACATAAAATGAATTTTGTTAAGTAATTCTAAAATTTAAAAAAATGAACCTCATAGGTTATCATTTCTATCAGTCAAGACTGTTAGAATATCTTCACACTATTTAGAAGTTCTAGAAACCTTGCTCTTACAACCAAGATAGCATTTCTTGAGCATTGAGTTACCCGGTTCTGTTTGTGCTCTTCTGCTGTGTCCATCACCAAGTTATTTGTTTTCCTGATCTGTTCCTATGGGAACCATGTGGTTTTAATTACATGTTATGATGTGGGATTATCTTTTTTGCTTTGGCAAGATTACTTAATGTCATTCCATCTCTGTAATGAAAAAACATGTATTTTTCAGCTGGCATAAAAATATTGTCAGATGATAAACTAGTGGTGATACTTTCCCTAAATTCCATTAGACTGATATTTTGAGACTCTTTATTTCTTCTTTGGGGTTTATTGCTGTTGTTTTTTAAAGTATTCTTATTAATTCTTGCTGTACTGTGCTGATGTGGTGGATGAAGGCAGTAAATAGTCATTTTGGAAGATGTAAGAAGCAGTAGAATTGCATTTACTTGCAGAGGAGGAGTCAGATGAAGCGGCATCCCATTTAGGGTTTGAGAGGATATTACAACAGCCTTTGTATTCAAAAATTTTAGCTTTCTTAAAAAAACCCCAGCATTTGCTCAGTATAGTATACTCTCAAGTTGTGGAAACTGTACTGCTCACAGCTTTTTATGTACCAGAACTAATATATTCAGCAGTAATAACTTTAAAGAAAAATGACTGCCTGGCACACTATTTTTTCCAGGAGGCATTTGTTTGGTAGACCTATTGAGAAGCTGGCAAAAAGTCAGCAGGAGTGCTGGAGGTAATGCATGGTTAGAAGGAGGCCTAGAGGCTGTGGCTGTGTCTACTGACTTCTTTTGACTTCTCCTCTTTAATTTTGTGATTTAGTGACCTTTTATAGTTCAGCAGACAAGGGAGCTAGCTGGCAAATACATCAGTGGGGATTCAGAGACAATTTTATTTCAAGATACACAAAATACAGTTGTGCAGTAGTGGTGTTGAGGGGAGTATGGAAATCAGAACACTTTTGCCCAGGTGTTTCTTGTATGGATTTAGTTGTGTGTTGATATGGGTAGTGTCAAAGCATTCTGTGAGTGCACTGCTTGAAAAAATAGTTATGACCAGCATTATTCTGGAATGTGCTGTCTGAGAAATACATTAAGCCTACAGAAACTGAAACCCTTAATGGGATTTGTCTGAGCCTTCTAGTAATGAGTAATTTTCAAGGTTATTTCATAATATATCATACAAAGGTAAAAGTTGATGTAATTTCAGTACTGTTTCTCTTTGTGCTGAGAGAAATTTGCTAAAGGTAATCTGCTGAGTAAATTCTGTAAATTCTACTTAGGGAGAATAGAATGACCTCTTGATTTCTGTTTAATGCCAGGAAAACTGTCAACTAGAGATTTTTTTTTTTCCTGTCTGAGTATTTTTAAGCCTGTAGAATAAAATAAGGTTTATTTAGTTCAGGTTTTACCCAATACCTTCATGATTTCATGCCAGTCTTTAGTGTCTTCATGAAAATATAGACTGAAAAGTTTGCATTTTCTTGCATGGTGTTCACAAGAGGATTAAATGTTTCATCTCTTTTCTTGTGTATTTCTATTAATTAAGTTGGGATTAATTGCACAAAATCATGGATCATGACCTGAAATGACTTGTGTATTTCTATAGTTGCTTTTTAGAACAAGAAATATTTCTGTTGAGGCTTGACATACATGTTCAGACACAACAATTATTCCAGGGATTTCTATGCTATTGGTCATGCTTGATTTCTTAACATTACTGATCTATAAGTATTAAACTGTATTTTATAAAGCATGTACTTTATATGGAGATGAAAGCTATATATGAATGAAGTGGGATTGTTTTATTGTTACAGTGACTTAGCCAGATGATCTAAGACTGTAATGCTCATACACACACTCTTGCTCTACCAACTCGGTTTAACGGCTTTTTAATTGATAGGGACTTATTGAGTTCTTGCATTTGCAGGAATTAATTGTCATTTTCTTGGTTTTTTTGTAATCTCAGACCTCACTGACTTTAGTTGTAATCAATGTTGTTCACAGTTTCTAAAATCAGATACATAATAAAATGTATTCCAGTACTTTTTGCTGACTTTAACAGCAAAAAATGTGAAATCTAACTTAACAGTTTAAGGACAACAATTGTCATGTCATTATCTTTTTGGTAATCTTACTGTAGAAATTGGTTTTACTCATGCCTATGTTACAAGGGGACAAATTTCTCTCTTGAGCGCTTCTGTGCCACTCAATATGTACAGAAAACCTTGCCTCTGATGGTAACATGTATCTTGAATGATATTCAGAAAGAGAATGTTTAAAGGAAATCAACTCCATTATTGTAAGCTCTTGTCACTTGTATTTCATTGTAAGACCAATGGAGACTGTATTTCCTTGCATGGCAAGGAAATTTGGGCTGCTTTTATTCAGTTTCTGATCTAATTAATTGTATTAGTATTGCAACACAAACTAGAGAACAGCTTTAGGGTAGTTAAATACTTATGTATTGATGAGAATAGCATTCTTCTACCTTTTTCATTGTATTTGAACATTTTTTGCTAGTGGAGGAAACTATCTTCCAGCTGCTTGAATATCAGGTTTGCATGCATTCTCTTCAACAAGCCTGAGTTAATGTCATCCAAAAGGTCATCTGAAATAGTCTTCTAAGAGAGGCTTTCTTTGTGTACTATTTAGTGATTTGGTTTCCTTTTGCTATTTGCATTTGGTTTTTGGTTGGTTTATAATATTTTGAAGATTTTTTAAAACTTCGCAAATGTGCTGTAACAACCTGTAACAATCAAGCTATTCTGTGTTTAATATTGTATTTAAATTTTATTTTCCTTTTTTCTTTTTTTTTAAATCAGCTTGAAGCATAGTGCTGTTCACACAGTAAAATATTTTGGGATCTCATCATTTCAGTGTGTTACTGTCTCACTTTGCCTAAAGCATTCGAACAGCTGTCTTTAGTAGTTTAATGACCTCATTGCTCAAGCATTTGTTGGATTTAATTCTGGATTTCCACTTAGAAGATAACCTTCCTTTGGAGTAATTCTTAAGACTTTATATGTATTTTAATTGGATCAGTATTTAAATCTATTCTAATTTTTCTCTAAGGAGTATACCAGCATATGAAAACAATTTTTGATGACTCACTTTAAGACAACATTTATACTATACTGATTGAACGAACTTCTGAATCTGTAAAGTAAATGATGCAAACTCTGAAACTTTAGAATCAAATTTTTCTAAAGCATATCAAGTAAAAAATTATTAACTTGTTAATAGCTACCTTATTTACATGTTAGTGGCCTTTTCATTTCATCATTTTCCCCAGAATTCAATTATTGCATACCTCAAAATGAAGATTTTTACTAGATTATTACTAGATATACTGATTTTTATTAGTTTGGGTTTGAATTGTTTTATTGAGTGATTTGGGTGGGATTTTTTTTTTTTTTTTTTTTCAGGGAGTGGGTTGTGGTGGGGTTTTGCTTTGCTTTTATTTTTCAGGAGCAGTCTAATTGCTTTTTTTATATAAAAGTTATATTAGTGTCATTCTCAGTACCATAAATTATTTAGTTATGCGTGGATGCTTTTGTCAAGGATGCTCACCATTGTGTCTGTGTGTAGAAAGAAGTCAAGAAGTTTGAAAGCTGTTGAAGTCAGCTTATGTCCTTTCAGTTATCATTTCTATTTTTAATAGGATATGACTTTTGCTGGGTTCTTGGGATTTTTTTCTGCTAATCTTTTATTTCTCCAAATTATCCACACTCATAAATGTATGAATTTCAGGATATCAGTAGTGTCTCACAGCATACACCTTTGTTGAAATCAAACTGTAGTGGAGTGGCTGTGGGTTTTCTTAGGTGTGGCTTTTGTTTTGACTTTTTTTTTTTTTAATCTGGATATAGGCTAAAACCAGAGTGTCAATGCCTGAAACTGAAGTTCTGATAAGAATCACAAGGGTTTGTGTCTATGGGCAATGTGATACACTCAGAACAAATGTATTTGCCATAACACCAGGGCAGTAAGTGGTTGTTTCTGGAGATTGTTGCTCATGTATTAGCAATAAGTGGAAAAGCTGATAGTCTGAAGATAAAGTATCTAGGCACAAAGTAATACTGAAATATCCTGAAAATTGTGTTTTCAGGACCGTAGATACTGTGAATTTGATGCTAAACCAACAGTATAGGAGATCTAGAATTTTATGTCTTGATCTAAGAAACGGATGTGTCCCACCTTACATTCTCAAGGGACAAGGAGTATCAACGGTTTGGTGTGATGCTGCACTTTGGGTCTCGTCTGGAAACATTTTCTCTCTTAGTTTGTGCAACTGGACTTCATAATTAAAACTGTTTAGATCTTCCTCTACATGAGTTTGAAAGGACTTAATTAAAAGCTGGTAGTTTTTTAATTAACATTTTCACCAAAATAAACAGTTTAGAGCTCTTGATGTAGTTGTGCTAGATGACAATCTGAAGTATTTCTGAATTTTAGGCTTGTACTTGTTGGCCACATTATTAAAGATTAGTCACTACCTCATTTTCCAGCACATTCTCATTTTAATTTTATATGCTAGGTGAAGGCAGAGCATGGATTTGTCCCTTCAGGAGATGTTGGTAAGGTTTGACAAATGTCTGGATATAAAATATATGGGAGGAATGTGTGGATATATATGTGTGTGCGGGGAATCTAGTCCTTATATATGTGTGTAAGACCTTGAAATTTCAAGGTGTTTCACTGGTGCTCTGGACTTGGCTGTGATTATCTACTTTGCTGTGAGTCTTCAAGTGTGTATGTGGGAATAAAAAAAAGTAAAAGGAGGGAGGAGTCCCATGAAAACCAAATCAAAAATCTGGTCCATAGAATGTCAGTTGGACACTGATCACTCTTCCCTGAGATATAGTTAAGTGTAACTAAGTGTAGTTCCCTGCAGTTGTCCCTCAGTAACGTTACCTTCTTCCATTCTTCCATGAATTTGCTGTCTGGCACCTGCTCCTTTCCCATCCTAGGTGTGATCCAGCCTTCTGACATGGACAGCTGCTGGATTGGCTCAGGCAGGGCTGTGGGTGGTCTAGCGTGGCTCCTAGCCAGGGGAGTGATCCCGTTCTGTAATTTGTCACCTTTTGCTGGCAGTTGTAGTGAGGAGGTGAAGAAAGGCTGGAATTAAAAGGGAAAAAAAAAAAAAAAAAGCTGTCCTCCTCATCCCACTGGCAGCTCCTGTCAAACAGCTGAGGTACAGAGTGGGAAGCTGGGCTGCTGGTCCTGCTCCCTGCTCTGAGGAAGGAAGCCCAGGGATTCAGTACCCTTAGTTCAGCAATGATATTGAAAAATTTACTGAATTTCTTAATGTGAAAAAAACTTAGTTTGCCTATCTATCTCTACCAATTTCTTCACATCAATTTGGTGAACAACATAACTTGGTAATATGTCAATGTATTGCACAGAAGTCTGGTTTTTTTCCATTTTTTTGGTCTTTTTAGCAGATCCTCGCATATTTGCTGGTTTACCAGATTTTATTTGTCACACAAGCTCTTGAAGACTTAACAGATTCAGCTTTTCATCAGATGGGAGCACATCTCCTAGTTCTGTTTGGATTGGGATTTTTTTTTGATGACTAAAGCCAGTGTCATCTTTCTGTGAATACAGTGGTCTTAAACAGGGAAAAAAGGTTCCAAGTCATTAGGTATCAATGCCTGGTTATTAATCATATCTTTTAAACCATACAGTTATTCAAACTGAATGCAGAAATCCTAACATGGTTCAAAATGCAGATAAAGGAACAGTGCTGAAATTACTTGTGGGTAATTTTAGTTGTCTTCTAGGTGAGTACTAGTTCTTGATGGCATAGTGGAAAAGGAATTTCTACTTTTTTGGTCTATGCACCTGGTGCTCTTCATGTGTGTCTTGAGAACTTGGCACATGCGAGCCTGAAAGCAGTACTTGTCTTCTTTTAGAGAAGAATAAAGCTCAAATTTTTTGTTTTGTTTTGTTTTTTAAATAATTTTATTCCTGTAGTGTCTGTGAGACGTATATACTTTTGGCTGGATTACTTGATTGATTGCATGGGTGTGGGTAAAAGATCTATCCTAACTGTCCCTTGTTTCCAGAGGTAAAAATTATACTTGTTTTAGGAGGGCTGGTTATCACTTTGACTAGAAAAGAAGCCCTAAAATACTTTGTTCTTTGTGAACAAAATTCTTTTTTCATTTTTACCGCTTCATGTCTATCTTGGTGCATTAGTCCTGTCTATAAAACCAACTGCTAACATATGATTGTAATGTGTTGTAATGTGTTGTAAAATAACAGTTAATATAGTTTAATGAAGTGAATATCAAGTAGTAAGTAGAAAGCAGCTTCAAATGTATTGAGAAATGGCTGAGCATTATGGTACTAGAATGTTTACAATAGAAATTTTGTCTCTTAAATGAACTAAGTAGTTTTTTTAAAATTACTATTCTCATTTGAAATTTTTTGACTTCTTAGGAGAAAAGAGGTACAGAATTTTTCTCTGGTCCTTCCTTCCTTTCCTCCTCCCACCCTCACCAGTCAAAAAGAGACTTAGAAATACCACTAAATATCTCACATGAATTAGTTCAAGTACCTTACGTCCCACATGCTTGTCCCTAAAGACCCAGTTTTCAACTTAGATTGTTTCCCATGACACGATGAGACCCAGTTTTCAATTTAGATTGTTTCCCATGACATGATGCAGAGATTCCATACGTTCATTTATTTTGCAGTATTTTAACAAGAACAAAAAGGTTGAAGAATATTTTTTTGTAAGGGACTATGTTTCCTATTTTATTTTGTTATCTGAAACATTTTCAGTTATAATATTATGTTCTAATGCATTGTTTTAGTATTTGAAAGTCTGCAGTTTCTCATAGGGAAGAACAATACACCTTTTCAGCTGTATTTATTTCCGTAAGTTGTGTTGCAGTGTTCCCATTTTGGTCTTGAATTTGTTATTATACTTCTTCCATTAGCGCACAGTATTTCATCAGTCATCATTATAGCAAATGTCTTCAAAGACAATACATTTTTTTCTTAGTCTCTTGGCTAAAACCACAACCACTGGCTGCTGCTTTTCATTCCTGTGTCACGAAATAGCAAAATGCAAGAAGCAATATTTCCCCATATAACAGTGTCTAATGCAATAAAAGCTGCTTTGCAAATGCCTCTCTTTGCATGCAAATTAACTTATTAAAAGTTAAATAATGGAATTAGTTATATTGAACTTATTAATAGTTTGGCAGGCGATGGATTCTCAGTCCCCGAAGTTCACCGGCAGGCTTTGGGGCTGTAACAATTCCAGTGCTTTGTAAGTGCTGTATGGAAAGGAGATTTTCAAGCAGAAAAGGCTGAAAAGGCTCAGCTTCAAAGCTATTGCTTCTCACATTCCAGGGTTGCTGAAGGCAATAATGAGTCAAATCTGACTATTGGGACATAATCTTCTCCAGTTTAAGATCCCCACTGACCTCAATTAGAGTAGACCGGGACTGCTAGACGATGCCATAGTTACACTGTGTACTACAAAGTCTTTCGCTCTTGTAATTTTCAGAGTATGAGGATTAAAATTGGGTACTATCTTATTAGGTGCAACAGGAGAATTTTATTGTGGTTGAGAGAGAGCTTGTCTTCCTGATTCTTGCCTTCAGGTCAGATCTAAAGAATTTCTATTGGGAGTTGTAAGGTTTGCTCCCAAATTCACATTTTTAAGAGTGAATAGTGTTATGCAGTTTGGCCAAAATTTAAATTGGCAATAACCTTGTCACAGAATGGAAGCAGCTTGGATGAGAATAAAGTAATTTCCATAGTTTTCTCAGTTAAAGGCAAGTACCTGATATTTCCTTGCCTTTCTAGGAGAGAGGGATGTATGGGGAAAAGACAGAAATGTAAAAAAAAAAAAAAAAGTTCCTAGACCAGGACACTATTAAATTACTTATAGGTTATTGACACTTAAGGCTTGAGATGTTGATTCTGTACTTGGCTTCATGAAGCAAAAATAGTTTTTGTTCCTTCTCTCTATGATTCATATTTTGGAAAACATAGCTGTCTTTGGAAGAATGCTTACCATTCTTGCCATGGTGCCAAAATCAGTTCTCTTAGAGTAAGAGATAAAGAGAACCCTTGAATATTGCTGTTCATCCTTAAATCAGGAGGAGTGGCATAACAAAAGAGAATTGTATAACTTAGAATAATAAATCCAAATCCTAGATAAGTGATGGAAAGAGAGTAGAGAGGAACAAAGTCTGTTTAGTAGAAGTATAAACATGTACTTGCACTTTATTTCACTGATTTAAAATATATCTCCCTTTTTAGCTTTCCCATAACATTTGTACTACTAGAATGTCTCAAATCATTTATTTTAACTTCTCTGACAATCAGAAAAAATAAGCAGAGAAAGAGGTGTTTGTCAAAGCACATCATAATTATTTAGGTAGCTTGCATAACAGCTATTTTTTTTACTTTTCTGTGTGAGTTCTTAATTCGTACAGTGGCTTTTAGTTTTGATATTTCACCCTAAAAATATTTTGAAGTGAAGAGAACTGGAGAGGGGTAAGGGGATGCAGTCACTGGTCACAGTGAGATGTTTGTGTTAATTTGCAGATCAATTGATAAATACATACTTAATTTTAGGGCACTGCAAGGGTGCTTCTCAATCTGGGAGTTTTTTCAGTGATTTTACTCTTGGAAATTACAGAATACCAAGAATTCCAGAACATGAAAATGTGCATCTGTGCTATGATACTGGTAGCTGGAATAGCTGTCTCTAAAGTCACTTAAGAATATTTCATCCTGGAATTTTTGAAGAACAAAAGCAACCACTATTTATATTTGTGCCATGTGATAATTTTTATCTGGAGCAAGTATCCTATTTAAAACTAATTCAGTCCCACCAAGCCACATCATCAGCATATATTCCTAAACTAAAAAGATTGCTTTTTACTTTATAGTTTATAGTTTATATTTTTACTTTATATTTTAGTTTAGAGTTTATAGTTTAAAAACTACTTCATAGTTTACTTTATATTGATAAAGTAGAACGTGGTTTGAAGCATTAGGTTCAGATCTAAAAAAATCTTGCTATTGCAAAGGATGCGTTTTTTTCAAATGGCATTTTAAGTTTCCCAAAAGTGTGAAACAGACTAATGAGAAAATACAGATTGCATGAGAAGGATTTATGTTGGAAGGTTTTATTCCTAGTCCATGTTTTATTATTAATAAGATAATATCTTGCAGCAGGAACTTTAAATAAGAGAGCATTAGCAGGGTGTTTTTGGTTTTTTTTTTGTTTGGGATTTTTTCCCCTCTTTCATATTTTTTTTTGCTTAGAAGGAAGTGTACAAGTCAATGTGGATAACTTAGTATAGTCATATGCTATCAGGTATGGTTCAAAAAAAAAAAAAGTTAAGTGCCAAGTTCCTTCTCTTTATTTCCTTTAAAACCAAGTTGCCAACCCAATTTTTGTTATGAAAAAAATTCTATGATATATAAGAAACAAAAGAAGCATTTTGCAGCCGAGGGAGTCTTAGTGTTTCTTCCATGGCATGGCTACATTAAAAAAATTGAAAGGAGAAAACAATGCACTTACTTTTCTATTCAATGCTACTTCATGGAAAACTATTTATAGAGGCCTTATGAATTTCCATGGAACCTCAATAGCTGTACTGTTGCATATATATGCTTATGTATCATCCTGTGCACATCTAAACTAGGTACCTTCACTTTAACTATAGGCTTACTGATAAACCTAAAATATATCAGTGTTTATGGAAGCGGTATTACAACCCTCCAATTACCTCTTTCCACTAAGCCATTTAATAGTGTTGGTATTTTATTGTATTTGAACACATACACTATTCAGTTCCATGCAATAACAAAGAAGGTATAGCCAGTTGTTTTCACATGAATTCCATATGCAGCGAAACACATCTTTTCAACTGGATTCTATTTCCTGAGTTTACCTGTGTCGTACAGATAGTAGGTCTGTTAATTTATAGTGGGGCTACTGAAACATTATTCTTCTGGAGCATACAGTTTCATGGACAACTGTCCGACCTTTTTCAATGTAATTATGTTGGGAATAGTCTGGTTGGCTAACCGTGCCCCTGATAAAGTTGACTTGATGTCAAGTGAGGCAAGGCTCTGGGCTGGGAATGCTAGCGGGGTCTCATTCCAAATGATGACATGCCATATTTCCTGGAGACACATTAGTGTCTGTATGGCCTAGAATTCAGGGATGCTACCTTAACTTGAATATAATTCTTGGTTTTGCTTCAGGGCCTCTTACTCTGTATCTCATGGATACACCACCAGTGGAAAAGAGCAAAGGAAAGGACTGAGACCATGTTAATGGGAGGGCTGAAGAATACACAGGTCCAAACACGTACAAAAGTAGGCGTAATGAGTTTGCTAGATCCTTCCAGGATTGTTTATGACTTTGTTCCGCTTCTATAGATGCTATATCATTGTGAAGGGAAGGTATTAATAAGGCAGATTATATCTTGATTTTTCCATGGAAGACTATTGAGAGTGACTCCATCAATTCAAAGGATAGAAAAGATTATGATCTCCTTATGATATCCTCCAGAAGTTAATAAGAACTGTTATTTGCTGGCATTCTTTAAATGTCTGTACAACCATGTTCCCATGTAAGCCTGTTGTAGATTTGGGTTCTCTAGTTTTCTTTACACACTAGTCAACACCAGAAGAAAGATAAATTTCATATGTCTAGTTGACTAAGAGCATTCACTTTGTCTTTGTTTGGGAGAGGTTGTTGATTTTTTTTTGCATTTTTTGGTATTTTGGTTTTGTTTGGGTGTTTTTTTGTGGTTTTTGATTGCATCTTGTTGTTTTTTTTTTGGTTTTGAGTGGGGTGTTTGTATTATGGTGGGCTTTAGGTATTTTATCGAAGAAAAGTGGATAGTGGTGAGTTAACCTGATTAATTTAATTCCTTAATGTGTAGTAAAATTTTGTACTATGACTTGAGTAGTATTTGGGACTGACAAAAAATGTGCCTGTGTCCAAATACTGTGAAGCATCTATATTTGATCTATTTTGTTTATATAAATTAATGAGGAATATAGTTCAAGTCTGGTTCAAATCTCTAGATTCAGAGCCTGGTTTTACTTAGTTGCCCTATAGTCTTCTCTTAAACTGGACTTTTACTGCTTCTCTTAAAAAAACATGGTCCCTTCTTAGTTATCTGGGGTTGAATCCACATGGGATTAGTGTTACGGCAAAGAGAGAACTGCCAGGCAAAGACAGGGGGTTTGGGAATGCTCTGTTTACAACTGTGGTGAGAAATTGAGTGAATTATTTGAGAGAAAGCTGCAGGATATTACGTTTATTAATTCATATATATCTGCTCTATGCCCGCATGCACACAGCTGCAACAGGTACTGCTGGTTAAAAGAATCTGATCTATGTGTGCATTTATGTGAACAGAACATATCCAAATATTGCATTTGCTGTGAGATATGATCCTTCTGCGCTTGAAAATATTTTATTTCCTAACTAGACATACTATAGGCTCTGAAGTTAGGTTATCTTTGTCGGATGAAAAAGACCACTTGTGAGTTAAACGGATTTATCATCATGTTTGATCTTCTTTTAAGATGCAATCTGGATTTAGTTTCAATCTTTCTTTAGGCTAAATCTAAAGAAAAATGAAGAAACGAAAACAATTTTGTTCTGCATTGAATGTATATATATTAAAAAAATGGCAAGAAACTATTATTCTTAACTGTCTTATAATATAAATACTTTCTTACCCTTCCTAGTTATACAATGGTCTGTCTTTTATCTTTTATTTATAAGGAACATCTTTTTTGTCATAGCCATAGTAAATTTGTAAACCAAAGTATTATTTTCTTACTTCAGCAGTTTTTTCCTATGTATGCCTGAGGCACAGCAGCAGAAAGAAGGAGAAAACATAATGCTTGTTTTCCTTTAGACACCTTCCATATAGTACTAAATTGTTTCAAATGTGAGAAAGCCTGTGAGTAATTTTGCTGATAGAAATCTTATCTTTGCCCCTACACTTCTGAAAGACCTTCCTTTCTGAAACATCTGGTTTTTATAAAAAGACAAAGAAAACCCTGCTGAAGAAAGAAAAAGCGTGTTATGAAATGTATATTAGTGCCTATGAGCAAAAAGACATCAACAAGGTACTCCAATATTTATTTCCTTATTTTCCTTATACCATTCACTGCCTAACCTTTTAATCTTTTGATTACAAACCCCACCTTTTAAAAGTTAAAATGCCCAGTCTTACCTCTTCTGTTTCATCAAGTCAGCCTGTTCAAATACTATTAGAAGAGGGTAATGATGCGTAAACAGATTGAATTGGTATTGCAAAAGTAGTGGTTTTTTTCAGATAGAGGGCTACTACAAAATGAGGACAATATTTTGTTTCTATTATTAAATGCTTCCTAAGTCAGTGAGTGCTTCAGAGAAAAGTAGAAAACTTCAATCATCCATTTTCAGTATCTGACTACACAGAAATGCTGTAAGAGCTGCTGGAGACCACAGGTTTCAGACCACAGTTGCACCCTTTCACAGCAGCTTTCAATTAAAATGAGGCATGTTCGCTTCCATCCCCACCACCAAATCCCTCCTCAACACTGTGAATGGAAGCATATTCCAAACCCTGATTTTTTGATGGTTAGAAATAATCTTTTAACGGGCATTTTTCATCCAGTCATTCTCTCCCCTGGTGTTGTTCTCTATAGTAACTGATAAATAAATCTGTTACCTGTTGTATCCAGGATTATTCTACAATCAATTTCTGGACAGTCAGTCTGCTGTAATGATGTGATTCTTCACTTTTTCTAATAGGAATGTATAGATTTTTAATATATCCAGGGTAACATATCTATGTGGAGGAAAATGGATCCCATTAAACTTCCTTTAGTACCTTTATCAATTTTTATCAATTTGAGGTTTTTTAATTTCCTTCCTGAAACATTCTCTCTCTGTCTCTCTTTTTTTTTTTTTTTTTTTTTTTTTTTTTACAGTTTTTTGATCCCTGACAAAAGGGGGGATGTTTTGTGTCTTCATAGTGTGAAACATAGGTTTTCTTAGAGCCACTTTTTTTATCCGGTGACACCTTTTAGTTTCATAGCATGTCTTTATATTAAAGTGTGTAATATCCCTGCCATGGATAGATACACTTGCTACGGCAAACCAGGTCCTACTAAATGGGTGAAAATTGCATAGAAAGAACAAAAATCGTATGTGTGATAGAAAACTTGCTAACTGAATAGAATTTTAAAAACATGATCTGGAAAGAGAAAACTTCTTGCTCTACATTTAATAGCACCATGGATCTCCTTGTAATCACAGAGCAGAATGACAGAATATTCTGAGCTGGAAGGGATCCACAGGGATCATCAAGTCCAGCTTTTTATGTGAATGGCCCATATGGGGAGCAAACCCAAAATCTTGGTGTTTACAGCACCATGATAATCAGGTCTTCAGGTCTGTTTTTTTCCAAGAAGGACCTGGTGAGGATAGGCTGAGAGAACTGAAAAAGGGCATGAATAGACAAGTAAAAAAAAAAAAAAAAATTAGATCTTTAAGAAACAATATCATCTTAGCCAAATATGAAAATTTGTTAATTAGCAATATGAATTAGTTTAGAAGTAAATGTTGAGGACTGTGTTAGAGAGTAATTGAAGCAGAGGAATGACAGCTGTATTCTTGTTAAGGAATACCACATAAAAATGTGTAATATTTCTGTAGTTCTTCACAATTAGGCTGATTCATAGCAATGTAAGGACAAAAAGACTAATGTAAGAGTGTTAAAGCAGCTGCTATAGGTTTTATCAGGAAAGGAGCCAGCCTGAAGAATCAGAGTTATAGCAAGTTCTTCATGGACCACAAATATGAGGCCAGTGAGGCAGACAGAAAAGATTTTGATACTTGTCTTTCTAACATAATGTAGAATAGGGAGTTTTAGTGCTAGGGGAAAAATATATCAGAATGCCCTCCTTTTCAGTACTGTGCCATAGGAGAATGATTAATGAGGAAGGTATTGATTTTGTGCAAGTTAAGATGATATGGTTATGTTTTCTATTATTGCAAATTCAGTCTCTCTGAAGACACACCAGAGATTATGAATTGTGAATTGACACAGTACCTCCTCCCACACTTGCTTTAATCAGTTGCTTAACAACAGTAGTTTCACTTCTTGTTCTTGACTGCTGAGAAATTGATCTAAATTTCTGAGCTAAGCAAAAGTTCATAGGTAGTATTTTTATTGTTGAGACTATACATAATTACTTAGAAATATTTTCAGATACTTAAAGGAAGAGAGTTTTAGACCCTTTTCAGAGAAAACAGAAGTAATTTTATTAAAACTTGATGAATATTTTTACCAGAGCTCTGTAACTTTAAACAGAAGGTCATTTAAACCTATGAAACCAAGAAGATAGAATAAGATCTAAAAAAATTTAAATGGCTATGCCAAAAATGTGCTACTTTAGCAATGAATACGCGTTACAATAAGATATGTAGAGATTTGTTTACCATTATAAATATCTCTTTGTTATCAGAGATAACCATTTCTTCGTGACATGGATTTTTGTCTGTTCATCTGTCTGTCCTAGGCTCTCACACAGGGCTGCTCATCATCTCTCTATCAGAAAACATTCAATGAATATTGATACAGTGGCAAAGAACCAAATGATTTTTTTCATGGATTTTCTTGTTGTTTCCCTTTCAAATGTATACATTTTTGGATTTGAAGTTTCAATTTGTCTTTCGCTTCAGGGACTGAAGAAATGTTAATGGCTTGGGGATAGTATAAAATCACAGTGAAAAAAAATCCAGATCTCAAATATTTATATCACATGAAGAGGGTTGTAAAGGTACTAGTTTAAAAAAACCTGCAATATAGGTTTTTTGCCAGGAAAGCACTGTTTTTTGGTGTTTATAGAACAAGGCAACCTAAACCTCTTTATATCTGCTCCATCAACTCACTTCAGCTTCTAAATTTTTCATGTAATTTGAAATCTTTAAACATAGCTTGCAGATGACTTTATTTGCATTCTCTTTCTATCTCTGTGCTGTGTTGGATATTGCTGTTACTAACAACTATTAATAATAAACTCCTATAAGTATTGCTGTTTTGGCAGGGCAAGGAAAAGACTCCATGTAATTTATATCACCCTATACAGTTAAACATTTTGATCATGTCAATAGAAAAATTATTATAAATCAACAAAGCAAAATGGGAAGGTGTTCTGTTCTCTGTCACGTGCTCCTGTGCCCTGCAATGCTCCCTAGACAAAGTCCAGGGTAAAGAGTAACTGCAGGATAGCTGAATAGCTGATGTTTCATGACAAAATAGCTGATTCTGATGAGGAAAGTTTAAAATTTAGTTAATAAACACATTAATTTTGATTCTGCAACCATCGTCGGCATTATAGGCAGCTCCATTAGCAGCAACAATAAAGCGCCAGTTAAATGCTCACAATGAATATAAACAGTGTAGCTTTCAGGTATACTGAAGGTGAAGAAACTTATGCTCTTGACCTCATTTTCCAAGTATCAGACCTCAGATTAAGACAATCTGTGGTTTTTATATCTGAATTCTGCATATGCATGGAAACAGAATTTTGGTGTGTTTTTATGTATTTATTTTCATGAAGGAGCTATTCTGCATGGGCACTACTTTCCCACGAAATTAAGGGGAAGAGTGTGATGAAACTTTATCTTGGTAACAGGGGAGTGTATTTGGGGGGACCTTCAGTACTTTCAGAAAAAAATACTTATCTAATATAAGTATGTTTTGCCTAGTGCCTAGAAGGATTGTGTTCTGACCCAGATCTTTTTCAGAAACTTTCTTTGGACTCAGGCTTTTGTAGAACTTGGTAACAGAACCAGCAAAGTTGAGAATGCCAGGAGTGTAGCAGTCTTTAGTTGACAGACCATCAATTGAATGCAATAAAACATCTGTATTATTATTATTATTATTGTAGTTCAAATAATAACTTCTGCACAAATACAGAAAAAGTGAAGTCCCAGTGTAACTCTGAATATGTTTTTTAATATCGTTATTAGCTAATAACAAAGCTACAATAATACCAGCAAAAGAATAAAAATACAAATCCTCCATTCATTTCTTGAATGCTGTTCTTGTAATTTTCTCGTGCTTCTAACTCTTTGTGCAAGTAGGTTAATTAGTTTGCAGTATGACTTAGATAATGAGCTAAATGCTCTAAAATGTAGTTGTCAAAGAATGGCACTCTTTGCTTTCCATTCTGATGTGAATTGTCCAGAGATGCAAACAAGCTTAGGCAGATAAAAAAGCTGCTACATGCAACTTTAAGATAGACTCTGTGGAGGAGTCAGCCAGTAGAAACAAGAATTCTGGGTCTGATGGCCTATTTCTTTAATCATCATGAGGATTTATTTGGTATGTTTCCTGACACAGGATATACAATCTGATAATTCTTTGCTAACAAACTGGCTGTGGCACTATGCTCTTGCTGCCGATGTGCACTGCATACAGATTACTTAAACTAAAATGATCTCCTCTTGTATTCTGCTGTGTGCCTTACAGAGATAAAAACAGACTAATTCCCCTTTGCCAGCTGTAACATTCACTTTGTTAGGCACCTAACCAGAATTCATAATATGATCATTACAACTTAGAAATGGAAAAAATATACTGTATAAATACTTCTCCTAATGAATATTCAAATTTAATTTTAAGACATAGTACTTGTAAAACATTACTGTAAATGGCACTGAGTGATCTCAGAAAGAATTATTGCTCCTTCACATTATTATTTTGACCATGTGTAGTCCCTGATGCTATGAGTCTCTTGTTTTCTGAATTTCTCTGTCTGTGGTTCCACACAAGGCTGGAAAAAGATTTTCATATTCTCTGCTGATCTTGAACTGATTAGAAACAGAAATGTTTAATTAACTTTTCTCTTGGACACATTCTCCCTTATAGAGTTATGTAATAAGAGAAGGGAAGGAGGTGGGAGTTGTTAGAACCTCTGGATTTTTTGCCATAGCTATGAACAGCCTGCCTTTGTGCAGAGGATTCTTCTGAGCAATTGTTTTCAACTGTGGTGAGATGTCAGGCAGATGCTCTAGTGAAGACCAGTAGTTGTAGATCAGTACTGTAGAACAAGATGACAGAATTTATTTGTGACAAGCAAGTAAACAAGTGACAATCATGTAATTGGTTTCTTAAAACCACACTTAAATATTGGTGGTTATTGTTGGGAGGTTGAAACACAGGTTAGGCAGTTGTCGTCAGTTGAATGTGATGTCCCTTGCTAGTGCAAGGAAAATTTTCTTGGTTCCTTTAGAAATTCTTCTTCAATTTAAATATTTTTCAATGCTTCAAATATGACACTGTGCACCTGAGGAAAAAAAACCAAAAAAACAAAAAAACAAAAACCAACAACCCACCATCGTAATGAGAGGGAGGAAGATTATTCATTTGACCAATCAGACAAGTGATTTTTGACTTTTGACTCCTATGCTGAACTCTGAGATGGATGCCAAAACTTATCCAGCCCAGAGGCAGTTCCATTTACACCCTAGAGTATGAAAAACATTTTCACTTGTTATGTAGAATGTAACCTTCCATATAGTGTTCAGAAGACTAATAAATCAACATTTTTTAGGTATTTCAAGGTGCTATCTGAAAAATAAAGATTATTTCTTCACATTTACAGTTTCCTACTGAGAAATAAGGAAGAATTATCTTTTATTAAATTTTTGCAGACATTGTATGTATGTAAATAATAAATGTTGCTGTACTGTTACTTGGCAGCCAGGTGAAATACTTAAGAGTTTAGGAAAATGTTTAATACTGAGTGACTGTATACCTAGTTAAAGCTTTCTAGTTACACAGAAATCATAGCAAAGTTGATGCTTTCAAAACTGATTGTTACTAGATAATTCTAATGGATCACTAGACTAGCTCTGCATATTGAAATAACCCTGAAGCATTTCCAATGTTTTTATCAGTCTTTTTAACTCCAAGTACCCCTATTTACCTTCAAGATACTTTTCATACTGTTACTACTGCTGATAGTGTCTCAAGTCTAAGAGAGAAAACACTTTCAATCTATATGAAATTTACTAAATATATTTAGCATATAATAAGAATAATAAAATATGTTTCAGATTATTAGGAAAATGTGACCATTGCTGCTTCTTAGCCTTATTTATATTTTTAAAATATTCAGGCAGTCAAGAGAGGCACAACTTCTATTGATATCTTTGTCTGGATTTGCTCATGAGTTTTCTTGTTCAGTTTCCATTAACCTGGCATTTTGGGCTGGGGGGAAGTGAGGAGTAAAATTAACATGCGTTCCCTGTGCTGATTGAAACTCTTAAGCCTGTGTAGTTCTATGCTGTTACTGCTTGAGGAATTGTCCTGATTGCCAGGTTACACACCCCTGCTTTCCAACATTTCTGAACAGTGGTTTTGGTTGGATTTTCTGTTTATTTGTTGTTTGGGTTTGAGTTGTTGCTTTTTTTGTTCTTATTTCCCTCTGAGGAGAAAGACTAAGAATTTTTGGGAAGAGTTGTTCTACCATGTTTTAAAGAGAATTGGAAAGTTCAGTCGAAAACATGAAGGTGGATGGTTCCGAGGCTGTTGTCCAATTCTTAGCAGCCAAAAAATATTCAGTGTTCTGGATCTGTGTTTCAGAGAGGACTTTAAAATACAGACTATTGTACTTAATTTCATGAAGTGCTCTTTTATTCTTTATAGCAACCCTCTAAAATTTAAAAGCCTTTAAAATCTGCCATTACACAGAAGATTTAGAGAAGAGGGTAGTGTAGTACTTCTAAATACTGCACAGGTAATTAGATATTGGATGGCATAGCTGCTACTGATTATTGACTTCTCTGTTCTTCATGTACTCTAAGTACTTAAAGTTTAACAGAAAATGTCACTGCTTTCCCTGAAGGAAATTGGAAAATCTAATTTGTCTTGCAATCTTTCAGTGAAGCTAAAGACAATAAATTAGGAAGTATATTTTCTACTCTTCACAGACTCTGACATGAACTCCATGTGCTTGCAAAGCATCTGTCAGTGAAGGCAGCATTTTATACTGAACAGCATATGTGCAAAATCATGAATGATGTTAGTTAAGTTTTACTTCCTGGTACGCAGCTGATAGACGAAAAACACAGACTATAAGCATGCATGTAGTGGATGTATTTCATGGATGTTTAAGTCCTTCCTTGTTATTGAAATACCTTTCTCACCCTGGTCCCAATGAAAACTGAATTCCACAGCAAGCAGAAATTGAGTATTCTTCCAGTGTAACATTTCCTCAGGTATTCATACCTAATTCAAAGTAGCAATTATGAGATTTACATATGTATGCTGCCTTTTTTCATGAGGGATTTGTGAAGTTTTTCATAGTATATTAGCAAAATTTAAATTAATGCCTGAAAGGCAGCCCTTCTCAAGGACTGACTGTTGTCTGACAGTGAAAATTGGAGTAAAACTATGTATCTTTAGTGCTGAAAATATACATATGTGTAGTGTTCATGACAGGCAGGACAGACTGCACTGATAGGCTTCAGGGCATGGCCAGACAAGTGCATCAACCAGACCAGCTCATAAGCAGAGAATAACTGAAAGGAAAAAAATACTAAAGAAATTATGTGTTTTTCAGACCTTTGGAAAAATATCAAGGCAGGAAGCTGAAGGACAATCCATTAGCACTCTCCAGTATTTGTAAAGTGTTGGACAGAAGAGGCTAATAAAGTGTGTATGTGTAAAATTTGTATTGACCTTGCCCTGTTTGTTCTCTTTTTCAAATATTTATAATCCTGCATCTTCAGGATGCTTTGACCTGTGTAGGAAACTGAACATTGCCATTATGCGTACAACAAATAACTCTGTCCTTGAGCATCTCCTTGCTACCAAATCTCAAAGTTTTGACTATGCAGATGCTATGATTATTTGAAAGGCCACTTATATGCTAGGATTTTTTTGCTTCCTCTGCTGAGTGAGAGTAGTTTGTTATAAATGCTGAAGAAGCAAAAAAATTGTTTTTGTTTCCTTCTAATGAAAAATATTCCATATTAGAATTACATTATTCATAATCATAAATTCTTAAAATGCTTAACACTTAAAAGGCTACCAAGCACCAGAATTTTTTCTGAGAGTATTTTGCATAAAACCAGATATATGATATTAAGGATAATTTTGAAATTATGCTTTCTAAAATTTTGCTATATATGTATATATTATTTTTCAATATATTCTCTGGTAACTATGACCATCCATACTGTGAAATGGCTCATAATTTGTAACTGTTCCTGTAGGTTCAGCAGGACTACATTCCACTAGTTATTTAGGAAGAAATGCAATGATTTATCCTCAGTTAATTATTCAAATGTTGGCTGGCATATAGTGTACACAGAGGACAGCTGAAAGAAAAAAAGAGATAAGTGAATTCTAATATAACAAAATGCATTTTAACACAGAGCTTTGGAAGATTATTAAAACTGGAACAAGAAAGGTGTGAGGTTAGTTTTTTATAGTATTAATGGTTGCTGCGGAAAAGCCTGGTATGGTTTTTATCCATGGATAGAGTTGGTGACTTCAAAGTAAGCAATGTGATGAGGACTAAAATTCAGGGAACAAGAAGTGGGAAGCTGTGATGCCATTATGCTGCTTTTCCAGGGGTTGTGGAGAGATGACTAAACAGGGGAAGACTAGGGCAGAAGTCCAAGGAAGCTTGTTGGAAAGAAAAGTTGACAAATTCTGCTTCTGCCGTATGAGGAGCCCAAAGAAGATCACTCATGAGATTCCACAAAAACGAGAAAGTCACTGAATTGCACCTCACCAAAATTCAGGTTAATTATAAGCTTAGTAGAAAGCAACTCCTCTTTCTCTTTTCTGGTCTGTATTTCTATATTGATAAATTTACTTGCCTTTATAGCACATGATACATAGATAATTTTGATATTTCATGGCTGAGTTCTGTTAAGGATCGCTGGTGAGTGCTATCTGGCTCTGGTGGTGTGCTATCCTTCACTTAGGCTGCGTGTACTCTCTTCTATAGGATTCCCAAGTTAGGACCTTGATGATTTCTTCCACAAAGAACAAATTCAGAGAATTCACTTGGCTTCTTCACAATAATATTGTACTTTCCCTGTGTTGTCTTTATGCCATGAATAGCAATTGGCATTATACACACTTTGGCAGGCTTATTTTTTTTTCTGAGATGTTAGAAGCATGATATAGAACCAGTTTTGATACTTCTATCTATTTGTTCCTCAAACTCCGTTTTCAGCCTTGCTCACTACATTATTAAATTTAATATGCTGAAGTTTATGATCCTTTTTTTATTTTTGGGGGGGAAAAATTATTATTTTAATGTTATCTTCTTATTTCTATCCCATGCATAGGATTCTAGCTTTTGTGTGGAAATATTTCTTGGTAAATTTTTGTAAACTTTGTCCTATTAAGTGAAAATCCCAGATTTCAAAATTAAAAAATAATGTCTCTAAAAGCACAAGACCAGCTCCTTATTTTGAAAAGTTTATGAAAATTTTTCTCAGATTTTATGAACAAGCCCCTTCCATACCAGAATTATTTTGAGTGTTGAAAAATTTTGCTGAGGAGAAAGAAACAAAATCTAAGAGTTCATGAACACATAAGCTAAGAGTAATGGCATAACTTAAATTAAAAAAAAAAATCTTGACAGAAAGTAACTATAAAGAAAGCAAATGATGCAAGCCATAATCTTCAAAGTCACCTTTTTGTCATGGTGTCTTTCTCTCAACTTAACCCTTCGTTGAATTTTAAAATTTAAAATTTTTTGAAATTCACTTGCTAAACCATCTTAAGTCTATTTTTACTATTTCAACAATAAATTAATTACAGAACATTGTCCTTTTGTAGCACATCAAAGTTGGTGTTGGCTGTTATTTTTCTTAATAAGCTTAGAATGCTTTTGAATAGTTTCCTGTGTGCTGACATCCCCATACTTCTGGTTTTGAATGGTGAAAATTCTCAAGTTTGTTATACTTTATGCTTGTATTTATTATATGGTATAAATGTAATATTATGTTAATAAATCTTGTCACATTTTCATAACTGTTCCCAAGAGAAAAGTGTCCAAGCCAAAGCCATGAGTCAAAGTAATTCCTCTCTCTCCTACATTATTTGTATGTGCCCAGACAGTTACCAAACCTTTTTGCAGTGCACTGAAATTGTAAGCCTGAGTGATGTAAAATACTGCAGGAGACAGAAAAATGCAGTGAATTGCCCTTTAAGACTGCAGAAACTGTAAGACCTTACAGCTATAACTGTCCTATTTTTATCATCTTAGAGACTGTGTTTTCAGCAGCGAATGCGTTTCAATGTATTCACAGTATGATACTCCTTATCTGTAGATCGCTGGGGCTTAAGGGTTCTAAGAATGTTCTATTATTTTGCAAAATAATACTGAACTAGACGATGATGTGAATAATGCATAGTATGCTGGAGACAAAGCATATTTCCTGGATTTTGTGGGACCCATAGTAATAATACTGATCTACTTGTACAACAACAGGGAATTCTCTTTTCTGGAGTGGAAAAATGTGAGTGTCTGTGCCATCAGTGCAAGGAAATACACGGGTAGACACAGGGAGGACACTTGCACTGTTGTCAAATAGTCCTAGCGGTGTCTAGAAGACTAAATTTACCTCATTTCATCAATATACCTTGCAGTTTCTCATATCTGTTTGTCTTAGTCTCCCTAAATGACAGAAGATAAAATCACAGTCATTGAACCTTCATACCTGGGAGAATTCCAGAAAGAAGAAATAGGCTTGAAGTTTATAAAAAGTCATATGAAATAATGGGGAAAGATACCACGAGAACGACATGTGAAGTACGTTGGTTTTGTTGATGTGAATTTATAGAGTCTAATACTTAGAGGTCCAGTATATTTTGTGCATTATAGGTGAATTCAAGAAATGGAAGAAATGTTTACATTTAGTCCGACGCCTAACCTCTGTAGTATGAAGTAAATATGTTTATTTCTTTTATTAATTCAGTACACAAAATTGTAAAAAGTTCTTGGTAGAGAAATCAGCAGATAAACTATTTTCTTACAGAGACTTCAATGAGAATAATAGTTAAATATGTGGAATGGAGAAGACAGAATTACAGTACCACAAATAAGAAATTCATTATTTCTCAAGTGTTATTCTTTTTATTTCATGTACTTGTGCATCTTTGCAGGAAGATTTAGCCATTCTTTACAAATTGCAAGGTCCTTTTTTCTTTTTTTTTTTGTTCCAAACAGCTGGGAATGGATGACTAAGAAAAAGGAAAATAGAGAGGATACATTAGTGTGATGGTTTTCAGAGATTTAAATGAAATGAACTGTAGTATTTTAATATGTTTTGGAATCCTAAATTTTCATATAAGGAAGGTTTTCTCCTCCAGTGCTGCAGTCTTGTGTGAGTAAGCAAAGGTTGCCTCATGGATACCGTGTGCCTTTCAGCTTTTAGCAGCACAGGACCAAAGTATGTTCGTGGATCATGTGCTGGAAACACCTTTGTCTATCTAGCTTAGTATCTAGGAAAGGAAATTCTCATCTGGAGAGCTGGAAGCAAGAGGATTGAGGACAAAATATAAGCCAGATGGCAGAACTGGGAGAAACTACTGTGAAGCAACTGTGATGTTTTTCAAGAAACAATCGACGCACAAGAGAAGGTACTGAAGAAAGCACGAAAATGTGGGAAGACAGTATCATGAATGTAATAGAGAAACTGATAGAGAACACAGAAGTAATAAAAGATGAGTGTAACAAGGGAGGCTGAGTTATGGGGAAGTGAAGTTTGATTTTGGTTTGCTGGCCATTTGAACTAATGTTAGTTTTCCCTTTCAATGCAGTTTGGCTCCCCCTGCTTAAGTTTGGTGGTGGTTTTTTTTGTTGTTGTTTCTTTTTTTGTTTGTTTTTATGTTGATTTGGGTTTTTTTTGTTTTTTGTTTATTTTTTCGTTGTTGTTGTTGGCTGGAGGTTTTTTGTTGGTTTGGTTTTGGTTTGGTTTTACTTCTTTTCCTCAAGATGTACAGGCTAGGGCACAGCTGAGGTGTCTCTGGAGCTTATTTGGGCTCTGATCATCTTGGAAGGCAGTAGTATGGTACATGGCTCTCCACTGCTCCAGAAGGAATCCATGGAGTTATTAACTGTGTCTAGAAGAAATTATCCAAATCATGAGGTAGGAACACAGTCTTGTTATTTTTGCACTCTCATATTTTGTCATTACGGAATATGCTTTTCTGCCTGCTGGACTCCCCTGTGTATCACATTTCCTTTCACACCCTTATGTGAAAATGTTCAAAGAGTCGCAGTTTTGCCTTAAGCCTGAATGCTCAGTGAAGCATGTATTGGTAGTGTAAGCTAAATATACTGGAACATAAGATGGACTGAAACCCCAGCATGGTCTAGCAGGATGCCTGTGCAGCATTGGATGCTGAAAGCCTGACCCTGTGACAGCCTTTGGCATGCACTGCAGATTTAGGAATGCAGCTGCTGAGGAATTCAGTAAGCAAGTAAGCTAAAAAAAGCAAGGCAAGATTCAGTTAACTTTTTTTTTTTTTTTCTGAAGAACCTCACCAGAATCAAGCATTCTCCCTAAAATACTGACCTGGAAAACACCAGTAAGAACATACCTCCATATTTGCCAACTGACTCTAAAATCCAGAATTATACTTTGACTGTGTTGCAGAGTTACATGAGTTCTTATTACCTAAACAAATATGAAGGAAGATTAATGACCAACAGTTTATACAAGGCTGATTTTCTGGACTCTCTGTAAAGACTCACTTTAATTTTCTTTAATTTTATTTAATGCATTGTCAAAGATAAAACTGAAATGTAGGAGGAAATGTGTTCTTTTTCCTCAAAACTCAGAACTGCATTTTCTTCAGGTAATACTAGCTTGCTTGGGATAAATTCATTCCAGTGCCCTAGATAATGAGGATTAAAATACTTAAGCGAACTAACAATACCAATAATGGAGACTATAGATAAAGGTTTGTCTGTTTTACTAATATATAAATGCTAGAATTAAGTCTAGGTATCTGTTTAGATCTGTTAGATAGATATAGTTAGAATACAGATATCTATGGCATTGTGGGAACTTTATTGATCTAAGTGAGATTATTAATATATTAAAATCTTTTCATTCTACCTACCTTTTCTTTCAGTTTTGTAAGGACACCTTTAAATTTCAACATGGAAAAGGCAAGAAGGAGAAACCTTTTGAAAATAATTTCTTTACCGAGTTTGAGACATTAAGATTAAACTAAGTAATATTAAGACATTTATAATTCTTCAAGCTTGCCTTCATTCCAATAGATTTTACTAATTTTGAAGATGCAAGTGTAAAACAATCCTCCCAGGTACTATGCACATAAAATCCAATTGTGAACACTTATCCCAAAACACCTGATTCATCAGTGCCACAGGGAGCACCAATTAGGCAAACTGCGTTCCAGATGCTCAGACTTTGGATATTTGCTTGAAATGATACAGTGTAAATAAAAATAAAGTGGAAACCTTGCTGCTGTTAAATATAGTACTTAAAAAGCAAAGGATCTTAGCAATTTGCTTGGGTTTTAGTTTTAGAAAGCACAGGCAATGCATTGAGTGAATTCCTGATACTGAAGCACTCATGGCAAATGCACAGTAGAAACAAGTTGTTTCACAACTCTGTTTATAAGGATCAGTTCAGCAGCAATTATACAGAACATTCACATTGCCTGAGTGTGAAAAAAGCATGATATACCTCTGGCCTCTGGTGTACTTTATCATCATAATATGATTATAAGGCTATAAAGATATGCCTCTCTCTTTTAGACCTCTAAGAGAGGTTTTTCCTCTTTCTACACTTAGAACAGAATGGTGTAGTAACAGTGTCTCCAGGTGTGGATTTGAAAAGTCCTCTACTAGAATAAGCAGAGTGCAAAGATCAAACAGCACAGTGTATTTTTTCCCCCTCATTTCTTAATTTCTTGGCTTTTAGAGTGAGGCACATCAAGTGTGAATGTGCATTGTGGAATTTGTGGTTTGTTGCATGAAAATTCTTACATCCCTTGGTTACTTAATGTAAAACCACAAAAATGGTTAGCACCTATTACAGAAGCAAAGGGAAGAAATCCACTAGATAAGAAATAATCTGCTTACATTGATGCTTTTTTGAACAGAGGGAGACACCAACTAATTTTTTTCCTCCTTAGTGAGGTTCTGTATATGGAAGTGGCATTTGTAGAAGCTTTTCAGTGCTGTGAACCATCACTGAATGTCAGCTGGCTCTTGTGCTCTTTCTGCTTGAAATGTGCTGAACTTTGGTGAGGGAGATGTTCAAGAGCAGCTTAAATGTCTACTTCTGCAGGGATATTATGGTGTCATTACATTTTGTGGAAGTTCTCTCCATTAGAGAAGGGAACTGATTTTTGTCTCCATAAACTTCTACAATGTTTAGTTCTTAGAGATGTTATGAGAAAATATATTTTCTTCTTCCCATCTCCCTAAGCAGAAGTAATCTAAGTGCTTCTCTTGTTTTCCTTGTCTGAAAACTTTGATGTAAAAGTATAACAACGGAGGTGTACAATATAGTACAAAATTGCTTATGTTCTAATTTTTTTCAATGGAAACTTTTTTTCACAGTGAGCCAATCTTCCTATAATATATATCAAATATATATCTCTCACTGAACAGAGTTTAGAGATTTCTGATTTTCAGAGTATATTTTGGAAATACATTATAGTTCACTCTGGTGTGGTTTTGGATTGGTATTATTGACAGAGCTGTTCTGAATGTTACCTTTCATGTGTTTATGATTTATCAATAGTTTAATTTATCCCAGTGTTTCTTCTGAATATTGAAGTTATACCATTTGGTTTACAGTTCTGTGTCCTTTTCTCATTTTTTAAAAGTACCTTCCTGTTTCCCATGTCTTTTTAGACAGAAGTACTTATGGCTTCGAGTTTTCATTGGCAGTTTGATACAGTATTCTAAAATGCAGCCTATCATGCCCAGTCCCTCTGAAAACATCTGATTTACCTATATTACCTGTTCTCTCCTTATCCAGTACTTACTCCTTAAATACAGGTGTGAAAACTAATAGCAAGTCATAGTTGATATCTTAATGCGTATTGACAAGCATGAGACAATAAATACTTTTAAAGTGGGTTAGGAGTTTGGTTTTAAGGTGGATTAACAGCCTGAATTTAACCTCAGTTAATCCAAGAGATATTTCATAGAGCTAAAATCTGAAGTTAGTAATTAAACTAAATCCTATAACTTCTGTCCCCTTCATACCACAATTCCCTTAACATGACACAGAAGCTATGTACCACCCTCTAGCACATATTCAGATTTCACATGTCAACTCAGTTTGAGAGCTATTGTTTTTCTGCAGTCTCAGTATTAATGCTGTTTTGAATTGTTTTTTAAAATCAGTTGGATTCAATGAGTCACATTTTTAAAATGGTGTTCCTATTCCTGTATTAGTGGAATGGTTTTAGAATACTTTGGGCAGTATACCAGGATTTGAAGCATATGAACTCATCAGCATGAAATATTTTCCTAGATAGAATCTTGTAGTACTATTCTCTGCAGGTAAAACATAAAAAGAGAAAAGGTCCTGCCCTTTTGATTAATTACATCTGGACTGCCATTTCACTATCTTTCCTTAATGGCTGTAAGTGTCTGCATAAGGTTCTAGGAAGTAGTCAAAGTGTGTCACTTCCTCTACATCATATTCTATTCTTTCTGTTCCCTTGTATTCATGTCTTTCCTGGAAGAAGAAGAAGCTACTCTGCTAACTTCAGAAACTTTTGTCATGTCTGGGGGCAGATGTGTTGCTTGTAGGTGTGTTAACAAATATTCTCAATTGCATGTAAAATATAGTTATATAATTCAGCTTGAATTCTTTTCCAAGCAATTTAAGAAAAGTCCGTGAAAGTAACAGTGTGGCTTCAGTAATGTTGTCCACAAGATACACTTACACCAGTTTCAACTGAACTGTTTCCGAGCTTAGTGAATACAGGTTTTCCAAGGACCGCAAGAATTCTGAAGTCTCTCCTTGACATTTGATCAGTGCTGTATGATCTGAAAAAGAGGTCCCATTCATAGCTGTGCAAAACATGTTGAGTTTATAGACTTTTTTAAAAAATACTTTAATCTACTTGCCTTTATGTTCACTGAATTTTGGTTTGTGTTTGGATTCAGCTGGATCCCAGAACTCCAACTAAAATACTGGTTTCACCCAATTTCACACTGCAACCATGCAAAACCCACAAATTTCTGACAGGTTTTGATGTGAAACCATAACATATCTTGGCCTAAGTTCATACAAAATCTATGTGAACCTTTCAGTTATTGTGGGCTATGTTCCCAGTTTGTAATGAAACATTAAACCAAGCAGGTTTTTTGCATGGCTTTATATATGTTGTACATGTTTTGTTTAGAATCCGTGTCAAAACATTTCCGATACCTTAAAAGCAAGCCTGTTCTTTATAGCCTTCAGTATATAATTGCTTTTTCAGCTGAAATCAGAGGAATATGTTGAGCTGAAGCCCTTTGAAGGGAAGCTGCTGCCAGAATGTCTCCTATTCAGTTACTGTGGATCAGAATCTCGTTCTCCCTTTCCTCATTAGTCCATTTGTTTCAGCATTAGTCTTTGTTCATGATTTCATGGGAAGCAGAAATAGGGCCCTGGATATTTTACTGTGGTTTTGGTTCAGCTGTTAGCTGGGTCATGGCCCACCCATTGTTGGTTCAAGGTTTTAGTGGGACAGTTATAAATTCCTACTTATTTTGGGTCCAGTGTCAGTAACTAAAATCTTAATTCTGTAATTACAAATATTAAGCTTATTAAGCTTGGACAGAGAAGTATTCTTAGGGAGAGTGGGAGAAGCTAGTCAAACAACAGACTTTGATTAATCACTTGTTTTGTGATCCAAACAGTGTGAAATCTTTCATATAAGCAAAGATAAAGCAAAAGCTACAGATATTTTCACTAGTGAAAAAATATGATCCAATTCTATGAGTCATTATCTATATATCCTTTTCTATTTTTTCCTGTGCTGACACCTACAAAGATTTCACTGATTGTGAAATATATTGTTGTCTTCTTTATTTTCTTTTAAATCTATGACAGTATTACATTCCAAACTAATTATTTCTGCTAAGAGTTCTACAGAGAACTGCCCATCTCTACAAATCTTGTGACATTTAAATTGGATTGAGTAAGCCTTTCAAAATTCACAATTTTATTCAGTTTATAAAAGCAGGTATTTGTTTTACCTTGCAAAACTGCTAATTTCTCTTGGACTCAGAACAAATTTATTTTTTAGAATTACTAGGGATTTTTTGCAATTTCCTGTTGGACTAAAAATAAGTAAAAATGACATTGATTTGTTATGAAAAAAAAATCTGTTCTTTTTATTTTGAGAAAATCTTTTCTCAAAGCTATCACTAATGGCCATTATGACTAAGGGAAGACTATAAGACTTGACATTTTTAGTGCTTTTCAGCTTCACAAATCCCCAAATACCTGTGAAGTTTAATTGTCCATGTGTGGGACAAGCAGAAGTTGTTGCTCGAAGAGAAGTTTCTCTGGGGTGATTATCCACCTTAACCAGACCTTTCATTTGGAGAAGCATATGAAGGAATGGCATTTTGTGCTTCCTATGTTCCATAGTAGGCTAGCTGTACCTAACCCAGCCCATACCTTAAAAACAGTGAAGAAATGGGGAGTGGGTTACATTCAACTCTTTACAGGTACCCATGGAAGCCACTGCTGTAAGGAGCAGTGAGAAACAAATTAATTTAATAGCAGACATATAATTGGAGGATTTTTTTTTTCTTGTACTTGTCACTGCTGGAAATGCCTTTCATAGTTTCCAGTCTGTCTTTAGTCTCATTTTAGGCTTAGATTGTGCTCTGCTTGGGGAGGAGGCAACATTGCTTTCTTGTTTCTGCTTTTCCAAGTACAAAGGATCTCAGCCTGTTGCCTATTCATATATCCATTTGTAATCATGTAGTAACACTTGCTAAATTCAGGAAAACAAGAATTGAACTTAAAAGCACAAAGTAGGAGTTTCACATGGTTTGAAACAAGCAGTGTTGAAACCTACTTATCTTTTAAGTCTCTTAGCTAAAATAAAGTCATCATTGTTTATAAGAAGAGAATCATGTTACTCAGGAATCTATATAAAATTCTCTTATGAAAAGCTCATAGAGGTAAGTTGCTGTTACTGTGGTTGTAAGAGGTGAGAGTTTCAGTTGTGGGGTGTATTTATTGCATAACAATGGAGTTTGAGCAGCATGTAATTATGAACCATAAAGAACATCTCTCTACCAGCAAGTGAGATTTCAGATACTTTCCCTTTTTTGATGAATGCCGAGATTACTCTTCAGTGCCATTCATTAAGATAATTTACAAGATTATGGTTGCTTACAGTAATTCTTGGGGTAATACTGAAATTTTTTGCTTCTGTTTTACTAAGCATTTCAGTGTTACCAGTAAGTCTGTATATAAGAACACTTTGTTCTAATTGATCTCTCATTCCTATATATCCCATCTACTTTTATATTTAAGTCATCATTTGAGTAGATATGATTGCTTTTCTTCCTATGCATCAGAATGCTGACCCTGCTCCAGGTTCATTGTAAAAGAGTTTTAATGCTGATTTTAGTCAGCTAGGTCTAATATCTGATCTTTTTGTAATGTTTATAGTGGGTTAAATCCCACCTAACGAAGAGTCTATGGTAAACAGATGCCACAGAAATCAAGGGTGCTCTCCCTTGTTTCATTGTTCTGCTCCTGCAGAGAGAAAGAATATAGAGGAAAGTAAACATTACGTTCTTCATTTGCTCAGGTTAAATACTAGCTATACTGCACCAAAAATGTATTGCTTTGTTTTGATGCCATTTAGATTGAATTCCAGGAATTTCCTATTCCTTCTTTGACCCAGGTCTTGGAAGGAAGACAAAGGAAAATAGAAATATAAAAGTACTCAGCCTATGCCAGCATCTTAAAAATACAAATTTGCTTCAACTAGCTAACTCCAGTAGCTCTTTCTCAGGCCTGTGGGAGCCATGGTTCCTCTGCATTCCCCTTCTGAGCGCATCTTTCAGCCCTCTCCCTGTAGCATTTGCTGCACAGGAAAACCCTATAGCCTGTTACCACCTCCATTATCTTTTCCTGCTCAAATGATATTGTCAAGGGGAGACCCTAAGTAGTCAAACTGGTTCCTCTACTCATGCCATCTACTTTTGATGCAACTCTTCAGCATCTATGTGAGAGCTAGAGTGAATTACAAGCTCCAATGAATGACTTTTGCAAAGTGTAGAGCCAGAGGTAAATTCCAACCTTTCCGAGGCGACACTCTTCTTTTCCCATACTGGCGCAGTGGGATGCATGCACAAGCAGCATCTGCCTTTCTGAGGCTGAACACAATTGTTGTGCCTACTCTGTACTGTATACTATAGATCATGTTCCAAACATCCCTTTCGGTTGTACTTCTGTTCCCTGGATGACTATTTGCGGTTTGAGAGTGGGTTTGGGTTGTTTTGGTTATTATTATTATTATTTATATAGCTCCTATAGCTGCAGTTTTAAAGACAGCCTCACCATTCTGCTGTACGTAGCATGTGAACAAACCATAAACAAGTAGATGTTTAATAATAATTTCATTCATGTATAGTAGAACTTAATTATTATTGTGATTATGTTATTAAATGGAACTCTTCAGTTAGCTCATAATAAGTAATATGATTTAGATATTTAGTAAAGTATAGAAAAAATCACAGCATACCTTCAATGTGTACACTGCTTTAGTTTGATGATTAGTTCTCTTGGGATTGCTACTGGCTGGAGCAATGTACTGTAATTAAATAACTAAATTATAACCAATCTAAAAAATGTTATACTGATTTATCTTAAAATAGTATAAACCAAAACCAATCATGCCGAGAAACTAATAGGCCAAACCAAAAATGATAATCTGCTACTAATTAAGATGACATGAAGACAGGCAATTAAAAACTAATTGCTAGCTGACTTTCTTGCTTTTAAAGAAGGTTTTGATGCAGTTCATTAAAACTGATTTTGTTTTGAATCTTTACTGGCATTTGTTAAAATCTAGTGTTAAAGAAGGTAATTTAAAGCATTAAATCTGGCACACCCTGATACTTTTTTATTTCATACTAAATATAATTGCACATGCAGTATGCCACAGTTATAGGACAGAATCTTTGCTGGTGAATTGGCCCATATGTTGAATTTACTCACTTATTTAAAGTGATCGATTAAGTCTAGAATTCTTTTTGCCAGCTTTGCTCAGAACAGTAGCTATTTGAAACTTGGCAGTAGAACCACGAGTAAAATATTGGCATGGTACTCTTCAAAAAGCAATATAGGAGTATAATAAAGGGGGGTGTTGCTTGCTTTAGGAATTAAGTCTTAATTCTCTGCTAGTTTTTATTGTTTCATTCAACTTGTTACTCTTAGTGACATTAGTTATAAGTTCCTATAAACTAAAGACTTTCTAATTTATCCTCTCTCATTATAAAATATATGAATGCATTTATTGTGACAGATGGTCAGACTTCTTGTCCAATAGATGTTTTAACATGATGATTAAATATCGCTGACATGGAGAATGGCATTTCATATATTTTATCTTTTAGAGGGGTATGGAGATTTTTATTCTATCAGCTTCACATGAATAAGTAAAACAAAATATAGAAAACTTATTTCTTCAGGTTCTTGGGCTATTGTAATTGCCATACACCTAAAATTTTCAGGGCTATCCTCAAATATTGGTACAGACACACACTGTTACCTCCCATTGACTGAAATGACTGTAAGCCAGTTGTTTTCTGGCCTACACATACAAAGAACTCAAATTTTACCCAGAAATGATAGAAGCCTTTTCTTTTGTGGTGCACAGATTCCAAGATAACTATATTTGCAGAGTTTGAACACATTCTTGGCATTTTTGAAAATCAATGAGCATTTCTACTTCTTAATCATAAAAGACAGCCAAACTAGCATATGTTGACTACAGCTCAAAAATCACAAACCTACCAGTTAGAAAAGAGGTTGTCTTTCGATTTTATTTAGAAAAATGAAGAAATCAGAAAATAAGAATTTAAAAAATTAAGTTTCCTTTACTATTTTAAAATAGAGAAATTAAATATATTTCATCAATTTCTGTTCATGTAGGATAAATTTGTATGTGTAAATATAAATATATATATTCAAACATAATATATGCAGAATGCATTCTTAAATTTAAGAAGCTTTTTTGAGTTGTTTGGAATTTTCAGTACATAAGGCTAGACATTTCAGCTCTGTGTTGCAAGATGGTACAATCTGGCTAAGAGAAACATAATAAACCACTAAGGCATACAGAATTCATTTACTGGATGCATAATTTTAAAGCATTTGTTTTGAAATCCATATATTCTGCCAATGCCAGTTAAAGCAGTGAACTCTGCCCTTCAACACTCAAGTAAATAACAGTAATGATAATGACTATGGTGTTTTAGCATCTGTTCTTAGGCACTGCATCAAAGAATAATAGAATCATTTAGGTTGGAAAAGACCTCTAAGATCATTGGCTCCAAATACTAACCCCGCACTGCCAAGTCCATCACCAAACCATGTCCCAAAGTGCCACAATGGTGGTGGCTCAACCCCTTCCCTGGCACCCTGTTCAACTCTTTAAGCACATTTTCAGAGAAGAAAAATATGTCTAAATACCTGATCTGCACAGTTGTGAGGCTGTCTACTGGAGAAAAATAATTTGGGGAACTGAAATTACACAATCATGCCACCATTGAGGTTGAATGGGACCACTGAAGATCATCTAGATGCACTTTTTTTTAATTGATTTGACTTTGAAAAGTAATGATTTTTCTTTAAATTAAATCAGTCTCAAAGGGTAGCTATTTTACATTTAGCTGTTTGATGTTTATAGTGAGACAATAGTAGAAAGATAATATTGAAATATGCACTAAAGTAGTTGGGCTGTTATGAATTCAGTATCAGTCAGTGAGAGGAAATCAGGCTTACTGTAGATATTTTACCCTTAGGTGCACTACAGACAAAAAATAGAGGAAAATAATAACCTGGTCTTGACTGAAAGACTGAAAAAAGTTATGGCTATCAGAAAGTATATTATGAGCATATTTGCTGCCTTTATGAAGATGAAAAAAGTAGATTTTAATATTTGAGATTGCCTGAGATGTATGTTTTCAGGTAAATACAGCTTTGCTGGAATACACTGTTTTGTCAAAATATACTATCTAGATGTGTTTATTTTTTTATTCACAAAATATGTGAAAATATATGAAAAGAAAGGGGGAATTTGTCAGTGTATGTTAACTTACTTGTACATATGTAAACCAAAACATTTTACCTTTCATGTCTGTTTTGAGGAATTCATTAATGCTACTAGCTATTTCACTGCAGAAGTAACCAATGGGCTTTTCTTCTTATTTATTGCTTCCTACTCTATTTATGTTTCTGCTTGATTGTTTTACTCTTTCCAACCTAAGAAATAATTTTGGCCATTGTCTGAAATGTCCAATATTTCAAAGGCAGTTTAAGGAAAGAAATGCACATCTGCTAAGCATAAATTATTGAAACTTACAGCTTGATTAGGCGCCAAGATTGAGGGCATGGAATATTAAACTTTAGAGTTTAGTTCTTGCCAGTTGCTTAATGGCTCCACACCAGTCTGCTCCAAACAAAAAGATTAGTTATTATAGTAAATGCCATTCTCCCAAACTTTTCAGCGACTATAGAACCAGTGTAAGCCTGTGCTTTGTATTTAAATTTTACTTCTCACAGTAAATTTGATTTATAAGTGAAAAAACAAAGAATAATAGGCGCCCTAGCTCTTGTCTTAAAAAAACCCAATCAACCAAAAGCAGATTATATGTAGCATAGTTAGTATATGCATCCATAGTGACAATAATTTAGCTTGATAAACATGATAAGGCTCTGTTGTAATACTGAAAAGTTAAGATCAGTAGTTAAAACCTTGATATTGTGTATGAGTATTGTGAATACTGTGTGGAACAAAGGTTCCTGCGTGGGCTATGAAAGACTAAGTGAAATCTTGTGATATTCAAAGCAGCCAAAGCACCAAGCAATTTTAGGTTTTCTTTCTCACATTTATAGCTAACCAAAAGGAAACACAAAGAAAAAAAAAATCCATGTTAAATCCTTATTCAGAGGCGGAGAAAAACTTCTCCCGGTAGTTAAGGTAGCTACCACAGTCTTTCAGAAAATTGAACATGATTTTTTACTTGTTTTGGAAAAAAAAGAAATGTGTTAATTCTACCAGTGTTCAGAATTGAAAAAAAAAAAAAAACTAAAATAAAAATCTAATGTAATTGAAAAAAAATCTAAACTACCATTTTCTGTCTTGCATACTTTATAGAAATGAATCAATCAATCCCCAAATCAGATGGGTAACTGAACCTTTAGAGTGAGATACTGTATAGAAATATACCTACCAGGATGCAGAATCTCTTTTGAGAGAGAATCTTTCTTGACAGGCTCAGCTTGATAAGTGAGCAATGGTGTTTTGATTAAAATAAATACAAATTGATTTGTTTTGTATAGAAGGTAGTCTTGGAGCTGTTCATCCCAACCAATGTTGGGATGTGTCAGCTTGGGATGCTCTTAGAAGTACAATGATAGGCTCTAGGAAGCTTTGAAGTGAAAAACAAGATGATCTAAAAAGTTCAGACACTTCCATGGCTAAGCAGCCACTGGTGGGGAGTTTACAGAATCACAAGGAGTTTTCTTGGGAACAGTTGGCTGCCCAAGGTCAAATTAAGTATGTGCCTTTCTAAACTTATTTAACTGCCATCCTTTATTCAGATGTTCACATAATTTCTTCAGTTAAAGAAAAAAAAATATTTAAGAGAAAATGACAAGTGGAGAGGTGGGATACCGAAAGTCACAAGAAATGATGGATTTTAGAATTCCTAAAGTTTGAGGCGGTTGAATAAAGCATCAGTAATAGGGGTAAGCTATGGACTACAAAATGCATTGACTAGGAAAAAACTGCTAGTGTTTTCTTCCTCTGCAGCTGTCTAATCTTATAATTTATCTTTGAACTTTCCTGTATGTGACATCAACCCACTTGTCATTGCTACTTCTTCATTTTGTTGTCATTTGTTTACCTTCTTTCAAAAACAGCCTTGAATTTTGCATTGGTTTTAACCCTTTCCTTTGTTTCTTTTCTTACACTTTTATTCTTCAGATGGTGGGCAATGAGCTTTGATACATGGCTAAATATGTTCATGTTAACTTTTCCATATCCTCTGAAGTAGCAAATGTTGCCATCCTCAATGGTATTTATGCACTTGTTGAGCATCTGTGACACTTTTATATGACATAGCACTTCAAAACCTTCAGTCATGGCCGCATCTTCTGCCACTTGGCTTCGTTTTACTGACCTGATTGGATATAGTGTGATGTACTTCCTCAGTCTCATCATATTAACATGAACAAAACCTCCCCAGCTATTGGCATTGATATTTAACCAGTTTAAGCAGTTCAAATGATACACCAGAAACATGCTTGTGCTCATTAATTCAGGTAAGACCTTTGGACTTAAAACTTTGGAGAATCTGGCATTGCAGTAGCAGCTGTTGATGAATCACAGCCATTTCCAAACCAGAGAATAAGCATCTGACGGTGGGAGTGCAAAAAAGGGAGACGTGGCGAAAGTTTTCAGAGCAGCAATCTAATGGTGCCATGGTTACATTTAAGAAGGTTGATACTCTCTGCAGAAGCTTGTAATGTTGTAAAAATACACAAAAGACTTTGTTCCACATAACCAAATATTTCCCAAAATGTCATTACATGTTGAAATAGATGGTTAATGACTCCTAGCTTCTCAAATGTGTAACTCTGTATGTGTACTTTTGTCTATACTTTACAATTTTCTGTTCACTTTTAGGGAATCTCTGTAAGTTTTGGACAGTAGGATAGAATATTGTGCTGGCAACTCTCCAGATGCCCTAGTGTAGCAAAAATTTCCATATTCCTTCTAATCATTTTACATTTCTAATGCATCTGTTTGAATTCTTCATCAGATAAAAATGAAACTTTACCATTGGTGCATTAAGACATTTCACTATGTAGTTGTGGATGGAAAAAAGCAAAGAAAATACCTGAAAGTATGCTTGCTGTTTTGAAAACTATGATGTGTATTTTTTGTCTCTCTGGTCCTCTTGTAGCATTTAAATCCAAAAAAAAAACCCCAAAGCATCCAAAAAATATAGAAGTATATCCTCAAAAAAAAGCTCTAGATGGTATTGATGATGATTTATCTTCCATTTTTTTCTTGTTAATTTTTTTCTTTTATCTACAGTATCTCATTTCACCTCTCTATTGAGCAGTTTGTCTTCCTCACCTCTCCTAATGATTTTCTTACTCCTTGGGTTTTCTTTTTTTTTTTCTTAGTACCTTCCTCTATGACTGTTGCAGAAATCTTTATATGAAAGTTATATTAGGTCACTTGGAGAACTTTTCCCAAACTAGGCCTAGAATTCATATAAGCAAAGAAACCTCAACTCTCTGTGACTTTGCATGAGGTCTGAAGACACCACAGGTCTTTCTAATAACCTTTACTATAAATGCTACCTAACAGAAAAAAAAAACAACCAACTAATTAAATTTTTGACAGTAAATCTATATTTTATAAAAAGTTTGGTGGTGCATATAATGAATGTGATAGGAATTGCATGTATACAGAGAAAAACATTAATTTTGTAAGATCTACATTAGTAAGGTAAAATTCTTTATGAAAACTTTGCTTTTTACTAAACTATTTTTAAGCCAAACAGTGCGGCCATAAGTGCTAACATTTATTGCTGATTTGAGATAAAATATCAAGTTGAGATAATCTGGTTGCTGCAAAGAAAGTGCAAATAATATTTTATTAATGTCCATTTTATTTCTCTCACCTCATATATCTAATTATGGGTGAAAGAGAAGTCCTCTTCATGTAAGGTTATTAACTTGACAGTGTCCCTTTAAGTTGTGAGGATGTGCAGAGTAGTTAGGAATGTGAGATACTGTAGGGTACCAAACGTGCGATGTGATGTTGCTAGGCAACTACCTTATTGTTCAAAACACACCACATAGAGCTGGCAACAGCTGTCAAAGCTCTTGGCTCTTGACAGTAACACAGACCTCAAAAGAACTTAGAACAAAGATCTTCCAAAATAAGCTCTTATATATAATGCAATCCCATAGTGCCAGGAAATGTGTGAACCTATTTGTTAAGTTAGCAGATACAGTTATCTGTTATAATTCTATAACCAAATATTTCTTTACAACTATGTAATTTGTTTACATATATTTAAAAAAAACAAACAAACAGAACCCCAACTGTTAGTACATCAATTTGTCTTTTTAAAAGAATGTCTTTCAGAGCTGTCAGTGGTAGCAAATCTCTTTGCAGGTATTCAACAAGCATCATATGGGTGCAGTCAAGGCAAAATGTTACATAAAGAACAGCCATGTGCATATCTTTGTGGATTTTTTCCTTTTCTCTGCTGTTGAATTTTGTATATTTTGATATATCAGAAACAGATTATTTTTTTCAGTATTACAGTCCATAAAAATAGATTTAGGTGTAGCACACTAACATTTATGAATATGGCAAAGCTTTTAAAGCAGGAACCAGCTCCCAAGATTTCAAAAGAGAGCCTAGATCTGTACTGAAACAACCTAAGACCTATCAAAAATTTTCACACTTGGAGATGTCTGTTTCCAGCCTCTTGTCTGGAAATACATCCGGAATGTGAAATTAGAGAAAATAGGAGTCCTTACAGGTTTTCCACTTCCTCCTGGCTGCTCTAAAACAAACCAGCTTAAATCCAGCCATGGGGCAGTGCTGAGCTTCTGCTAATGTTCCTGTTTTAGTGCAGCATCAGAGTTCACATGCAGCATCACACAAGCTTGTCTGGCTGGCTGTTGCATTATTCACACCCCTCCACAGCGCAGGTGAAGTCAGTGTCTAAGTGTCTAGTTGTTCTCCTCTCAGATCATTGCTGTGTGAATGATCTCACCATCACACTACTGGCAGCAGCCTTGCATTATCTCTGCCTGTAGTTGTTCAGTTTTCTCTATTCTGGTCAACAAAACACAGACTTGAATGTCTAGCTAGTTAAACTGTCACAGGCATCTTCTGAGCTCTAGAGATGCTCTCTGTGGCAAAAGAAATGTTTAAATATAGAGAATAGCTTTTTTTCAAGTTGCTGCTCACCTTACAAATGACAGACTAGCAGAGATTAAGCCTGACTGCCCTAGACCCTAGAATGTATGTTTTTTTACTTTGGTGTTTTTCTCTATCTATCCAGTTAAGATTTTAATTCCACCCTGAAGGGAGAATTTTTTCCAATATAAATTTTGTCAAACCTCAGCCTTGTCTTTTAGAAAATTTCAGAACATCAAAATAGCTCAGTGGTTCAGACTATAAGTCTACATAGTATGATATCCCAACTCTAGGCATGCATATAATGATGCCTGAAGAAGAATAAAAAACAGTGTAAAAGGATATAAAACTTCCTCCACATATTCTCTTGTTCTCTGACTGTATTTTGGCTAACAGGATTTCCTGAGCATTGTATCATTTAGATATTTAGGTATTCAGTGTTGATACAGTTCCTATTTACTAACACTTAAAAGTTCCCTTTGCACACTCTTCCTCTGAATCCGCAGAACTCTCTGCATCTGCGATGTCTTCTGGCTAGGAGTTAGACAATTCAGGGTGCAATGAATCACAGCCGTTTTCTTCTTTCGAGCCTGTATCTCTTAGTTTCACTTGATCGTGCCCAGTGCTCATGTAGACAGAGACAGTGAATAATCTAGTCAGCTCTCCACCATGTCTATGCAATTTATGTTTTTGTAGGCTTTGAACTCCTCCTTACTCAAATTGAACAATCCTGGGCTACTTAGTTGTTCATATGGAAAACATTTCTTATCTTTGCTTGGTTTTTGCAGCTCTTTTGTGTCCTTTTTGGGAATAGGAGAGAAGGATATTCAAGTGGTACAAGAAGGATATTTTTTACTGTGGTGTAATGGGGTATTTTTTTCCTATTTTTCTTTCATAGTAATTCCTAGAATTTATGCTGCCGTTTTTGACTATTGCCTAGTACTAGTCCACTGTTGATCATGACAAATCGCTGTTTTCTCACCCCAAGCTATTTCATTACAGAAGTAATGTTCAATTCTTCCCCACAGAACAGATTTATCACTTTTCCAGCAACTTTCTCTGACAACAGCCAATCTAACTGTTAATTTGCTGTTGTTTTCTCCATTTTCAAAAAGAGTGAAACATTTTTTAAAAAAATTGAGTATTGATTGAGGGAGGAGGAGCTCATCCAAATGTCTTTATCTGTAAAGCAGGGTTTTCCCTTAGCGGGATCAAATGGAGGGCAGCAATTCAACCTGAAGTCTCTGTGGGAACGTTACAGAATATTTGAACATCTGCTTTGAGAACCTACTTGAAAAATAACCATGCACAATAGAGAAGGAACATATGGGCTGAGTGCTGAAGACCACTGGTAATACTGCTGGCACAACCAAACAAGCAAAAAAACCTCGTACAGGTTACATGGAGGTCTCCATTCAATAATATATGTAATTTTGAATTTTTTAAATAATAGTATAGTAGCTATGAAATTATAGTTAGGAAAATTATCACTATGATGTGGAAGTTGATGGAAATTTAAGTGCCCTGAAAATTAAGCAAAAAATATCCATATATAATAATGTTTTCTCTGTTGTTTATTTGGAACTAATGCTTTGGTATGTGCATTTTGTTTCTGCAGGAAGATAATTAAGCAAATAGAAAAAAAAAAGGAAAAAATACCACAATTCTCAGGTAATGAAAAGATGGTTATTACCAGATGCTCTCCCAATATAAATTAGACTGTTTTTAGGCCAGCTGAAAAATAGACTTCTGCTTCATCCTTTGGTTTTGAGTCTCCAACATAGACAGCAGTGTTTCAAATTCTGATATATTTTAGGAGTCTGTCTACATTGCTGTTGCATGAGTTGGCAGGTTGGTGTACAAGAAAATGTATGTAAGGTTTAATCCTACCTACTGTACTGTCAGTGTTATGACTGTAGATGTGTCAAGTCAGAAAATGTTGATTTTATGGCCTGAGTCATGAGAGGGCCCATTTTCCCTATGCTAATTGAGGCAGTTTTTGAATGTATTTCTGTTTAGTCATTCATGGTGTGTGAATAGTAAATTTGGTTTAACACTATTTTAATATAGCTTCAGAAAATAATATGCTTTGGCTTTATATGGCACCAACACAATTAGACACAATGTGTAAATTATATGGTTCTAGATTTAAAATATATACAGAAAACTGTACACATACTTTGAAATTCATTGTCTCCTTTTACAGAAATTGAAAAAGATTTTTCTATAACTCTTTTTTTCTGTGATGCAGAGATAGTTATATGGGGCTTAAGGTCTAGGCTTCTGACTTTGAAGGGCTGGTTATATAAACAAAAGATTGATAAGGATTACAGGCTAATATTTTCTCTGAGAAACTTCTCCAGTTTTAAGGCCACCTGAGTTTATGGTCAATAAATAAAAAAAAGCATTTATCTAAAAAACTGAGTTACATTTATGTCTTCAGTCCTTCTTACTGGCCCAGTTTTCTATTTCCCAGCATGAGTTAGAATCAACATTAACACATGCATCTCAGGAAAAGAGGTACAAGATAACCATTTAGCCATTCTATCCTGTACTACTAGTGAGATTTGTTGTTTTAATACTTTTTATTCATTTCTATCATGGTTGTTAAAAAGTGAAGACTGGTAGTATCAAGCTGTGGAATACGTTTTTTTTGCCTGGAGCACATACAACATCACACATTGTCAAACTAAAGTATGATAAATAGTGGTAAATTTCATGATATGGAAAAATTACACGACCTCATGTCATGTAATCACATCTTTTCACATCACAGTATCTTTTTCATAGGTTGAATTATCAAATAATGGTCATCTTTTGCCAAATTCTATTTGAAAATATTTACATTTCTTTACACAAAGTTTTCAACAACTACATCTTTTCCATTGGGTGGAGTAACACTTCCCTGTGCCTGCAAATCCTGCTTAAAGTAGTAGTAATTGCATGAATAAATTATCCTGATTTCTTAAGTCATGTGGGCTATTAGTATAAATATCTAAACTCTTAAGATTTAACATATGAATTCAAAAAGGAACATCTGTAGCACATACAGGATATTGTAAACTTGTCAAATTGGAAAAATTCTGAGTAACATATAATTAACTGTGTGGAAAATAACTCAATACACTCAGAAACTTGCCGTTTCTGTCATAATAACGAAAAGAAACTTCAGATATTTACCCTCACATATTTTGAAGTTTGAAATAAAAACTTCATAGTCACTTGGTAGGAAATAAGGAACAAACCAAAATATACTCATGTTTCTACATAATTTTTATAGCTAGATGGTTACAACAGCTGAAGATGGTTTCCCCATAAAAATTACTAATACCCAGAGACAGAAAGGTACCATTTAATGTAGTGTACCAGAACCATATTTGGCTTAGTTATGTTCCATTCCCCTAAATGCTATCCCTGAGTGATTTATTTTTCAAAGTAGGAATTTGTGTCAAAAAAACCTTGCAAAATCACAGCCTGAAATGTCCTTTTCTAAAAAAA